>VXBL01007069.1:561579-674779 GCA_013400195.1 Aramus guarauna | reverse complement strand
CACGCTGGCGCGGGGGACGCGGGCAGCCGCCGAGCGCCGAGGAGGTGTCTGTCCCGGGGAGCGTCCCCGGCGCGGTCACACGGAGGCACAGGCACCCCCCACACACAGCCCGGGCTGGCCTGCACGAAAGGGCAAGGGCCTCAATAACATCCTCCAGTCTGGGGGGCTGCTAATACCTCCCCCGGGCAAGAGACTCTCCGTTGCGGATAAAAGAAAAAATTGCATCCGTCTCCCCTAATTGCGTATCTTGCCTGGCGCACCTGGCGTGGGTCAACTTGCCAAAAGGGCTGGCAAGCACCAGCTTGGTGGGTTGCAGCGGTCGGCCCGGCTGCTGGGGCCCGTCCAGTCGCACCGTCTCCTCAAACTCTCCAGCAAGGACGAACGCAACGGTCAAACGTGGGGTGTGAAGAGGTCATTGTCACCGGTTTGAAGATGACAAGTCTTACTTCACGTTTCTTTGGGGATCGGAATGTCATTTACATCTGTGACGGTGTCCCCCATCCTTCCAGACAACATAAATATTGTTTAGGGCTTGTTTATACACGTCGTTGTTCAGGAGGAGCTATTCCTGACTAATTTCATGACTAATTTCCAGAATAAGGCTGAGCTGTTCCGGTTTAGTTTAACACTCTGAGTTTTAATTAAAGAGGAAAACAGGGCACACCTATTCTGGAAGAGGGATGTTTACAGAGTTGTTGTTGAATAACTCCTGTGTAGATGAGCCAAGAATCAGCAGACACCTAACCTGACTTCCCATTTCCCTCCAGGGTGATGTACAAGTTGCTTGCTTAGCAGATACTATTGCTTTAGAAAGCCACAAAGAAAATAAGATGGCAGTTATGACACATAATCTCTGCTTTGATTTGCCTGACATTTTTAGGGGACATTTTGTTGGCTGTCCTTGTGGTATTTTCACTGAACATGGGAAGATGTCATATGCAACTGACATTCAGTACAACAGCATGAGTTCTCAGCTTCTTCCAACAACCGTGGTGAGCTCCATGTGGTGTGACCATCCTTTTGTCCCACGAGCACAAACTAACCGGGAAACAAAGTTTCTATCTGATTTTCCTACTGCAATGGTAACACGAGAATAAGAAACAGAGCTAGCGCTCAGCAAGGGTATTTTATGTATGCCCAAACAAATCCTGAAGCCCATGACAAGTATGCAGAAGGCTCCCCATATGTTAGGCATAATTCATGAAGCACCAAGTGCACAGGAGAACCTGAACAGAAAAAAAAACCCCTACAACTTCATCCCCACTGCCGGGAAGTGCTGCTTAGCGGCACTCGGTGCTTGGACACGGAAGGAGAAGCAGCATGTTAGGAATGCAGTATGGCCAGTAAATTCAGGTATTGCCTACACCTTGTGGGCCACAACTTTGTCAGATGCGGAGGACCAGTTTGGATCCGTTCTTCTGTGACTGCAGGCTGTTTGCATGAGTCATCTGGATTCTTCTTGATAGGCTGCAGTAACAGAGACTCTGGGTCTCTCCAGCTTACACTTGCTCCCCCATTAGTCACAGGACAAGACTTTAGTTCTGATTTTTTTAACAAGAAGGTATGATTATTGTTGCTGCTATATAAGGAGATTCAGTGTCACAACTCCAGTGTGTTTATATTAAGTCTGGAAGCTATCAGGACTTTTTTTATAAGTTTTCCTTTGCTTCTAAGTTTTTTATTATAATACACCATCTGGGCTAGGTAAAGTTCTTTCATTTTATCTTGTGGAGGGTCTTGATTATGCACCTCTCGGATGCATTTAGTCTTCCTTTCCAAGGTAGGATCCCCATTTCAGGAAACTTTTTCTTTAGGAGTTTTCAGATAAGCTTTTGTGAGACAAAGGTGAGTACTGCTGCCAAATACCACGTATCGTGCCACTTCTGCAAGGTGTGATATAGCCAAGATTCAGATCACAGGTATAAGACCTCATGACTACTCGGTCATGGTGTGGTGCAATCTTAACCCCATGACTTGTTTCAGGAGCATTTGCAAAATCCTTATCCTTGCTGTGAGGGAGGGAAAGGAAGAGAGAGAAATCACCGAACACTTTCTTTGTTCTCTTGTAATGGTATCAGAGTAGAAAAAAATCTGTATTTCAGATCTATGTGAGTAGCAAAGGTTGTATAACCATTCCTTATTACTTAAATCTGTCCTTTTCCCCCATCTACACAGGTGGGTCCTTCAGCTTTTTCTCACAAAGACCTCCTTTACGATAGAGGGGTTTCTTTTTCATGGGATCTGAGTCCTATTAGATTCCTTTTTCTCATTTAACAGTAGGAGGAGAACATGAGGATCACATCTTTGAATGGCAAGAACACAGTCTGTGGATTCGGGGAAAATTCTAACACACTTGACCTCTTGCATCACCAATCTCTAGTAGCATTGTTAGTCATTTCATCCTCTAGTAGAATAGAAGCCCAGCATGATACATTGGAAGCTCTGATCTTCTGAAGAGCAGTCACTTCTGATCACAGAGTTTGGAGACAAAGTCTGTGAGAGCTGGGGGAAAGAGAATTTTTTCAAGTCCGAAATACGTCAGTCTCCACCTCTTTGCCTCAGATGAGCGATTCTTTTCCATTTTAGCTGAGACATGACAACCCTTTTAAGTACACAGCAGCTCCAGAAAGCAGCAGCATCCAGCTGAAGTGGAAGGAGGAATAAATGCCCATACAATGAGAAGGCAGTAATTTTAAGCCAAAGTTTCATAAAGATATACGGGCAAAGGGATTCCAAACTTTGTCACAGGTCCCATGAAAAATAAGTAATCGAGTTGCTGGGACTTTATTTCCGCAGCAAAATGAAGATTATCTTCTAGAAATGTAACCATATGTTTGCACACTGACTCAACCAATTAAGATAGTTTTAAAGTATTGATCATAAGAGATAGTGTTTAAAATTTGAATCGTTATTATTAGAGAAAAACTGTTCTAACTACAGGGAGTCTGTCCTTCACGCATTAGCTTTTAGCCCCTGGAAGTTCTGGCTTCACATGTAATAAATGCAAGTTTGACAGTATCTTGGAAGTAAAGGGGAGTTAGAGAGTGCTTTTGAGTATTATGATGGCTGCATGGAAAATATGTGCAACAAGGTTAGTCTGGATATTGGTGCTGCCTTAACTGATTATTTTTCCCAATTTTTCTTTTAAGAGAGATTTGTAATTGTTTCAGTTTACTTCCCTTCAATTTAAAAATTCATGAGAACTCTTAACATCTGTGTATCTAAGTCTATTGCTTAGGCCACAACCTCTATAATATAATTGTCTACAAGATTAAAACCACTATGTACTAGTCTAGGTTGACAGTGCTTCTTCAGGAGACACTCCACAGTGGAATCAATGTTCAGTTACAGCCCACACTCACAGCACTGACTACAAGCACCTAAAACTTCCAAAAGAGCTACATTCATCTACAACTGACCAAAACAAATTTGATAGCAAGTGCTGTATACTAGCCTTGGAAAGCCAGTATAATTTATCGGTACTCCATATGCCATTTGGTTCCAGCACACCCAAGAGACTAAATTCACCCCAGTCTGGAGAGCCTATAGAAAGGACCATAACATTGAAACATAGAATGGTTTGGGTTGGAAGGGACCTCAAAGACCATCTAGTTCCAACCCCCCTGCCATGGGCAGGGACACTCTCCACTACACCACGTTGCCCAAAGCCCCATCCAACCTGGCCTTGAACACTTCCAGGGATGGGGCAGCCACAACTTCTCTGGGCAACCTGTTCCAGTGCCTCACCACCCTCATAGTGAAGAATTTCTTCCTTATATCTAACCTAAATCTACCCTCCTTCAGCTTAAAGCCATTACCCTTTGTCCTATCACTCCATGCCCTTGTAACCAGTCCCTCTCCAGCTTTCCTGTAGGCCCCCTTCAGGTACTGGAAGGCTGCTATAAGGTCTCCCTGGAGCCTTCTCTTCTCCAGGCTGAACAACGCCAACTCTCTCAGCCTGTCTTCATAGGAGAGGTGCTCTAGCTCTCTGATCATCTGGATTCACCCCAACAGCTCCATGTCTTTCTTGTACTGGGGCCCCCAGAGCTGGACGCAGTACTCCAGGTGGGGTCTCACCAGAGTGGAGTAGAGGGGCAGAATCACCTCTGTCAACCCACTGGCCACGCTTCTTTTGGTGCAGTTCAGGATGCAGCTGGCTTTCTGGGCTGCAAGAGTACGTTGCCAGCTCATGTTGAGCCTCTTACCAACCAATGCCCCCAAGTCCTTCTCCTCAGGGCTACTCTCAATCCAAATTATACCAAATATACCAACCGAGATCACCATCAAGGGGCACCATCTGAGTATTTTCTTGACAAATGGCTTCCCACTCTTATTCTACCTCAGTACACAAGAGGGAGCTAGATAAAGGTCCTGTAGCAGGTAACAATTCTTTGTATCATCCAAATGCTTTCTGGAGATGATTGCAAATGGATCGAAAGTTCAGATGGCAAAACGTTGCCACAGATTCCATCACCAAATGTGTTCTCTCCTTTACCACGTGTGGTCTTCATGCATCCACCACAGCCACTTACCCTGTTGCATTGTCAGCTTCTCTGGAGCTTTGCATGTTCTTCCCTTGCATACATCCGTTAGGCTTTTGGCTCAGCTATTTATACAGGTTCTGGATTTGGTCCTGAAGCTTTTAGCAGAATTTATACACACTGTTAATGATACTGTGCCTGGTTTAGAAAGCAAAGTAAAATAGATAATTCTACAGAGAGTCATAGAATGGATGATACCAAAATGAATTGTGTTGGAATAAAATGCAAGCAATGGCATCTGGAATACTGGAGAGGGAAAGCAGGTTAGCTCCAAATTCCGAGATGCTGAATCAACATAGAAAACAGTAACAAGTGGTGCCATGGGCAATTATACATAGCTAGACTGACATTTGAAAAGTCAACAGATAGTAAAAGAAAAAAACACAAGTGAAAGAAAATAACCTTGAACCCTGGAAATAGTTACACCCCTGCCAAAACAGGTTGCAATATAAAATAAGCATAACTAAGGTCATCTACAACTGCAAATTAATATTTGCATTCAGATTAAGCCTCTGGTGCAAAACTGATCCACAAGTCATGCCTGTAATCCCTAGCTCAAGAGAAATCATGCAAGGGACTTCCACATCTGTCCCCTTTCCAGTGCTGCTGAGAAGCCAGGTAATGCAAGTTCCCTACGCTGCAGTTTCAGATTTCTTAAGAGGCATATGCTTTCACCAGACTACCCTAGCAAGGCCAAAGGTGAACACCAGGTTAGAATTAAGTTTGGAGACAAATACTGAAGCCGGCATAAGAATAAATCAAGACACCAGAGACGCAAAGAGTCATACCAATCTGAAGAACATAGTCAGAAAGTCACAGAACCAGAAGTTTGAAAACCAAAGAGTCCCTATTGTAAAATAAGTCAGGGCTGGAACAAGGTGAAGTATAGGAGCATAACACAAAGGAGACAGGAACCAGGGATCAAGACTAAGCAAACAAGAATGAAAAGCAAGAGAGTCAGAAGCAAAACTACAGCCAAATGGCACTGCAGATTGCCAAGAGCAACTGGTGGAGTTGCCTGACACATCTGCTATTAGAGGAAATTAGCCAAGCCTGAGCTCCTGCACAGCTGGGCCACAGTCCCAGTTGTCCTATTGCATCCAGCTGCAGGGCCAGTAGCCCAGGCAGAGCCCAACACTGTGGATAAATGTGCATTGGTTTTGAACTTGACCTGCAGGAGTAGCTTGTCCCTATAAATTTACTGGTGCAAGCAGCAGATTTAACTCAACTTATGTATCCAGCAGAGCACTGCACTGATTTGCCTAAATGTGTTTAAAATTATAGCTTTAATTAAGCACTGCAAGCTTGTGTAGTGGAAATGCCTTAGCACAGAAGAAGTAGATGTATCTGACGGCAGGCACCAGTGCCAAGGTTCCCAGAAGTGGAAAGACATCCCCTCATCTCCCCCTACTGGTGTGCACATCCCTAAGCCTCTGCAGAGGGACGAGGAGCATCTACCTCAGTCTGCTTCGCCAATGCCAGTAGTTCGTGAAACTGCAAGAAAGGACCCTCGGGAGCAGCTTCTCAGGATGCTGGCAACAGCTTAAAACCACAGTCCTGCTATCAAGAATTAGTCATTTGCTCCCAGAGAGTTCATCCTGCAGGCTTTGGTTCTTAATTAGACATTGCTTTTAATGGGAGACTACAGAACACAGATTTCGCAATGGGCCTTGAGATGATATGCCAGTGAATATTAAAAATCTTCCAGAAAATATAAATTAAGAGAGGAATGGAAGGAAAGCTCACTCCTTTTTTAAGAGATGTTCTTGCAGTAGAAAAAGCCATAACAAACCGATGTCTGTTTAGAGAGAAAGAACCAATATTTGAAGGCAATGGGAACAGCAAAATAACAAGATACATGTTATTTATTTATTTTTTTAATAAGTATCTAATATATAGCCAATTTAACTCTGGTGTGGTATCAAAAACTACTTGTGGCAGGAGCAGCTGAAGAGATCCTGAAGTAAGACACGATACTCAGTACGTTTAATACTCGGGATGCTTTTCTCCCTCCTTTTTCAGGAGCAATGCTGTTACCAGAGACACAAGAACAAACAGGAATGTGTGTCATTGTTTTTGCAAGAGTAGACCCTTATTTGTTTTCATAAAGATGCCACAATTTATTATTTATTTTTGCTGCCTTTATGGACAGAAAACAGTATAGATTAAATCCATGCTACTTTAAAAGTAACATGCATGGAACGCATCCTGGAGTAAATGATTTATTCAAGTGCCATCAGTGCCAACTGAGGGCTCAGTGGTAACAAACAGACCATAACTGGTGTTAGGGGTGAGATAATTAATCAAAATAAATTAATACCCAAGGAACAAACACTGAAAACTTTAATTTAATTGCCAAAAACTCTCAGAATATAAAGTGTCTTGTGATGTATTATTTAAAGAAGCATAGCGAACATGAAAATGAACAGTAGACTAGAGTGTGTTTTCCATACTGACCTTCTGTGCTATGTCTTTTCCTAGGAACTTTGGAATGGAAAAGAAGGACAGAACAACCTGATCTCTGAATGTGTGTCTAAAATTCCCAAATATTTACAAAGCAAAACACTGAAACCTGGAGATTACCATACAGTTTAAGGAGCTCTAATAAATACAATTGCCATATTGAATTAAATGTCACTAACTTATTCAAGTTGGCTTAGTGGTAGCATTACAAAATATAAAAATCTTCAATTAGTTTTCAGTCAGGCCATAATTTATACACTGGGAATCCAGATTCTCACTTACCCCAAGGCTTTAAACTGCTGTAAGATGCAAAGCTGCTTTATAATGGTTATAAGTTACACTTACACTCACTTAAAATCCATTTTATATTCCCAGGGTGATGAAGAGCAGCCCTAATGTAAGGCAGAACCAGGTTTCTAATTGACTACAAACATTCTCAACCAAGGATGCAAATTCAGGGCTGCCATCTTAACCAACTGCTGCAAAGGGACTCCTTCACTGTAGCAGTGCCCTACCAGTCCCACAAAGCTTTTCCGCGGGCTATCTTGCAAGATCAGGTGTTAATATTCTTTAAAAAAACAACAGAAATATCAACAAACTCCTCCCTTCTCCCCCATGCACCTATGTCATTTAGAAACATAAGCCTTGGGCTTGCCACAGAACACCCTTTCAATCATATTTTAATCAAATTGCTTTTCAGCTTCTCAAGTTTTATGTAAGAAGCACATGAGCTGCTTTAATCTTTCCTCCTCCTCCCTCACTCCTCAAAAGAAAGTTTCAGTGCTCTGTGCTTACTCAAAGAATGGCATTCAGCACGGCAACAGACACATAAATCTTCTGAATTGCTAAAAAAGTGCTACCCAGAGGCTGCTATGGCTCTAGATGATGACAATCAAGTGCACAGCACTGGAGAACACAGTTGAAAAGCACTCAGATAATATATTTTCCTTTTAAAAGATCCTTATTGGTACAGGGCACATCCATTCTATAAATAGATGTGCTCTACAGGACGGGACAATTCAATCATCTTGATGTTAATGCTTTGTGAAAATAATTTAAACCATAAGCAAGGAACAGACATTAGCATTATTCAAAACTATGAAGATGTTGCTTATTGAGTGCAAGTAAATATTTTCATAGAATCACAGAATGGTTTGGGTTGGAAGGGACCTCAAAGAACATCTAGTTCCAACCCCCCTGCCATGGGCAGGGACACCCTCCCCTAGACCAGATTGCCCAAAGCCCCATCCAGCCTGGCCTTGAACACTTCCAGGGAGGGGGCATCCACAACTTCGCTGGGCAACCTTTTCAGTCACTCTTGCTATCTTAGCATTGCCAGTAAGCTCAGCACTTGTGTTAGTTGCTTTGTATGACACTGCTTTCTGCCTAAGAAGGAAATATTTCTCTAACTCTCCTGGAGTTCACAGCTATCCCAAGAGTAATGACTTCTTGCTGGTTGTCTTCCAAATGATGTTGTCAGCCCCTCAGTAGTTCATTTCGGGTGAAAATAACCCTTGTGTCGAGGCCAGGCCAAGATCATATACCAAATAAGTCCCATTAAAATCTTCAGATAAGGCTTAAGTGATATTTAAGTACTACAGTGCTGGCCTTCTGCTCAGTAGTGAATTCATCTAATATCTGCAAAAATGGGTTTGCTCTAAGTTAAAAATTAACAAGTGCTTATCCTGACCTCAGAGTGGGATTGGTGAGACTTCCAAAACTGAGTAGCCCAGGAGACTCATGCTCTGCCACATTCTCAGCAGTTTTCCACTTAAATACATCAGCTGGCAGAGGGCTAATCACAACTATACCCATGGAGGATCTGGATTCCATTGCAATACGTTGGTCCTTGGAGACTTGAAGGCCGGGAGCAGCCCTGACACTGTGACTGGTGCCAAACACGAGAGTCACAGAGAGTGCTAGCACCATGCGCTTGCGTCATGTTCCCTCCAGCCGGGAAACAGGGTGCTAGAGGATGTAGTCATGTTATCTCCTCTATGTATCCATCTATTTTAATAATGAAACTTACATCAAAGAGAAAGAGGCAGGAGATAAGACAGAAGAAAGTGATTGCTGCTATGCAGATATAGAATTAAATGCGGTCTACCGATACACTGAGATCCTACCAGATAGCAGATGACCTGAGCTCTGTCACTTCACGAAAATGCTTTCCTTTTGCCTATGTCTTGTCCAGACTTAGCCTGAGCTGACACCTTTTATCCTTGCTCCAATTTCTTCTAGGCTCTTGGTCACCTGGGAAAAAGGTCTTGTTCATACTGAAAGAAACAAGACAAATGGATGTTTCCAGCACCATATAATTAGAGTGAAAAGTGTGGCCAAAGATAAAATATAGATTCATGTAAAATATGGGAACCAGACCTTCTGCCTTACTAATGCAATTATTCATATGCATGGCAACTCAAATATGCTGTGGAAGGGAATCTGTGTCAGTGATAATGTTTACTCAGATATTCACTTGCATATTCACGGGCTCAGATGGAGAATATGCAGCAGGGAATGATTTGTTCACCTCCTTCCATTTCTGTGTCCTCAAAATTTTCCTCCTTTGTTTTCCTTCCTTCTTTTCTCTCTTTCTATTCTGGTTTGGGTTTGGTTTGGGTTTTTTTTATTCCCCTCACCTCTGTTTCAAAAGTACCTGGAATAATATTTCAGAAAAGTTTTATAACAGCATGTTTCCTCTTAATGATATACATTGCACCTTGCAGTAGCATACACATTCCCTTTCTCCTAGAACCTTTGTAATACCCAATTAGAGCTACTGGTCCTTCCCCCCCGTCCTCTCTCTCTCTTCTCTTGCTCCCTTTTTCTCTTTCCCCTCATCTTCTTAGCTCTGCTGTAGCCCATGGCAGACAGTGATAGGGAGGGATGGATAAGTCTCTGCTGTGACATTTTCCAGTGATTCTCTCCCATGAAGGAGCCATTTCACAGCGTTTCCAGAATATATTCTCATAGTGTCCAGAAACACTTTCCAAAGTATTCTGGAGATTCTTAAACTCCATTATTGCAAGTGGTCTCCAATTTCTCCCCATCAGAGCGTGTACTTTGAGCTTTCTCTGGCCACTGTTTTTGAAGTATCTACCTAAACACATTAGGGTAAAATCTGACTGTCAGTCACAAATAGAGGTGAGCTTAGTAAATCTATTGTTTTCCCATTACACAAAAAAAAAAAAAAAAAAAAAAAAAAAAAAATTATCAAAATCCNAAAAAAAAAAAGAAATTGCTAATACTGCTCTAAATATATAGTCACTGCCAACAGTAACACGCATAGCAGCCAGCTATGAGATTTCCCAGACAAGCTGTACAATATCACTCCAGAAACTGTGAAGCCTTGGCAATAATCAAAAGATTGGTGAGGAGACTGCAGAGACATTGGATAAAGTTAATCAGGCAGGCCAATTAAATAAATATTAGCACAAAAGTGAGGAAGAAGAAGCAAGCTGCTGACCCACTAGGGACAGACACCAGCCTTTTACTCTGAAGTTCTGCATATTTTGCATATCATTCATATATAATGTTCACATTATATGAAGATCATATAGGAAAGCTCGTATGACAATGCTGAAAAAATTACATTTGACTTTCTCCTAAGAGTATACTGAATTCCCAAATGAAGGAGGAAGAAGAAAGAATGTTTATAATTTCTTGGTATTTAGCAGTAAACAGATGCTTTTTAGCCTTTCACTTACTTTATGTTAGACTAAAAGTATATATTTATTTTAATTCAAGCCCTCTTCTATTGCTTCTGCCACTTCCTGCTAGGGCTTATCCTTTTAGGGCTTTAAAAGCCACAGCTTGGCATCTTTCATAATTGCTTATGCAGAAGGGCAGGAATGCTAACACCCTTCTGGCCACCCTCCTCACCAACCGCAGAGAATCGTTTCCTTTCCTTGTGCGGATAAGCTATATAAGTAATCAACAACAAGAGAGTTTCACATTTCACATTCAAAGATGCAGAGCCTGGAAGCTGAACTCAGTAAAATTCAAACTGGAGACAAGACACACATTTTTATCAGTGCGGGTAATTAACCAGTGGGATTGCTTGCCCTGGAATATGCTGTGACACTTGGAGCTTTTAAATCAAGTCTGGATGTCTATAAAAAGATGCTGTCTGCTTCAGTTGCAGGATACTGAACTCGGTGTAGAAACCATTGGCCTTGTTATGCAGAAAGTTAGACTAGATGGTCCTAAGGGCTTTACTGGCTAGGAAATATTCTCAGAAACACAATCAAGTGTAAAACATATTTGCATAAATACTGGTAATGCACACTATGTATGAATTCACTTTTGCTGAGAATATCAAGCAAAAGTGAATTAAGCAAAACTTAAAATTAGCTTTCTGTGGGTACACTAGTCATACTGGAATATACAACATATAGAACAGAATGTGTACAAGTGGAAGACAGCGTGACTTCAAGTGCCACCAGACCAAAATTCCCATAAAATATGAACCCTGTGTTTGCACATTTGTGTTCATTTATTCTTTTTTTTTAATCAGTTCTTTTTAATAGCCTGAAAATGAAGAACTGTATTCCAGTAAAAATAACATAGTGACCAGCTACAGCTAGAGGAGAAAAAGGGTAGCAGTTCGCCAAAGTCTCACTGCTTAACCCTGCATTGACCAAGACTGAGCTGCTGAGACTCCTAAGGCACTGCACTCTAGATTTCTTCTACTACACCTATATGTCTTCATCATTTAATTTGTACAAGCCAGAGTAAACCTGAGCATAGTTACAGTTCTGTCAGACAGATTTAGCCCCCTGCAAAGCAAAATCCTTTCCGGAGAGAGTAAGGAGAAAAAAATCCACACCACTCTCATCAGCTATTTCCAGAAAGAAACTTCATCCCCCACTGATGGAGCTTTCCCTTGGAGCACTGGTCACCCAGACTAGGCAGCAAGAAAGCAGTGAAGCAGTTTCCATAGCTCATGCCTTGTTGGTTTGCACAAAAATTTGGCTTCTATCCAAAGAGCTAGAATCCATGGCAGCTTCTTATTCCTAGGAATCATATATTTGAATACTGGATGCCCTGTGTCATCCTGCCACCTCCAATTAATTCAGAAAGTTCTTTATGGCATTTTATGCCAGCAAATTTATCAATCCAGCCTGCTGACTTGGCAAGTATTTTTCCTAAATACTCCACACTGAGTACCTGTAGGCAAGTAAAATATGCCATGCAGGAAAACACAGAGCTGTTTTTCTTGGAAGCTCAGTGACAAGTCTCTTACCTGACTGCTTCACGGCACTGACACTATGGGACATCTTCTAGTGGTACTAGTACAAGTTATTGCTCATAGTCTATCATTACTTTGCTCAACTTTATCCAGTTATCCATTTGATTGCCAGATGAATTTCATCAATCGGACTAGCTAGACGGAACATTTTAGCCAGAACTATGCCCTAAAATGCACCCTGTTTACGATTTTATCAGAAAAAAAAAAAAAAAAAAAAGGAAGACAACAGTCCATTCAGTCTGTGCATGAAAACCACTAAAGCCAGTGGTTTTACCTTACTCCTCAATTAGTCCATTTATTTCAGTGAAGCTCCACAACCTTCCACAGGAGCTAAATGTCTCCTAGGATATTTCTACTGCCCAGAATAGTCCTTGTGCAAATCAGAACCCCCTGAGTCAGCACCGAAGTGAGGTAACATGGTGGTCTCAGAGAAACCAGGTCTCTTACGTGAGATGTCAAACTGAGGTTCCTGGGACTGCATTAGACAGTAAGACCAGCTGGGGACATCACAGTCCTGCCTGCATAGAACTCCTGTAGCCATAAATGAGCTAGCTGTTTGTCATTCTGCAACACAAACTCTCCTCCAGTGTTTCTGCATTTTTGATTTCAAGAATTGAGAAGGAAAGCCTGGAGCTTAGTGCTTTTTCAAAATGTGATACATGCCAGGCGTGTATTTGTCCACCGCACGGTTATGTAAGAGTGGATCAACAAGTCTCTCTGCTTCTCCTTTCCCATGGCACAGCAGACATGATTTAAATCCCAGTCTGCGATGTTTGCCGTGTGCTGATGGCTTTTCATGTGGAAGGTTTGAGATGTCATAGGCCACAGGACCGCAGGACCACAGGTAGGCAGCTAGCTAGCTGTGCTGCAAGTTTTTCCCCGTCTATGGCTAGATATTAAATAGCTATGACAAACAAGAGATCCCAAATAGTCTTTCCTTAGACCTGAATTAATCAGGCCTGAAAATTGCATAGTAGGATTCTGTCAGAATTGATTCCCCCCCAAAAAAAATTTAAGAGAATTTTAGGAAATTTTGGCATATGAATAAACAAAAGTTACAGCAGAAGAGACATACATGCTTTGATTTTGCTGATTTCTTCTCTTTTTTTCTCTTTTCTCCCCCTATTTACAAGAGTTTTTAAATCCGGATGACAAAAGCAGTACCTATTGTAGCAGTGCAATAATAAAAAAAAAAGCCCTTCACTCTAGGTGGTTCAGGCCCACACACTAATGCTGAGGTACCATTTTGATGTCCTGTTCTGGCAACTGTGTAATTGTATCTCAAGTAGCACAATTAGATTCACTGTGCACACTCACTGAGAGAGAGACGAACAACTGCAATGGCTTTCAAGATAAGATTTTTATGTTGATGCTCTTTCTGCCGCTGTACCAAAATTCTTGTGGTGAAGTCAGTGAATCACAGTAATATGTAAGTGTTGACAGCTATTTATGTTAGGTCCTTTTGAATTTGTAAACAGAATATGACAGAACTAAAGCAAACGCCAAGAGGTTATTTTACACTCTGCTGAACTACATGAAGTGATACAAAGATATTTCAGAAAAGTTTCACAGAGCTGGAGAAAAAGACTGCACTGCAGGACAAAAATTCAGATGGTGATGGAGAAAAAACCCCTAACATGGTTCCCACAGTGACAGTTCATCCTTGTAATATCGTGATAGTTCACATCAGTTTCCTATCTGTATAAAGCCAATTATTAACAAACCAAGCGTGTACAGTACATGCGTACTAACAGTAAGGATGTGGTGCCAAGGCACGGCCTCTCTTTTTATATTAGATACATATGCCGTTGTGGCAAGCATCGTCTAAGGACCCAGCACACACACAAAAAAACCCCAAATAAAAAGGGCGTGCAAGTTCTGGCCTATGTGTTGGCAGGATGTAGCCCACAGAGCATGTCAGCAGCCAGCCACATCCTCCTCCACTGTTGCTTTTTCAGATTTTATGGGAGTCCCCAGGATCTGCATGTCAGCAACACTAATTCATTCTTCATTCTGCTCTTTCCCTCAGCCTCCCACTCTCATCCCACTAGAAATCACCTAAGAGAAAAAAATAAATGAGGACCTGGGCATAAGAATGCAAAGAGCTTGCTTGGGGAAACTATAGACAAGATAGATTGGAAGTTAAAATTCACACAAAATCTCTACTCTGTGTCCCAGTTCTAGTTTTCAAACAGCTGACTGTGAGGTATTCAAGCTTTTGGGATCATTTTTGTTGTTTGTTTGGTTGGTTTTTTGCCTTGCTACATTTCTATTTCCGAACACGTTTCAAGGCAAAGGAAGAGAGTACTTTCATACAATCAAGTCCAATTCCCATTCGATAATGCAATGACTTCTAGCGAGGCTCAGGCTGACCCAATGTATGCTCTGACTGATCTTACGATATCGTAGAGCAGTAGAGATGACAGGCATAAACAGATTAACATGAGAACTAACCAGTCTGGCAGCATGGATGTCCTCACTGCTTCAGTTCTCTATTTAATTGCACAGCATGCCCTTCCATCTCCAAGAGCTTTTGTTTACTTGATTCTTAAGGAGAAATAATACAGAACCAGTAGGGAGGGGCAGTGACCGTATAAGTTCTAACGGGTGAAAAAATACATTATTTTTGTCGCACACAGTCATTTTATAAGTTATTTTTGCAGCATTCTCATTTACTTATGCTAGTATAAATCAAGAGTAACTCAGCCACTCAGCCAGCATGAAGGAGTTCTCAAAAGCGAGATGTCTGACGTTTTCTCAGCTCAGAGGGAGTCACAATAGTGTGTGTGAATATCTGCTGACACTTTTGCCCTCCCCGCAAGAAAGCACATTTCCTGCTAGCTACAGGAAAATGCTTGAAAGTGCAAGCACTCCAGGTTAAGACCTTCTAAATGTATTATTGCTTAAAGCATTATCACTTTCAAGCCAATTTCACAATTTTGAACACTTGGGGTTGGCAACAGTAAGCAAGTTGGAACAAATGAGGTGTAAATGCTAAGTAAGGCCAACAAAATATACGCTGCATGAAGAGCATCATATATGAATCTGTTGTCCACAGTTCTGTTGGCTGACCTCTAGATAGTATCTGGAATGCTACTTACTGAAGGTTGCTTCAGTAACCTCTGTCCTACAGCCAAAGTCAATACTCCTGTTTGTGGTAACACGGCCTGTTATGATGTATGTTATTTAGAGATGAACTGATCATAAAGAACCTGATGAAAACTGGAAGGATTGAGGGAACAGATAATGTTTTCAGGGAAAAAAAAATTATAAGACATGGAAAATTTTACTTATTTGGGCAGCTGAGCACAGCAGATGGCAAGATCTTCAGGGAAATAAACACAAAGTTTGGGAAAGCAAGAGTGTGTTCTAGCAGTTGCCAGTGATCTCATGCAGCAGGAAAATCAGTCAAAAATTAAATAGACACTCAGTAGCACCAGTGTTTTGTCAACATTTTGTAAAGAACAGGGACTTGGCAGCCAGAAAGGATAGGACAGAGGAGGCTGACTGGCTTCGAGGGCCAGTGTTTGCAAAAATAATTGTCAGGATCAGATGGTATTACAACTTTAGCAATCAGAAGTTTTTAATGGAGATTCACCAATTGTATATCAAAGAGTGTGCAGCTATAAAACCAAACTAAATGTGCATCTGCTACAGTCCACTTCCAGGCTAGTGACTGTCAACTGATCAAACAAACCATGAGCGAGACCTGAACATATTACATGATGGAGCAAATAATATTGTCCCAAGGGAACATTTTAATCAATTCATATGGTTCATAAATATTCTGATTGATTAATATGGTTTGTAAACATATGAGTAAGTTTAAAAATCCAAGTACAGAGTGTTCATAAATCCGTGTTATTCCATAGAAGGCCCATAACCATCTTTTCCACTGTACAAAAATATCTCACCTATAACTTATCCTTTCTCCATTCATTGCTACTCAAATTTCACATTTCACATCTATGGGATAAATGAGGAAGGTAAGATTGGGCCTATTATGCCAAACTGAATTAGCAAGCGATTTCATTTTAAAATAAGAAATTATAGACAGCCGGAATTATTCATTGTTCTGCTTGTGCTTCAGATTTAAATCTCTACTCAAAGTCTTCTCGTACATGGGATTCCTTCTTAGTCTTCATTTTAAACTACTACCAACTACCTAGCTGCCAAAACTTGAAGAAAGGATAGCTATGGATGCAAGGAAAAGTGATTACGGAGAGAAATTATACATGCTTTCTGTACATAGACCCTAGAAGAGTAATCATTGTGGAACAGAGATGAGTTGATCATTATTTACAACCATAAAACTTCTGTAATATCTGCCTCGTGATCAAGTATCATTTAAAGGAGAAAAGGCTGGGTATACAAACAAATTAGACAAAGAATTTCACATGTTTCTTTACTCATGTATGATATGTATGTTTGCATGTATATGTCTAAGGCTGGAAGGGAGAAGGTGCTCACTCTGGCAGTAGCACTGGAGAAGACCACAGCATCGACACAGTCCCTTAACCCCAGAATTTTATCAGAATTTTATCTAGGTACCAATTTCTTCCTTCTACCCTCAGGAGACTCAGCTTTCTGCCCACGAAGTTGAGCTGATTGTCGCTGGTTTAAGTTTGCAAGTGAGATGAATGAAGTGCTCCCCATGGTAAAGTTAATTTAGTTACTTTTTTTTTTTTTTAAATAGAACTTACACATTCAGTTGCAATCCTGCACTAATGACTGGGGTAAATTCGTTGTCTACTGGTGTCAGAGGTTTTCCCTGGGCTGCAGAAAGGGGAAACGATTTCATGCAGCAGTTGAAAAGGGCAGAATCAAGTAAAATGATGCATGATATTTTTATGATGGATATGGATACCCTAGGCTTAAATCTAGATACAATAGGACTATGGCAAAAGAACAGTAATTTATAAGGTCTAGCAGGAATCATGGCCAGTTTATAGTATTTTGGTAATTTACATCAGCTTTTAATCTGGTTTTAGGTATTCTCAGAGGCATAACACTAAGACCTGCAGAGAACAATCCCTTTTATTTTTGTTGATTTTGGTATTAATTGGATGCTCCAGCAGTTTAGAAAATCTCACTAGAGTCTTAGACTCTCAAATACTTAATAACATGCATCTACTTCAAAACATTGGGCTATGAGAAATCAAGACATACTATTTTCCATCTAGTCTAGAATTTTGCTATTAATACAGGCAAAAGAGTACACAGTGGACAATTTCTGAGACATGTCTCCAGAAAAAATTTCGTCCTAAATTTCCTCTGAAACTTGAGAGTTGATTATGTACTTTCTGTGCATTTGGTATTATAACTATGGATATATTTGTTTTCTAGGTATTTGAAAAGATTCTCTTCTGTACCTAGATAAAGAGGCTGACCCCAAATGTAGCTTCCACTACTGAATCCAATAGTCTAAATATTTACATGGAAAGAACAGTCCTTCCATCAGTTCTGCATTTACAATTGTTCAGTTACAATGAACACTGCTTGCCCCTCAGCCAGGCTAATTAAAATTTTTTTATCTGCCTTTCGTAGATTATTTTTTTTTAATTGCTTTCTCTGCACTTGCTTTCTCTCTAGTATAAGTATTTCAAGTCTAAACATTCTGTTTCTCAACTGGTTCTAGCAATGACAAGGCAAAGGCAGTACAAATGTCTTATCCAAATGCATTCAATGTTTTCTTTGTTGCTTTTCATTTTTTCAATAAAAGAGCACTTCTAACCCTGCCCCAAAATTATGTATAATGTTCTTGCAAAAAATTCCTGTACCTAGTTCTCACTCAGCAGACTCAAATCTCCTTCAGAAATTATTTGTAATAATCCAGTCAACCACCTACCTTGTTTCAATAACATCTATTGCCAGAAAAATAAAAAACAACCTGTGCAAAAGTTTATTCTTCAGCCAATGTCTCTACAGACTTAATACTCTTGTGGAATTGAATGGATCTTAATGTCTTTCCTATTAGCAAATTCCAAGACAGGAAAAAAAAGATCCCCTCCCACTGATTCAATGGGAAGGACTTTGAGACGCTCCTTATCTCTTCTGTGCATTCAAAACCTTGCAGGATAAAACATATGAGTCACTGAGCAGGGATCTCATCTTTATTTATGTACATCTTAGTGGCAAGAAATAACTTTCATTCTTCATAAACAGATAAGTACGCACCTATAAACACATGCACATGCATGATTCTGGCATATAAAATAGGAGATAAACAAATAACCTGTGCTGTCAAATATATGGAAAGTAAGTCTGAAGTGTTTCAGGCTACAGGTATTTCAATCTCCTTGGCTTGGTGGCAATTTTCTTTGCATTTAGCAATGATTTTATAGTCTATAATCATGTCACAATTGTCTTTAAGATACACACCTTATTTTCATGCTGAAGGAAATCACTTTTACAGCTGGATGTGTTCCTCGTCAAATATCATGGTTCAGTCAGGGCAGACAGAGTATATGCAGTGTGAGAGGTGACTTCATCTTAATGATTAAATTCTGCATTAATTAACATTTGAACTTCTAGGAACATAGATCTGTTCTTCTCTGGTTTGCAATCCAGTGACACTCAGAACAAGCACACGCGTGAGTAAGTTTATAGCCTTCTCCTCCTCCTGCCTTTAAACTTTTGATTAAACATGTCATAGTTTTGATGAAACAGCCATCAAAAGACAATCTTTTAACAAAGAAGTTCTATGTTATTTCCTGTTCCAAATCCACATAAAGGCCCCAATTGATGGGTCTAATGAGAGGGACGTTTGGAGCAGAAAGTCTGCGCTGTACCTTGCCTCCTGAGGGAAAATGCAGTACACGTTGATGGCAGTGTAAGCTAACCATGGCAGGAAGCGAGTGTAGATTTTCAATGTGAAATGTCAAAATGACTTTTCATTGTCAGCCCAGAATGTCAAACATAAGTTCTGAAAATAAATCCATTTACAATTTGGGTAGTTGTGCTTTCATATTTTCTATTACAAAAAGTACTGCATTTGTTTGCACTTAGATTTCACCTCAAGTTTATTTGTGAGTTTATCAAAAAGGTGTTGGGGTTTTTTTCACATCTGCAACCCATTTAAACTTGTAATAAAGAAGCTTAAACTTTTCAAGTGGATCCAGGAGTTCTGTCTGACTAAAGATGATTGAAATCAATACTACTGGCAGATGATACTCCTGGCAACCATGAGAGCATGGTTATGAAAGCTTCAACTTTTTATTTGTAAACCTATCTTACAAGTCACTCTTTTTCCTCTGGATCATATTTGAAACATGAATTTATAGCTATGTTTCCCAATTCAAAGCTAGTGTAGGAAAAAAACCCCAAAAGTAGCTTCTGATAAATCATCACTATTCCTAAAAAAATTAAAGAATTTGCTAACTATTTCAGTGGATATGTTAACCTGCCTTTAACCGTAAAACACTTTGTAACCTGGCAGGCTGTTTCCCAAAGTAGGGACGCAAACACCACAACTGTGTCCTTTAAAGGTCCTTGCTTCACAGAACAGTTTATCATTTGAATATAAAGACATAATACAACACACAAACTACTCAACTGATAAGTATTGGCTTTAAGTGGTTTCCTCTCTTGCCTTCACACAGAAAACAAACCCTGGCTTGCTTTGCTTCATGGGTTAGCTCAGGCAGATAGCCACAAACCTCTTTGGACTGTCCCTTCACTCTCTCATATGCCTGAGTTCAGCTACTTGGTTCAGGCAGAAAGGATCAAATTCAAATACCATATGTGCAAACATCTCATGGACAACCAATTTTACCTTTTGACCAGTAAAGAATGAGTTTTAGTGGCAAGACTAAAGCTAAACTGTTAGATCAATATAATAGGTATTCTTTTGCAGTATCTATTTATAAACACACGTGTTTTGTAGCAAAGCAGTTATGCAATTTCTATTTCTCTAATATATTTCACATGCTGGTGATTATTTAATGAAAGTAGAATGATAAGAAGAATTATCGCCCACTGATTGCTTCTAGTTTAAGCTTTGTGAGGAGGGTGTATAAGCCTTCACTTTCACATTCTGTTCCTTCACTTAGACATACAGGGCTTGGTCAGTAGATCTGTATCATGTTATATATATATATATATATATATAGCTTGTGAGGTGGCCATAGTGCTGGGATGAGCAAATCCAGCTTTGAAGTCTACACCTCTTCCTGTTTATAAATAGAGTCCTGAATGTTAAAGATTACATTGAAGCAGATGGTACCTTCCAAAGGAAGCCATTAAATAGCTTTACTTTTACTGTATCCATTAGTGTACATGCAAGTAGAAAATGCATGCACATTTATGCAGATGAACATGCAAATTGGGTCTCATCCTCACACTTCTGACAAGTCCCTAATGATGCAAAATCTGTGTTTTCCAGAGCATAGAAGGGCCCTTCACCCTACTAGGAACAGCACATGCCCTTGAAGCCTTACACAGAGATACCCAGGTGCATGCACACACTGGTTACTGTGGCTGGGGACAGAGCCAGGAGAAAGTTGTGCTCTCTGGCCGCAAAGGCCACCCCACCCCAGCTGGGCACAGGCTCTGCAGCCCTGATCCAGCCCTGAGCTGCCCTGCACCATCTGCATGGCCCAAAATTAGGACTTTACGATTAAGGCTTGCACAAACCAACAAAATCTACCAGGACATAACCAGCAAGTAGCTGAAGAGATCCTTCCACATCAGCTGCAAATAGACTCAGTAAAAACGTTACAAGACTGATAAATAAGTGTGCTTAATGGGGCATAGCAAAATTAATTCTGAAGTCCAGAGGCTCCTTAGTGGCTGGAGACTGGAAAGGCAAAGGGGCAGAGGGATGGAGAGGCTCCTGGAGCCACAGCCCGACAAAACTGCAAAAGTGACAGCAAAGTCTGTATAACCAAACTGACAGACGCAAGCTCTAGGAACCAAACCACAGAGGAAAGTTAATGGTGATTGATCTCCAGTGAGCTATTGTAAATGAAGATGACTACTGCCAAGTGAGTTGTGTAATTAAAAAAGAGCACGAGAGACGGGTATTTCTGGATCAGCCATATCAGATCCTAAGAAACTAGAGAGCTGCTTCACTTGTGAAGGGAGCTGGGTAAAACAATGTATCGTAATAAAAGTTTAACACCATATACTGGAACAATCTTGGGAAGCTAATTTCCCTTTATTTTCCTGGGAGATTCCACAAGTATGGTTGTTTCTTTCTCACTCAAAGTCTATTTGATGTATTCCACTTTCTCTCATAGGAAATAACATTTTATTTATGCTGTTCCTTTCCCGTATATTCAAGAATTTCTGGTTTTATGCACTCAGTTACGCTGAGAGTACTTTCTGGCACCTTCTGTGCTGCAGGTACAATTTGTTCAGTACTCTCTGTGTTCTCCTCAGACATCACTGGGCAACACAGTGATGTTGTGAGACCAGTGTCTGTCACAAGTCTGACTGACAACCCTGACCTCCCCCTAAAAGCACAAATCTAATCCTCAATTTGCTAATGCATTTTTAACAAAGGAATGTATTTTGTTTGGAGTAAGCCATGCAATAATTACTTATTTTGAAGCATTCAAGCTACTTCTGGATGCTAATTAAATGCTTGTGACTATTAGCCTCCCTATAGTTACACTAGTGTAATTATATCCCCATCTTTCACAGCAGAGCTCATTTGTGAAACCCTTGCACAAAAAGTGTCAACTACCTAATCAGAAAATAAAAATAATCCCATGAAATTTAGGTGACTAGCTATAATAACAAATAAAAAAGCACAGCAAAGGTGAGTGATTCCAAAACAAACCATAGATTTTTAGTGGGACTACCTGGGTAAGCATTACGAATAGTGAAAAAAATCAGAGGAAACTGAGACCAGGTCATGAATAATCGTTTAACTAAAACAGAGCTAATTATTTAAAAATATCTGTTTGACCTGGAAAAGACTGTACAAAGAGTAATCATTACAGAAGGTCTGTAAATTGGGAGGTATTTTGGAGCTACAGGAGATGTGGGATGTATAAAGATAGAAGTGCTTCTGCTTTATATGGAGGATGAGCAATGCACTAAAGTTGCACAGGGATATGCTGATAAAGTTCTTCAAATCAGAAATCATGGTTCTACAATTACAGAAAACCTTCAGCAGAGAATGCAGTTCTGGAAAGCTGCATTTCGAGCATTAAGGAACTGCATGTGCTTTGAGATGCATCATTTTCAGTGAGACATTGAATACGTTACATATACAGAGCACCAAAGAGGAGTTACTCCTAATTGTGTTGGGATTATAACAGTAGATGACTTTGCGCACTTTGATTTGCCATAAAAATCATTAACTAGATTTGTAGCAGTTAGTGTTTTCCATGAAATGAAGATGACCAGGTCAATAATGATGGGTTTGGCATGTGTTTGCAGCTAGGATTTTATTTGCTTTATCAGAATTTTCATGTTCTCACCATATGTGTTTTTCCTTAGTCTAGTGACTCTGGCCGCTCTGCCAACTCAGCATTGCTTCAAAGGGACTGAAGCTGGGAAAAGTCTTCAACTCTTTTTTTTTTTGTTTTAATTTAACAAAAAAACAAAAAACAAACAAACAAAAAGCTTCAAACCTCAAAAGTTTGCTATGTTAACTAAAAATATTACTCATCATTGGGCTACAATGCTGGAAGTAGTTTTGCCATATCTGAGCAACAAGATGAGAGTAGGACATTCCATGTAGGGTGCAGAAGGAGAGATTATGTTGATTACAGTCAAAGGCAGAAACAAATCAATCCCTCTTTCACTTTTGGTACTACTTAATTAGCACTATTCTTCTAATTATCATAGGAAGTAATACAGACAAGTAATAATGTAGAATTTACTCTAGTAGGCAAAGGATCCTTCATAAGGAATCTGTACATAGATAACAATGATTTATCATGGTATAAATCTGGGGGGAAAGAAATCTAAAATGTAATTGCCAATCTGGAGAAAATGACCAAACAAATGACATGCCATCCCACATCACAGCAGCACAGGGAACATTGAAGGTCTCATTCACATGGCCACAGTGTCACCAGTACCTTGTTACATACAGAGACTGAGAGAAATTTGACTCCTCTCTGAAATTCTGGGGCAAAAAAAGCCTTCCCAATGCCATACAACATGACCTTCAACTTTGAGCACTCTTAGAAAAGTTTGCTTACGACTGTGTTTGCAATCAGACTGCATAAAGGATTGTGCTGGGCTTAATCCCTTGCCTCTGGCCTTAATTAATCTATAGTGTATAGTTACCGATCACAGCATTGATTTTTCTTCCATGGCTTTCTAATATAATGTGTCTTCAGACTCTCAGGCACAATATCAAATAGAATTCCACTCTGCTCTGTTCTATTGGCATGCTGTTGAAATCGGTGAAATATAAGCATAAGCTTGGAGAAATACAGTGGTGAGAGAAATGCAGTAAAAGACTTTGTATACAGGGTGTATAAATTGGGCAGCAAATGAGTTATAGTCACTTGTATCCATTTAATGCTTAATGGCCGTGCAAAACTGATGTAACTACATAGATTTATCATTTGCTGGGTTCACGTTAAACCTTGAAGCTGAGGGAACATATACCTAATAAAGCTACCCAGAGCTGCTTTTGGAGCTTTGAAGAAGGTCAGCCATGCATAAAGCGTATGATGCCAAGGAATTAACTTTCATATTTAAGCATGCATACTTACTAAAATTGACCTTCCAGGAAGTAAGTACATAACGTATCTTCTGTCCAGCCTGGACCCAATATTTAGCTTGTACCATACATTTTCCTGGTCAGTCAACATTTAATTTTCTGTACCTAAATTAAGGAGCAGGGAGCAGAAGCTCTAAAGGTGAAAACAAGTTTCCCTTCAGTTTTTCTGCCTTTGCTCATTCTAAAACCTACTATCTACTCCTATCTACTGCCAAGCTATTATTAACCAGCGAGTGATTCAGTTCATTTTGAAAGAGTTCTTTAAGCTGCAAATAGAGCTGTCCTTAGAAATAGGGAAAAATATTCCATCCACTCCAGCAACGTAGTTATAGCACTAGAAAATATATTCATCACTAGCGGTTCACCATCACAGGAAGGAATCCTGAAGTCCTTCCTGGATTAGAAGCGACGACAAAATGTCTCCAGTTTACAGCACAAATCTAAAAATCATGGTGTCTGCAGAAAGTATGGTATCTAAGCCCACGTCGGGTGCAAGTATCCAACAGTTGCTCAAGGTAAGAGTGACTTTGACAGGACAGTCCCTCTACCTCATCACAAATGCCAGTGCATAGGCAAAATGAGAATACATGTGCTGGTCTAAATGAGAATCTCATCAGATGGTAAAATCCAAGAAAGTGCCATGAAAATTAATAGTTTTTCAGTGTTATGAACAGCTTATGTTATGGAAAACCCCAAATTTCAGGAAAAAGGGACATAAAGGCAGTTACATTTGACTGCAAATCCCTCTAGCTCCACTATCCACTCTGCCAGTGGCCATTAGCACGTATCTAGGAAAGAAATGCAAGAACAGTTATGAAACAATCCATTCTTATAAATACTCAATCATCTTCCTAGCCAGTCATTTAAGAACTTCCCAAGCTGAAAACTGCACCTGAAAAAACTTCTAATGGCCCCTGACTGACCTGTCTCCCATAGGAATTTCTCGTCCCTTCTTTGGCATTCTTAGTTCTTTGTTTTCACAATGTCGTGAGGTAACAAACTGCACCTATTCACTCCGCACGGCCTGCACAACCACCTCCTTTTGTTTGTTTTGAAGTCACTTGATAGTGTGAGTGTAAAAGAAGCCTTGTACTGTAAGAAATAGTGAGTAATCACTGCCTACCTGCTTTCTCTGAACCTCTATCATTTTAGAGCCCTGTGTCATTCCTCCCTTAGTCACCTCCTTTTCATAATGAAGGCAACCACGCTACAGCAGTTAATGAGGTCAGAGTTTTCATTTTTTTTCCTTATCACATCAATATGTTTCCAGTGGAAAGAAAATTTCCAGCAGAATAAAGCTAATATTTGTAAATGCAAGCCAGGCTCCTGCCCTACTCTGTTCCTTGCAAAATAAGTTGATACTTCTATGCTACTTTTCCAGATCAATCATAACTTGTATAACACTTACTAAACAACCTCATTAATCCTTTAGACATAGGAACTGTAGCAGTATGTGTCTCTCTTTTCATCAGGGCCTAGAAAAGTCAAAGAAGATTGTGTGCTTCACGTGTCAGACAGGTGTGCACAATCTCATTTTACAGCAGAGCAGTAATTTCAGAAGTATCTGTGGCAAAGGAATTCTTCACGGAAAGCCTCTGAGTGCATTGGTCTGTCTGACAGTCTGTAGGCATGAAAGAGCAGTCGGTCACATTGTATTTGGGAGAAGGGTGACTGCTAAATTTTAACACAAAAATTATATAACAAGAGCAAGATTTCTGCAGTATGTGTTTCTATACGTGTTTCACGACAGACTATAAAATACTGCTTCAAAGAGCTCCACACCCCAGAGTTGCCTAACTCCTACTAGGGTCAGTAAGATCTATGCAGCAAAATCACTATCACACCAAGATGGCTGTGAATGTATTTCTTTAATCTTTGTCTTTAGGCCATTATAATCTCTCAGTAATAGGAGATAATAATTGTCATCCTTTCTTAATTGCTTTTTGGTAATTCGTTCAGTCCTTGATTCTTATTATCTCTGCATCCCTCTCCTTCCTAATTTGATGCTTCTTTGTCCTAAAAACACCAGCCTTTGTATAAATGGACTGAAATCTCCCTCTTTCCTATTGGAACCAGGGTATTCCCCAGCCATTGGGTCTGCAAGGGCAAACAGCATGCTGACTCAATATGATGTTCAGACTCATATCGTCTTCCTGGCCTCTCGCACCCTACCTACCTGTGGAGGAAACCCAGGTGCAAGCGGCAGGCAGTAACCAAAAGGAGCTTGGTGGTAGAGGCAGGACTGCAGGATACGTCGCGGAGCTAGCCTGCCCCAATACAGCCAAAGACAAGTAACTCTAGTAGACCAGAAAGTATGTGGGCAAATCTTAAGAGATACTGAGGATGGATGTTGCCATCACCCTCTCCAAACTGTGGATAATTATTTTCCTTGTTTCTTGGAAGATGTGTAAGTATTAAAACCAAGCACAGAATAACAGTGTCTTATCAAGTATCTTATTGTTTTTTTTCTTTTCCCTTGTCTTATCAACAGTGATAAAGGCTTTGGGACAATTTTGTGTGCCATTTCAAACTCAAGGGATGTGAATTCCATGATCAACTGAGAAAAAAAACAGGTAAAAACATTACATGATTCTATGCTTTGTCAACAAGTAATTTCATAATAAACAAACTTCTGATTTATTTGTATATTCTTTTGAATGTAATGTGAACATTTTGTTGAAAAAACTATTAGCAAACTAAGCGTTGACCTGACAAGAGCTGGACTTTGGTTCTGCAGATCAAACTTACACTGGTAGATTTTCAGTTAGGCATAATCAAAATATGACTTCTGGAAGTGTTTTATTTGGGTTTCTAATATTTTATGTGTAGGTGCTTGGTTATGGCTAGGAAAAGTTCAGGAAAGATCTCCAGGGACCAGAGCTCTTTTTTCATGATGCATTTTTTCACGATGACTTTAGCATCTAAACAGTTTGGAGAATCTGAGTCTATTCCACAGAAAAGACATACAAATGAGTTGTTTGAGAGTGATGAAAGACCCTGGGAATTTAATTTCAAGATATAAACTAATGAATTTCTTTATTTTGTCGATGTTTTCTGCTCAATCAATACATTGTGTCGTCAGGCTGGGTGTCAGAATGGACTGAAGAGTAGTATGGATTCATATTCGGCTGGTCTTTTAGGCTGTTGCAATCCAGATGGGTAACTAAAGGAGCAATTGTTCAGTTAAATCTGTGTTGAATCTGGTTCCGTGCCAGAGTAAATCAAGCTAAACTTTTAAATAGCCAGTGGAGTTAATTATGAGGAAAAATAATCGTGCCAGGGAAATCAAAATGAAAGCCTTTTGATGTGCACAACATTGTAAGCACTGGAGTAAGAAGTGGTTGGTGTGCCTGTGCTGCACCACTCACTGCCTTATGTTTTGCCGGGGGCAAGTGTATTTCACTAGGTTTTTGAATCTTAGTAGCTTGTGAATTACCTTACAGTTCTTTGGGGTACATGACGCTGTACTGGAGTGCTGGCAGCTCAATCAGCTACTGTGTTACAGATTTCAGCTAACTATACCCTGAACGTGTTGTGCCCATGTAAAAACTGGATCATCTTACCTAAGATTGCTTATATACCTTTAATTTGCCTTTATACTTAATTTACAATTGCATTCCCATATATTTTAATTGAAATTAAAATGTTTCACTGTATTTCATATGATAGACCTGAAGTCTATAATTAGATTTTTCTTCCATGCATGGAAAAGGTACAATAGGCCCATTTTATACTGAAAATTTGTGTTTCCTGTGAATCTTCCCAAACGATGAAATCATGCATGGTTTGGACAGTGAAGCAGAAAAACTGTGTGGCTATTCTAAGGGGATTTCAACATAAATAGGCAATATACAATAGCAGTATAAATGAGGTTATTTATAGATACATATTATGCCATGCAGATAGGCTGTGATGAGAGAGTAACAAAACAATTTCTCAGTGCTACATATTTGATAAAGTTGTCCATACTTTCTATTTTCAAAGGAAAACTTTCCACTCCCTTTTTGGAGCATATATTTACTGGATTTTCTTTTGTATTAGTATGTACTGATCCACATCTTTGGTAGCTTTTAAATTCACCAAAGATAAATAGTTGTATTAGGTTAGAAAGCAATTTTTTCTGCATAGAGTGCCTTCTGTTTCTACACCTGTTTTTTCTGGAGGATGGAGATTCCCAAAATAAATCTGTGAGGAGGAAAAAAAAACCCTTTCCAGGTCCCAGGGTTGATATAACACTAGCTATATGTTTCTGCATTCCATTTTTTTTAACATTTACTCATAGAGTGGCTCCTCTGCTAACCTTTAATTTTTCTGAGTGCAGTACAACTAAATATGAACTTTCAGAACATGAGTAAAAGGTGCCTAACACACAAAGGTTGGCTTAAAAACATGAGAATTCTTGAACTTTGGAATTATTTTTAATATTCTTTTTGGACACAAAGCTTTTGGGTTTTATATTTTTAAGATGTCTTTGACAACCATAATGAGCAGAAACATTACTTTGTTTTCATAAATGAAAAATGAGACTTCCAGCTAATTATGCAGATACATGGATGTAGCAGACTTGTAGTAGCAATGCAGGTTTTGGGAAAAGGAAAAAAAAAGAAAGTTGCATGTTATGATGACTGTATTCTTTCTGAGAGCTGAGAAGTTGGGGGGGGGGAATAAAAAAACTTCATGAAAGAAAAAATACATAATAGGGCAGAAAACTGATGATCAGAAATGTATAAAATGTATCTTTTAATATTCTGAATTGTTGATTCGTGTCAGTGATGACAGAGTTACTGATGGCATCTCCAGATTTTTGGCATTACAGGCAATGAGAGTGTTTTCATAAATTTTTATCCTGTTTTACTAGATATTCTTCTTGTTATTCAAGGGAGCAAGTCCAGCCTTTTTAAACTGTAAACTGGATAAAGGATCCACATGGGGGTTTTTTGTGAATCTTTGTGAGAAGCAACTGTACTTAACTACCCAGCGATATTTTAATATCATACAGACAAGATGGTAGATCAGTTCTAGTAGTGTTAGATGATCCTTGCTAAGAAAAGTTCCATATGACAAATAAAAATGAAAACATGAACTTTTTTTTGACAACATGACACAATTCTTCAAGTTGTAGAAATAGTTCTGCTCTGCGGTTTGTTGGTTTTTTTCCTTACTGTTTGTTTAGTCCTAGATTATTTTTATGCTAAGAAACCACAGAAGGCTACGTAGAATCTGTTGCATTCATGGTGTCTGGTCTAAAAGCATTTCTCTAAAAATATCAGAGAATTATGGGTTACAGTAGGCAAGTTTCAGAGCTGCTTAAAGTTAAATAAACATTTTGCATTTGTTTTCTAAAAGAACATAACAAACCAAACCTTATCAACTTTCTTGAAGTTATATCCAATTAAAATCAAACTTTATATACATTTGGAACGGTCTGGGTTACAACCACGAGAGCGTATATTTTGTACAGTGCTGGAATTTGGCTGTATTTAATTCCATGTAATTTTTAGACCTAAACGTAGTGCTTTTCGCAGAGGTTGGTTTGAAAGTATGAGAGAATGCCGTTCATCAGGTGGGTACAACACAAGCCACACAGACAACATCTGTGGAAGAAGGATGGTCAGACTGAGACTGCAGCTTTGCCATTAGACCCTCTCACGGAGGTTGCCAATAAGGCACCTACATTAGCAGAGCTAATGGGTTTTATGCATGCAGGTAGTTTTCTGCGGAAATTCACTCAGTTTTCTAAAGCCAAAATCCAATTCTAAAAAACCGACAACAGCTTCTCTGTGATTTAAACTGGAACAAATACAAAATTAACATGTTGAAGGTATTTCAGGACTTTTGTTCCAAGTCTCCTCATCCTTACTCCCACTGTCTGCATTTTTGTTTAATAGGGACTTTTTTTTTTAAAGTTGAGTGCAGAGTCCGCAGTGGTAAGTCCAGCAAGATTTCCACATGGCAAGACAGTCAAAGGAGCCCTCTTCCACAGGCAGGGAATGGGGTGAGCTGGGGGCCCTTCCACGATGGACTGAATCCAAGGCACACAGATCACCTCAAGATTTCTGCAGCAGCAACAGTAGCTGTTTTGGCTTTTCTCCACACTGACCTTTGCAGAGCCTGCTTCTGCTTTGTGCACGCAGAAATCACCTCGTGAAACTCCTCCTAAACTCACATTCAGACTGTCTTTACAATGTAAAATTTAAAGGCCTGTCTTTCTTTACAGCAAGAGCTCCCAAAGTTTATGTACTAGTTCAGTAATGCTCATTCAGGCACATTCAGCACACATATGCAAGCAACAGAATGTAAACACATTGTTTTTGCTGTGGATGTGGAAAGGGCAAATGAGATTTATTCTTAAGAAACATCTTTCTTAAAAGACATCTAGCATGAGAATGACAAATCTGACATACAGAAGGAGAGTGGTTGCTCCACATGCTTCCTCTGTCTGCATGTGCCTCTCATATCACTGTTTCTTTCATCTACTGCAGTCAGACACCTACATTGACTTTTTTTTTAATATTTCTTCAAAGACCATCTTTTCAGGATTCAAGAGAAAACTGCCTTCTCAGACATGGTGGGAATGTCATCGTAGGGAACCCAGAAACCAAAATGCTTACGGGATGACCAAGAACTGAAAGGATGAAAGGAAATTTTAAAATCCATGAGAAGTCCATGAGAAAAACAATCTACTCTGGAGCTTTCAGGTTATTTACAATGACAATTTCCCAGACTTTCTGCCAATTTCTGTGATAAAGGTTGAAGAATGATTTTTTTATCTCTCTCCCTCTCCAAATGGCTTCATTCTAGCAATTCTCTTGCCAGTTTCACCCATTGCCACCCTATTAGAAAGAGAAATAGAAACTTCTAAATTGCTTATACAGCCATAACCCTTCGTAAGTAGGATCTATATCTCTTTCTCTTTTTAATTAATTCCCACCTGATCAGTTTATTTGAATTAATTTCAGCTCCTGAGTACTATCCTCTTAGGAGACTGAACCTATCCTCCTGGTTTTCATTTCAGCCTCATTCCTCAGATTTAGTCACTTTTACTGCAGGGATTTGACATCCTATTATATCTCCATAGGGTTTTTTAACTCTTTTGCTTAGACCATCGCCTCAGCCCAGTTTAACTGCAGAGGGGTACTGGACATCCTATTTGTGCTCTAGATGCATCAGATTATTTTTATGGCTTCTTCCCAAATAACACAAGCTAACATTTCCCAAATATTACTAAAACAATTATGCTTCTACAGAAACAATAGAAGGAAATTTAAAAGTAAGATTCTGGAACTTGTTTAAAACCACACACACTCACTCACTCACTCACTCACTTATATCGCTTGTTGACACATGTATATATGTGCTACAAAATGGGTAATTTCAGTATTTAATTTCTAAGCCTTTGCTGATGTTTAAACTGCCACATCATTTTGCTGTGTTACCCTTAACAATTTCTTTTATATTTGTGAAGATTCCACATTGTAGGAGGTATAAAAAAGCAACTAAGGCAAAAGGGCTTGGAAAAAAAAGGGTGAATCAACCAACAAACAAAAATAAACCAGTTAACTGAATGAAAAAATCTCTTTTATTCCATCTTTTTTTCATTTCCCACTGCCTCCTCACAAACCACAGGCTCTGCTCCAGCTTCGAGAACATTTCCAAAAACTCTGAATTTGCAAAGCATCAGCACAATTTGAAACGGAATGGTATAGAGGCTGCTGCAGGATAATAGTACAGCCCATCTCCAAGCCTAATTACCATTACATAGCGGTGCACAGTATGGGTTTTCTATCCATGTTTCTAAACGTGTGAGGTTTATCTGTTAACAGCTGTCGACTTTTCATTAGCATTACTGGCCTGCAAGCTTGTGCATATAAGATGCGTGTTTAGGAATCTCAGTTTGACTTATAACCTTGAGAGAAACACACCCAGTTGGGGCTGAAAGGCAACCCCAGCCAACCCCACGATGCGTCTCGTGGCAAGCTCCCCACGCAGCAGGCACGCTGGATGTTCAGGTCTGGCACGCCTGGCCAGATGACCCCTCCCTGCGTGGTGGGGTGAACTGAGGCCGGCTCCAGCATTTGTTCTTCACTGTCTGCTTTCAAGCTTGACCTTTCACATTATTGCAATGCATTGCTTGGTGTGAGACCGTGTCAAAGCTCCATCAGATCCTTAGGTGGCTAATACACATTTGTCATCAGGCTTTTTAACGGGAAAGGAAAAGATGACTTGTCAGTCCCTAAAACAACTGTTTCTTTAAAACATGCCAGAAATGGGTCCTTTTGCATTGGTAGCTTCCATTTGCAAAAGCCTGTGACTCCCTGCCTCATTTTAGGAGCAAAGCACACAACACTAAGCAGGTGCATTGAGAGCTTTCGGTAATACATGGAGGAGGGACATCTTCCAGTTAGAAACACAAAGCTCCATATTTTTAACATTCCTCTGTCAAAAAGCATCGCCAGGTGACAATAATGGATAAATAAAAAGGAAAACCTAGTAAGAGCAGAAAGCTTGCATAACTCCTTCATTTGGCATTCTGGCTGCAGTCATGGGCTGATTATCTCCCATTCTGGTATTGACAATTCAAGGAGGAAAATGAAAATGATGCAAAAAAATGTAGAGAAGAGAGCCATGAGAATGCTTAAAGGATTGCAAAAAGTCCTGCATCAGTGAAAAACTAAAAGCTTAGTCTACTTAGCTTACAATGGAAAAGGTTAAGAAGCAATTTAACCCCTCTCTGTGAGTAATAACGTGAGTAAAAGGCCCTTTGGATTAGCAGACATGAGTGTAACTAGCTAAAAGGTGCAGATGGACTGGTCTAGATGGGAAGTAAAGTGCTTTTTCTGTAAATGATGATAGTTAAGCACTGGAACAAGCTGTCAAGGGTGTGGTGAATTCTTCACGGCTAGCAGTTTTTGAAAAAGGAGTTAAGGTTTTCATAAAAAATATGCTTTGGTTCTAATAGCAATCATTTTGGGGAAGGTCTAAGGCCAGTGCTACGGAGGGAAGACAAGCTGGAGTCTCTGTGATTGCTTCTGATGCTGTAATCTATGGGTCATTGTATTTACTTCAGAGAATCAACTAGATCTTTGTATGACGCTTTGTTTAGATGCCTTCTGTGGGTCAATTCCTGGTTGCTCATAGGTTTCCTGTCTTTAGATGGTACAACATTCAAAAAGGGGAGCGTTACTGTAGGTTTGTGTGGAGATTTTTCATGGTAACTATTTAGGTCAATAAAGAGAACAAACCTGAGGTAGTGATCATAGGTCCCATTTTTATTGAAGAATTTCACAATGGCTATATGTATACACACAGCATTAACATATGTAAGTCTAGTTTATTAATTAGATAAAATGCTGTATTTTGAGAACTACTTCTGCAAGCTTCTGTATTTCAGTATATACATTACAAATAAGAAAAGATAATTAACAGTATCTTGTCTGAACAAAGGTCAAAAAATCAATGCAGAAGGATAGCAGACCCCCAAAGTAAAAGAGTACCTCTGGATTTTGCTTTTGGTTTGCACTTTTCATAAGGAATAAATTTAATAATTTTCCACAGTGTTTTGTAGGATGGCTGTCTTAGCATTGCGAAGTTTTTTTATTATGTGATCACTTCCTAGAAGTACTTAATGACTGATAAAACTACTTTTTGTAGCTTTTAGGTCCGTGCTGTCTACATCAAGCCATTTGCTGATAGAAGGCTCTGAAACTGAGTCTTGTAGTCCAATTTAGCAATACTATATCTAAATATATATTTGAATCAAAGTGTACTGGCAGCATTTTAGTTAGTGCTATTAACCCATTTTCTAAGATCACTGGACATCTGAAGATTCAAGAAGAGTTTCTTGTGGTCAGAAATGCCTACACGAGAAAGGTTTTTCATAGATATCTCAGCATAAAAAGTGTAACTGAGGAGGAGGAGGGCCTCTTTCACCCAACCCCTTCTTCCTCGAAAAGTGTAAGTGAGCATACAGCAGAGGGAATGCAGTCCCCTGCAAATGATTTAATGGGCCCACAAGTAGAATAGCAAAAGCATTACCTCAGAGTAGCCGCTGAATGCATTGGCCATTGTTGTCCTCATTACAGCACTGAGACACGGAACATTTGAAGTCTCTTCCTTACTTAAAGCTTTTTGAATTTTTTATGTGCACTGCCATAGTAGTCTTTTTAATAAAAAGAAAAGTCTTGATAAAAGGCATTAAAGCCCAAAAGAAAGCAGCAGCAGCAGCAGCAAGCACTGGCTTCATTCAGTCCCAGGAAACAGCCGGTAGCTAGCTTTTACTGAGAGCTGCCAAGAAAAGGTTGATTGCCATATCTGGCAGTGAGGATCTCGTGCCTGACCTCGCCAGGCAGAGAGCAACGGGGCATGGGGATTTCCAACAGGATGGGGCTGAATCTCAGCTGTAAAGCAATGATCCAAACATACAAAGCGGCTCTGATTTGAGTGTTTCAGTATGAGTTCAAAGGCAGATTAGAGCCCTGCTGAAGCCCAGTTTGAACTTCCAAAAAGTTGAAAGGCTTTTCAGCATGGTGTTCATTTTCTTTTCAATAAAGATCTAGCTATTCATCTTCTCTATTACCTTACAAAATGTGTCTACTTCCACTCAAAAGGAAATGGTGGAGGATCATGTTACCCCTTATGGCTAGCGGATACAAAAGAATCTACTGGACACCTGCAGGTATTAAAAAGGTCTTACTGGAAAGCAAGCTGTAATTAACTCTTATGCTAGTCAGAAACTATTTAGTTTGTGGAGGGGTTATTTAAACACTTTAAACCTTTTTCTCCTCCATACATATTAGAATTTTCATGCTATTTTCAACTAATATCTGCTTTTCTTTATTCAGTGTTCCCTCATATTTCACGAAACAAAAAAGTTTTACACACTTGGCTCTGCTGAATTGAGAATATTCTGAAAATCCACCCAAGCTTCCTCTGCAGTTCAAGATGGATCATATTTTAGCTTGGCAAGTCAGATCCAACTCTTTCTGGGGCCAGTCAGAAATCATTCCCAAGGAACAAAAACGAGTGAAACATGGTCGTTCTGGTCCAGCTGCCACAATACCTGGCAGAGTGGGATCTTGCCAATGCCTCAGGTAACAGAGCAAAAGAGTCTTTTCAGAGGCCACGTAAGGTAATTTTACACTACCCCAACCTTGTGTTGAGGACACAGAACATAACAGAATCCTAGAGGCACAGAACAAGTCACATTCCTTAAAAAAGGCAAATTACTCAGTACCAAATTATCTCTTAGTCTTTACTTGCTCTCTTGTTGACCAAATTTTCCACAGATGCTTCTGTCCATCTGTATATATATCTCAGTATAACTGACCTTTGCAGCAGGCTCAGCTCATGTACATGTGTACATGAATCATCTCAGAGACACGTCAGCCCCTATTACTAGGGCCATGTCAGGAAGTATCATACACTTACACTGCTTGTATTGAATATCAGCCTTAATGGAATTTTGTCCAAGGTTCAGGCACATGTAAAAGAACATGCATTTGTGTCACCATGGCAGTCCTCACAAGCTCTTCTTTTTAGGCAGAACTAATCCCACATAATATATATTCATACTAAATTACACAGATCCCACCAACTATGCAGAATAAGTTGTATATACAGTCATGGGCAGGGATTTCATAAAATTGCAGCATGTACTGCCATCTGTTAAGATTTAGCCATGGTTTCTACTGGCAGTCAACCTTTATTTTCAGAAATAGAACTTTCTATGCAGAAATTGCAGTTTCTAAGGTCAGGACTGAGTAAATTTGAACTCACTGCATGTAAAATTCCTTTGCTAAAGAAAAAAACCACCTCAATCAGATGCTGAAAAAATGAAAAAAGTCTTTAAAAGTAACAAAAGTAGGTTACTTTGATTTAAAGAATAAATCATTCTGTTTATATGAGGAGATGAATGTCAAATTTTCATTTCTCTAGTAATCTTATCTCTGCATGCAAATCAGTAGCAACTGAAATTACTAAAACCTTCATGTCCAAAATTCAACACTGTTCTCATCACTAAACATGACTTCTCAGCACTGGTCCAATTCTGAACCAGACAATGATGCAAAACCCAAAAAGATGCTTGCTTAACATCACGGGAAATTTTAGTTCTTGAAAAAACCCCAACAAACAGATATGTTATCATATATTAAGAGGCATATACACATAAATAATTAAATGAGGAAGATCATTCCCCTTCAGTTAAAAAATGAGGTATAAATACATTATATATAACATACACATATTGTCCAGAGTCTTGGAATCAAGACAGAGTAAACAACCAAAAAACTGCCAAGTCTACTCAATAGAACATATTATAAAAAACTTTGGCTGCAGAATGAGACCTTTGTTCTTTATTTCAATATTTAGCTTTCTTCTGGTATTTCACTTTATGTCCCCTCTTTGAAGCTATCTTGTTTTTCCTACTGAAATGAAAGCATTATTTTCTTTAGCAAAGGATTTGTAATAAGAGGCAGGTAAAATATGTGTTTCCCCAAAAGAGGAAAAATAAATACTTTAGTATTTTCTTCATCCAGAACCCATACCTTTATTTTAGGAGACCCACTTCTGACTCATTAGAAATCAAAACTAGAAAAGGATGAAGAGGAAGACTAATTTAGGTGTCATAGGTTAATTTCAAATGCTACCAACAAACTCTTCAAAGGAAGGTTAATTGAATCATTGCTTATGATCCTCAGAGTGGTCATATCTGGGACATCTGATTTGGCTACAGAGATGGATCTAACAAGAAAGACAAATTCCTCTAATCTAGTTACTGTGGCGTAAAACAGAAGAAAACACAAGCAAATGTTTTGATGATCTCTCTACTGTAGTCATGTTTTGTCAACGACCAAAGTGCATTGTAAAGTATACTAGTCACATGCTGCCTGTTAAAATTTTGTGTGGGACTCAGTGACTATGAGAATTTTTAGAGGAATCAAACCTAAGAATCCTGAATTCATTTCAGGGATTAAAAAGTGGGATACTTTCTGGTTACCACAGTACAGTGAGAGTGTCTGTGACTTCATGGAGTACTTACGAAAGATGATGCTTCAACGCCACTCTAAAAAGGAGGAAAAGTTGGAAGGATAGCAGAAGGAATCTGAAAAAAATTGTCACATAGTATGGTCCACAGAATTGTGACTGATGGAATGGAGACAGTATTTGGTGCAAATAGTCTTTAATGAATGTCTCTCTTTGAACTGTTCTCTGACCAGAAGGAAACACAAACCAAATTAGGATAGGCTTCTGATACTGAGTTGGAAAATACCTTTGTAAGCTGAATTGACTAAAGAAGGATCTGCATGGGAAATCTCAGGTGAGGAGAGCAGTGGATCTTCTATACAGATGTTCTCATATAAACATCATAGTGAAAACATTAGCACAGACTCTAATGTGGAGGGAAGGGGAATTATTCAGGGTTTGGGTCCTTCTGTATAGACCAGGCTGATATGAATGATTATTCAGAAAGTAATATGGTAGGGCTCCCACGATGAGTATGTATACTGAGATGCTGGTTGAACATAATTATAAATTTCATGTATATTTTCAAAAGTTGACTGTCTCTCTTTTGCTTTTGAACTTNTTTTTTTTTTTTTGCTTTTTGCTGACTTTAAGATTTTTCCACAAAGAGGAAAGGGAGCATGAACATTCAGTGCACACTCTGCATCATCTGTCCCTGTTGTATCTGTGCTATTAAGTTTTATTATATTTGTCTACCTACTCCTACAAGGTTCTACTGAGGCTTCTTAGATAAAACAGGATAGGAAAAGAGCTCCAAAGAGGATGGCCCAGATTTGTATTCCTGTTGGTTTTGTTTGGTTTTTTCCTAGTGGCCAGTAAACCAGGGTAAGAATTGGGCATACTGAAGCATTGTCCCAACTGTTTTATTGATGGGAATATTGCTTGTCTCTGAAAGAGTTTGCTCTTTCATCACAGAAGACATGGGGTAAAGTAAGAGAGGATGGGAGCCATTAAGCTGAATACTAGTTCTAAAAAACAGTAGTTCGACACAGAGTGTCTAGAAACAAATATATATGTATATATACAGCAATGTTCTTTCATTTTATGACTGCTATCTTTGCCTTAGATCTACCTGAAATAACATGAAAAATACAAGTCAAAAAGACCTTCTTCCATGGAATATGCAGGCAGAAGTATGCAAAAGGAAGCAGCAGCTGGGGTAAAAGAGGACAAGACAGTGGCACTGCAATTATTGTGTAAAAGGCCAGGGAGTCATTGACTTAGGAAATGACTGTACAGTCACACTTGGTGTGGTGGCTTAAAGGCCTTTTTCATGGGAAGCTCTACCAAATCTGCACTCACAAGAAGCCTTCCAACTTTGAGGTACTTGCTAATGCTAAGAGGATGTGACTGCTCTGCTAATGTGTAATTTGGGGTGGATGTGAGTTTGTTTGTACTACGACCTTCTTTTACTGAGAGTCACTTCTTAACACAGAATAGCTGCTAATACAACACTCAATGACTATTAGAATGATATAACTAGGCTTCAGAAATTCGAAAGCTCTTCATTAATGTCTCTGTCTAACCATGGAAATACACTCTTTAAAGCGGGGTTGGGAAATATTTTCCTTAATGGAAATCAAACAGGAATGTCAAGTACCTTTCTGCAGACCAACCATAAAGCTACATCTCAGTCTTATTTATCCATTCCCTGCAGCTCTCCATGTTACCCTGTGATCCTGCATGGCCCACAGCCCTGGCTTCCAACCTCCCATCTCCAGAATCCAGCCAGCACACAGCAGTAGCTCAGAGTCCCCACCAGCGCACCAGGATCCTTCCACATCCCACAACAAGCAGCCCCATACCACCACCACCGAACACACCAACACTGTTGCGCTCTCCCCAGTACTCAGGCTTCCCTAAGGGCTGCCAACAGCATGTCTCAAACATTGCTCAAGTCCTGCACAGGACACAAAGGACTGGTTTGGAAGGTCATCTTCACAAATAAAATGAAAAAAAANTCACAAAAAAAAAAAAAAAAAAAAAAAAAAAAGAGACTCATGGGCAGTGTGGTTCTATGGCATGCTAGCAATAAAAGCTCTGACTGACTCACAAACCAATTTCATCAGTAAATACCCACTGGGATTTGTTTCCCCGGGTAAGTTCTGCTATCTTTTTCATGGACATACACAGTACAGTGCATTTCTTATCTAACTCATTTACCTTTTCCCAGCACATTGTACACTTTTTTTGCCATTTTCTATCCATGCATTTCACAGCAGAATGGAGAATCAGGCCAGACATATTTGATGCATGAAACTTGTATGTCTTCCAAAATGGCTGATCAAACTTAATCCATAACAATTCTAAACAGCAGAAGGTATCATTAAACTATATATTAGTTGTTTATAGTATGTACAGATGTTAACAACACCTGGAATTATGTACTCTGAATTGTGAGATAATTTCTGACGAACAAACATTGAATACAGTTGTGATATATTGTCCCTCTAAGCCTACTTAGAAGAAAAGTATGGACATCTGTTTGAATAAATCACACTTTCCTCCTGACCTTTTTTCTACTGCTAGTGAAGTTAGTTGTTGGTTTTCAATTTGCCTCTTGAACATGAACTGTTTATTAGAGACAGAAGTAAATATGGTGTTACAGAGATTATGTTGAGCTTTGCAATTCTGGTATTAATTCATTCTTACAACTAATCACAGGGTAACATAGTTTTATTTTCTGAAGAAGCTTGATCTCTTATTAGCATATACAGTTACTTTATGAGTTGCCTGAAGCTAAACTGTTGCCTTGGAAGCCCAAAATGAAGTACAGATGCCCTCTAGGCTAGAAGAACTAAAGCAGTTACATCCCATACACTTAAGTTTTGCTGTTAAATGTTAACACATACAGTCCAAAACAGAGAATAACAACTGCTGACCTCTGCACTCAGGCATTTGATTTTAACATTTACACCTCAAAAGGATTCAAACTGCTAGCAGAAATCTTAACATGAAAACCAGAATACATGAAATAGACATGAAGGATGAGATCAAATACAAATATGAAATAAAAGTGCAACATACATCCTGGTGCAATTTCTGAGTATTTATAGTTCAAAGGAGACTAAAACACACAGCGTCTGTACCTGTGCCAAAGGATAGTTTCTGTTTGTGACCTCTGCTGTGAACACTAATTTGTGCTATGCTATACGCCTGTACGGTGAGGTACTGCCCCACCTTTTGTTGTCTTGATTAATGCACAGTATTCAAAGTCAGTATTTACTGTTATGTTAAATAACATGCCTCATGTATTTATCTTTTCAAAGTTTTCCTCTGTGGCCTAATGAGGTCACTCTTTGGCTTGAGTATTTAAGGTGTCTCTGGAACGACGTCACTTTCCACATTACCAACACATAATGTATCACATACACTGGTCTTTGGCATGGGTGTGAAATTCAAATCAGCACATGGCACAGGACATAACTCTTTTGTATTTTTGGACGCTAGACCTGGATATTTCACTGTGCCATGTCACCAAATAGCCAAACTCTATGTAGTAGTGACAGCATTTCTTTTAGTGTGTGCCCTGTATATATAGCATTGACGGTGTTACCAAACTGCAAAGAATAAAAGCATACACACATAGACTATCATAGCCATCCTGTTTATACCAGTTGTGCTTCAGCTATTTTGTTCCTATTTTTTTTATTTCAGTGAATTAAATGGTTGTCTTTATGTATGTTTAGAGAAGTGTATTCATTTATGCTCAGCTCATCTTTGCATCTTAGAACAAATACACAGTAACCAAAATACACAAATTTACACAAGATTTTATAGAGATCACAGTACCATACTCAATCCTGAAAGCATTCATTCAATACATAAGAAAGATTTTCATTTCATCTACTTCAGGGGTGGGAGGGGAAGACACAATGTGCCTCTTCCATAAACTAAATTAAATTGCTCTTCATTGACTCAGGTTACCCTTGGGCACTGCTCATTCTAATGCAACCTTATTAAATTCAGGGAAAGCTGCTACAGTGAAGTCTGGGGTAAACTAAACAGTGTTCAGATGCTACCCTTCAGATACATATTTCAGATGCTGTCTTCGAAGAATGACATATAACGGAAACAGTGCTTAACTTGCTTCAGGAATGCATCTTGAAAAAGTCTTCTGCTGTCTAATTACAGTAACTCAAAGACATTTAAGATAGAAAGGTCACTAACATTGAAAGCATATGCTATGCCACAACTACTGCATATTTCCTGACATTCCTATAAAACCTAGCGCTCTTGGGAAACTGATGGCTCATAGGGTTGTTAATGAGCGAGAGACCCTTCACCTCTTGACCACTGGTCTGAATTCTCTTTAATATGGAAGCAGCAAAGACCCGTCAGTGGGTGGTGGTGTTTATGAATTAATTTGATAACTACTCTTGGTTTAGACTGTAGCAGAAAAATGTCCCAATTCAAAAACCTTTCCTTATCTTCCTTGCCCCCTCATTCATGAAATCATCTGTGATGTATCTGGATCAGCATGGCACAGAAAACTACAGAGTACTGCAAGAGACTGCACAGACAAAATGTCAGTGGTCATACATGGCTTGCTAAGGTGACGCTATAGCTCACTACATACGCAAAAGGTGCACTATAGACATACTGATTCCAGGTCACATTACAAACTTCCTTCTTCCCAAGGATACTACTGTGTGTTAGGAAGAAAAATTCTCCTTTATGAGTGAGTCAGATCAAGTTATGGGATTTGCTTTAAGGACTGTGCTGGGTGCTTCTGGAAAACATGAGGGTATTTCCCCCTCATTACCTCATTTGCTGGTAATGAAGGTTTCCTTTTGTCGTGGTTTAGCTTCAGGCAGCAGCTGAGCACGACTTGGCTGCTCACTCATTCCTCCCCTGCCAAGGGGATGGGGAGGAGAATGAGGGAAAAAAATTCATGGGTTGAGAAAAAGTTTAATAGGATAAGAAAGGAAGAAAATAATAACAATAGTAATAATAGTAATAGTAACAATAATAGTAGTAGTAGTAGTAATAATAATAATAATAATAATAATAATAATAATAATAATAATAATAATAATGCAAGTGATGGACAAATGCAATTGCTCACCCATAAGAAAGGAAAATAAAACAATCTAATGCTCAGTCAGTTTCCAAGCAGCGAATCTGCCTCCCCAATGTGGGTCAGCTGTCCTGGCTTTGCTCTCTCAGCTTCTTGTGCACCTGGCAGAGCATGAGAAGCTGAAAAGTCCTTGACTTAGTGTAGACACAACAATTACCTAGCAACAACTAAAAACATTAGTGTGTTATCAATACTACTCTCATACTAAATCCAAACCACAGCTCTATAGGGCTACTAGAAAGAAAAAGTAACTCTATCTCAACTGAAACCAGGACACCTCTAAAACATGTTTTTGGTAGAGCTGGTTATAAAATCCCTTTTCTTACAACTTGATAGATACACAACCCAGATACGGCCCCAAGAGTGGTCTGTTTCCTTGGCATATGGGACTTTTAAATGCATAAGGGAAGAAACATCCTGGGGGAGTAACAGAGGTGGGACTCCTCTTACTTGGCAGACCGAGGCAAAGACTCTCTTCCCTTTCTGCTTCCTCTTCTCTTTCTTCTCTTTCCTTTTCATGATGGCCCTGTGTTAATTTAATGAAAAAATAGTATGAATTTCAAAGGAAGAATGGTCTGATTCAGACAAAGTATCACCAGATGGTTCCCACTATCTTTCTACTGCATGTCATTCTACTATTCCCTCTTCAGCCTGGTTAAAGCACTTTCCTAAGTGTTGAATGAATACTTTCCTGTGATCTCTACGACAATGTGCATTATTAGGCTGTTTATGAAATAGCAGTGTCTCCAGGTAAAAAGACCAAATTGTTACTGGAAGTACATGGGCTTCTTGATGTATTGGTATCTACCTCTTTCATTCTGAAGACAGAGATTTTCTTAGGCTGCATCTAAAGTGATATGTCGATATGTGCCATTATGTTCTCAGGTGTCCTGTGATCACCCAGACTAGAGACAAGCTCAGAGAAGACCGAGATTTCTATCCATTCCATATGCCAAGATTCCCACTCAGTAGATATCAAGGCACCAAGGAGTGAAGAACCTAATGAATGCTTGAGTCTTACACAATACACAGCTAGGATGTGGCTAAGTGGGATACACCAACTATATATATCTAATCTCCAAAAATGTATAGAAAGTGATTTTTTGAGTCTTTTTCTGTTAACCCAGTAGAGTTTTAAGTACTGAGAAGGAAATTCTGACTCCACTGGAGACTATGATGAACCTCCCATTGACTTAAGCAAGGATAGCACATTAATTTGGTAACAGCATAGTTTAGTTTCTCACTCTTCTAAAAGTTCTTCCTGGTTCGTCTCTGATCTACAAGGAGGCCACAGTTTACACCACCCACAGCTCTGCAGTCCCCAGATCAAAATATTTTGCTTCTGTTTTCTGACATTATCTTACTGTAGTTAAGTCTAGCAGCTGACTGCTCAGAGAGACAGAATGGGAATAAGTGTGATAGAATGTAAAACATTGCTAAGTCTATATGACAACTTTGGTGCTATTTACTGCTTCTCACCTTTTCTTAATTACAGGATCAGTAGAGAGAATCATTCCTCACCTAATTTTCCTGCCCTTTCACTTGCTGTATGCAACTGGTTGCGAAAATCAGCTCACGAAGTAACTATCTGTGGGCCAGCATCAAGACTGATTCCAGAGGGATCTGAGATTAAGATTAACGTCTATTTTTAAATAATTTGGTATAGGATGGAAATTGTTGAGAACAAACTCAAGATGCTATAAGCTGGGAAGGGATGACAAATTACTTAAGGATAAGATTAAAGTGCATTACGGTGAATGAATTAGAGAACCAGGCACAATCAATTAGGCAAAATATGGGTGGTAGCTGAAATCCCAATAGGAGATGGAGTATTCCAGCCTGTTCAGTGGCTCCTATTCCTCAGGTACATTTTGTGAGAAACCAGAGAAAGTCAGGTGTGTTAGGAAGGCTTCCTGGTCATTATCTGCTGTCTAAAAATGGTTCTGAATTAGCTACATGCTAATGTTATGTCTGTACAAGTGTACTGTGTATCTAAACAAGGCATAAACTTCAGCACTAGATCATGACCATTTATACTGTTTAATTGTTAGCATGCTGCCTGGCATGAATTTGGTCCATAGAATCATAGAATGGTTTGGGTTGGAAGGGACCTCACAGATCATCTAGTTCCAACCCCCCTGCCGTGGGCAGGGACACCCTCCACTAGACCACGTTGCCCAAAGCCCCATCCAACTTGGTCTTGAACACTTCCAGGAATGCAGTATCCACAGCTTCTCTGGGCAACCTGTTCCAGTGCTTCACCACCCTCACAGTCAAGAATTTCTTCCTAATATTTAATCTAAATCAGCTTCTTCTAAAAATAGCCCAAAGCCTCAGCTAGTGTATTGGTTAGGAAGGATATGTGTAAGAGAATACCAATTAGTGCTCCTCCAGGTAATGCCACAGCATGGCTCAGCAGTATGACAAGGCCCATTTTCTGTAAGTAGCAATGATAGATTTTATCAGGAGAAGACCTTAGTCATATTCTTATAAACTCTGACATGCATCTGCTAGAGAACAGGCCGTAGCATTATAATGTTTATTAGCATAAAGAGATGCAGCCCATATGTTTGCATTGTGGCATGTCTTTGGAGGAAAACTGCATATGCAACAAATCTGTCCATTTCCCCTCTTTTTTAAAATAAAGTTGTTGTTGTGTCTTGGAAGGAGGGACAGATATTGTACAGAAATACTGATAAATGAGTTGGCTTTTGTTACTTCAGACTGTGCAGACAATAGCCTCACTATATGTGTCATAAGATCTGTAGAAACTAGCTCTGCAGAAACTAACTAGTGCATGAAGCAGTATGGATGTTCCTCCAGCCAGGAGACATTATCCCAAACATAGATGTCTTTTCATATTTAATGATTCCTTATGAACACATATGTGGCACCCATTCTGTTATCACCAGCTGAGGAACAAGCCTCCTGCCTTCCTGCCTCAAGCCCACAAAGCCAGACTGTTGACCTTCTTGTCCAAGGTGTTGACCTTCAGGTCTTACTTCAGGCTGAGTTGTTTTGCCTGGTCTCTGGAGGAGGTGACATGCAGTTTATGATGAGTTTATGAGTTTTTGGAGAGATTCTGGTTGCAAAATGTACATTATTCCAGTGACAGAGTTACTTTTGTAATGCATAGTTTGTCTAGAACATGCAATGGGCAGGGGTTTTACGTTTCTTTTTACGCTAGTATGTTTAAAAGGCTTATTTTTCCTGTCAAATTTAGCTATGCTTTCAAAAGCGCAAACACTTCTTGATAGGACAGCAGATATACTTGTAAGAAACTCCAAATTGTTTCCTTCGCCCACTCCCCATTTTAGATCATCTTTCACATGGGAACAGCTTCCCTCCTCCTCAATCACCTCCTCCTCCAAAAAATTTCTGACATCTGTTCCTTTATCTCTCTACCAGCCACTCTCCCCTCATCATTTGCCTTTTATTTTATGGTACCCACTTGTGCACTTCAACTCTATGCTCTTTGGGGTACGAGCTGTTATGGGTGTTGTACATCTAACACTTTGTAAAGCATCTTAAATGCTATAGACATTTACAGCACAATATAAATGATAATGTAGTTAGACTGGAAAGGCAATTCCCTAGTTAACACCTCCCACATGTGGTGATTAAGTACTAGGCTCAAAAGCATACAGCAAACCCAGTGCAGATACATTTCTAGAAAGAGACTGCAAATTCCTAACTCCAGATGGTCTGCAGTTGGTGAATAATTACATGGATTGTTTGGTGCTTCACTAATCAATCATGACAGCAACAAGGAGAAAAAGCATGTCTGGGTAAAGGAAAATGTCCTTTGGATAAATCCCAAGTTATCATTTTGTGCATTTGATCTGCTCATCAAACATCATCTTTTCTTCCCTTTTCTGGTCTTATGCTGTTCTTATTTGTTTAAGAATAAATCCAGAAAAAGCAGGTTTGGTTTGGTGTTTTTTTCATATAAAATACAAGAGAGGAGAGGCTGAACAGCATCAGCATGACTGCAAAGCTGCATTGTATTTCACAGACTGCAAAAATTACAAATGGGAGAGGAAGGGGCAGAGAATTAATCTCCTGCATTAGGTTCTGGAGACCATGAAGCCTTAGTCATAGAATCATAGAATGGTTTGGGTTGGAAGGGACCTCAAAGATCATCTAGTTCCANGGGGCTGCAGAGCTGGACGCAGTACTCCAGGTGGGGTCTCACGAGAGCAGAGTAGAGGGACAGAATCACCTCCCTCAACCTGCTGGTCACCTTTTTAACTTCTCAACTGTCATATCAGCACAAACCTTGCAATTTAGGATGTAGAAAACAAGGATTGGAAGGAAGAATGGCAATCTCCAAATTTCTTCCCCTCAGCATGAAAACAGTTTGATTTTTAAAAAATAAAAATAATTATCTAAATCAGTCTGTAAACGATAAATATGGGGTCAGCTTTAACTGAAACATAGAACAAAGTCCAACATTATCTTAATTACATACTGACCAGTTTAATTTGATCACTCAGTGCATCAAAAGGAGGGAAATAGTACAATTAAATACATAAAAGATAGACAGGGTGGATAGAAATACTGCAGGAGTCAGAAGTAGAAGAAGCGGTTTGGGGGTTTTATTGGGGCGGGGGAAAGTATTAAAAAGTCCAGTTATCCTCTTGAATCTGTTGTTCTGAGTGCTGATATCTTTTTGGTTCCTTGCACTTATGTATAGTATTTTGCAACCTAGTATTTGCAAATGGTCCAGGAAACTGTTAGATAACCTACATTTTCCTCTAAAGTAGTAAGTCTTGAAGAAAAGAACTGCATGGCAGTAGACACAATAAAATGTAATGAGCATGATAAACTGTGTGGCTGTTGTTCAAAGTTTGGACATGAGAGCAGCAGAGAGCAGAGACACAATGTGCTGTATTTCAATCTGTCTAGATTTTCCATCAAATAAGCAAAACTAGTTTTCAATTACTGTAGGCATGACTCAGAAGAATACAAGTGGGCAATATAGAAAGGCTGTGAAAGCAGTGAGGTAAAAAGTACAAAATAACTGGATTTCAGAGATCTAACATTACAGAAGATTTATCTATATTAAGGCTAACTACTGTTTGTCTCTCAGTACTACTTCATTAGAGTCATGTAGCATATAACTAACCTGATCTTCTTGGGGAGGACAGCTGCCAAAAGATGGATACTGCACACTGATGACATTAATAGTTCCTTCTAGTACCAGTTGAAGTAATTTGGAATGAGATCTACATAAATTATCTGTACATACTGCTGGTGGCAGTGCTTTTGCTGATGTTTTAGAAGGTATGCCTGGAACACAAGCCACGCTAACAAAGTATTGATCCATGTACAATGGGAAGAAAATTAAGTGAATAATAAGCTTTTATCTGCTTTTCTTTTCTTCATTATCTTGGACGTAAAATGTGTTGAAAAAAAAGTCTTAAATAGAACAGATACTAGTCTTTTATTATTCCAAATGACCAAAGTTGCAATAAGTTGCTTTTCTTGCTTCCATTTGCTTACAGACCACTATAAGGTTTATTTCACTATGTGTCTTGCTCAGAGAAGACTTGTAAGTCTTCTTAAAAACAGCTGTTTTTAAGGTAGCATTTAAAGCAAGCTACTGAGGGGCTCACAAGAAATGCAAGAGAATTCAGGACTGGTCAACTCTGGTTGAACAGTAAAAAAAAGCAATTGATTTGGCTGGGAACATTTCTGACAAAATTTTTAGAAGCCTTCTTGAGAGAATGCACTGTTGAAATGCAGAGTACAGTACAGTACATCCCACCTTTCCATATCATTCTAGTTGTTCCCATCTGGTACAAAGCACAGTCATTCCTTCCTTTGTAAATCTCTCCTCTCTTCTTTATGTCTTAAGCACCAAGATACTGAAGTTGCTCCTGCTGATTCCTTACAGGAGACCACTTCTATCTTTCAATATTTCTAACAAGCATTTTTATTCTTTTCTATCTACAATAAGCATAGAGCCTACACATCTCAGTTCTCTTTCTGTTATCAGGCTTAGTTTCCTACAATTTGCTTCTCCAAACCAGTATTGAAAAAAATTAAGCTTTTCACCTGTTGAACCTTTGTACTCTTCTAAATGTTTCTAGAGTTTCTCATGCTTTTCTCTGTGAGAAGATACAGCTGAATTGGAATTTTGCCTCCACTTCCCTTTGAATATCCTCGTGGTTGGATATAAAAGTTTCCAGATAACTGAATGTACCTATTGCTTCTGCAGTTGATCGCTGGTGATGTTTGCTTGCATCCTATCTGTGGTAACTGAGTCAGTATACAGGCATTTCATTCCCTCCCACATTAAGGTCCTTAACGTGGTTTTCACTCATGGTTTTCACTAACTCCAGCATTTGCTGCCTATTATCTAGGACTGCAGCTTGCCTTGTTATCTCCTCGGCACATCTGACTTGTACCCCGGGGCGTGTGGGGGTGGGACATGGCATTCTTTTTTAGTTTGCAAATCCTTTCAAAGCTTCTCTCAAAGCAAATTCTCTATACACGTTGAAAAATTCTGGGCAGCATATGTTACTGTTTCACATCCCGTCTAATGAAATGGTTGCTTGCTGCTGTTCACAGATGTTCAGAGCCCTGTACTGACTTATCAGGATGTGTTTATTGGTAGCTTGCATTTGGCAGTTTTATTCCGTAGCCCATGTGGGTTAACTGATTACTCCTCCATGCCAATACCACCAACCTTTTTTGGATAGACATCACACAGATTTTTTTGTCTCTGGACAAAAAGCAACGGACTGCTGAATATCTATCTTTTGACATTCTAAAAGCCAACAATTGATGTTCCAACTCAGGGTGTTCTTTGCTGGCTATGTCCTTCAGCATCACTTGGCTCATAGTCACGATGCCATACCCATCTGTACAAATATCTTGGACTTTCAGTTTAGGTGTTAAATGAAGAATGAATGAACATGAAAGCAACAAAGTTCAAACAGATGACTCTTTCATTCAGTAAACCAAGACAAGTAGTCATTTCCCATTACTGCTTTTGGAGAGCTTATACATCCGGCAGCCAAACTTTCACAGTTAGGTCCCCAGTCGCAAGGGTGATAGCTTTGCTTCAGATTTAATGAATGTCTCCTCAAGCTGTTGATAGAACTCATCAACTGCATCTTTGTCATCTGCTATCGTAGGAGTGTTAATCTGTATGATCGACATATTGACTGGATTTGCTAGCAAAAGAACTGTAATGATTTTATTGCTGATTGGATTACATCCAAGCATATACTTTGATCTCCTCTTGGATATGACAAACACAACGCAAGTTTCTCCTAAAATTTTTGAGCTTAAGCAACACCCCGAGTAGCTGTTCATCATCCTAGAATGACACCTATTATACCACTGCAGCACTGATTCTATATTTATCTACTTTGGATTTTTCCAAGTCTTTTGTCACAATAATGCGGTTTTCCCCCCCCACATTTCATGTTCTTACATTAACGCTTGGTCTGCAGATGATTGGTGGCAAAATCATCAGGAACTATCTTCCTAGAGCCACAAATACTCTATATGGCCAATGATTCTACATGACCAAATACTCTATATGAACCTCTTTGAGCTGTAGTGTCTTGCATTCCATCACCGGTGAAGGATAAGAGGATAGATCTGCTGGCTGTTGCTCTGTCATACTCTTTTCCTCATCCAGCACCCTCTCCAATTGTCATATACCCAGTCATGCACATCTCCTGAAGTTTTTCAATTTTCCTTTACCATGGTCAGCACTTGGAGTTTGCATACTCTAATGATTGTACAAGTAATGAACTCCTCATCTGACAAGAGTCAGGTGACTTGGTGAATATTTCATCCACAAAAAAGAGTAATGAAAGTGGAAGCACAAAGGAGATGAAAACATGGGTTTGGTAACTGATGGAGTGGGTCACAGAAGTGGGAGGAAGTACAAAGTATTTGAAAACCAAAGGGAGAGTCTGAATATCAAACAAGTTACTTTAAGGAATGCATGTAGTAAGTGTTAGCTGTAAGTGGGATTTGGGTAAACACTGAAACCTCCAAAATGTAGCAGATCTGGTTGACACACCTATGGTCAATCTTCTTTTGCATCTCATAACATCTTTTATTTATATTTGATCTGGAAACACAGCAAATGTCAAATTACTTTAAATCAGGATGCTATTAAAACTGAAGCTATGACTCAAGTGCATTTTTAAACTGATTCCATGTTTGTTAGAGCATATTTCTCTTTTGAAGGTATTCCTTTGCTACAGAGCACAAAATGGCAGCTTAAGGAAAAAGAAAAAAAAATAGAACATCCTATTCTTTCCTGAATGTTTACATAATATTTTAGATGTGCTTTTCTGAGCCGAAATAAATTTTACTTCTAGGGACAAACCTGCCACTCACATTCCACTAAAATATTTTGCTTTTCTAGGGTGCAAGTCAAAACAGAATTTGGGATATTTATGTGTTTTCCTCATAATTTCACATTATATTCCTCAGTGGCTTTCCTAACTTCAATTTCAGGACTTCTCTCATGTTCATTTTTTTGATTAACTCTTTTCTTCCTTCAGATACTTGTGGACATGTCCTTGCAGAAAAAACATAGCAGTGTCAATACTTTCAATCCAGTCTGTAATTTCTTCCATCAAATCCTCTTCACAAGAAAAAGAGATGAATGACAAAGTCGAAGGCTGACTTTTATTGATCATTATGAGATGTCATTGGGACATTGTCTGCTTTTTTTTTTTTTCCCCTGCTTACCTGAACAAATTAGAATTTCTCTCTTAAGGATTTGTTGACTCTAAGCTGTGATGCAGATATTTTAGGAAACTATATATACCACCAGAAAAAGACTCTTCTGACTGAGTCCACCCACTGGTCTAACTCTCTGCCACACAGGTTCAGCAGCTGCCTAGAGGTTCTCCATATGATCACAGAAACTTTTAGATGATGACAAAGCCATTGCAATGCGAATTTGGACCTGGTGCTGGCAATCAAAGTAGTATTTGTTTAGTCTATTCTCCTCAGGTTCTTCATGTATTTCTCTCCAGAGCAATCCTGTGATGCAAGAAGTCCCATTGATTTAAATAGACTCATTTGCTTGGAAAGTCTGCACATGAGATTTGAAAAGTAAAAAAGTATTACATCCAATCTTCTCTCAGAAGAATTTCATAGAGTTATGTAGCCACCTGTTTAAACTGCTTAGAATGATATCCTGGTACTTAGGAAAAATGTTTTCAATATGTACAACATAAATCCATAACCTTTACCTCAGATTTATGAAATGTAGAAGAGAAGGACTATTTTTTTCCTTTTTTTTTTATTATAGTTGGCAATTATGATCTTTTATAGACAGATACTCACCCGCAGTTACAACAAATCATTATAATTTTTATTACCAGCAATTAAAATACAACAGCCGTGTATTTCATTTCAAATGCACTTCATTCTTCTCAGAGGCTGCATGCTTGTAGTTGCAGTATCACAAATACGAAGTAAACACAAATGCAAAAATATGAATAAGGATCAGAGAAACCCCTTGGCTGGATCCTATCTCAGGAAAGTTTAAGTGCAGCGGCAGCATTGTCAAAACTTATAGAATAAATAAATAAATAAATTTAATGTAATTTATTAATTATTTTAATTTTAATTAATTATTAATTATTAGTTTTGTATGGCCATGTTATTATGTGCTTTATTATTTTTCTGAAATTGTGGGGTTGGGGTTTTTTAATTAGTCATGAGAATACAGAGAAGAGTCAGCTAGCAAAAGGAAGTCAAGATAATAATTTTATTTAGAATCTAAAGATTTTTTTAAGTGGGCCTGATGACCCTCGTGTTTGGGAAGCCTACATAAAAGACACAGTGACCAAATCTGTACTGCCAGCATGAAGTATGGTGCTGACCTACATAGCTCCTTGGCTGTTATTTCATTTCCAGTGTGGACAACTGACTGTGAACCATACTTGTATGAAATATTAGGGCTGCTGTGTCTGCAGAAGCAGAGTTGATAACTTTCTCTTTGCCTATTGCTATTGCAGCTCATGACTGATTTAGTCTGGTGCACCAGTAAGGAAAGATCTTTGTCTACCTTTACCCATGAAGATGTACTACTCCTGACTCCAGCTGCACAGACCCTGTGCAGGATGTAAGCGGCACATTATGCTGGCCTTCTGACTAAAAGCCATTTTCTGTCCAGGAGAAATGCAAGCACTAGGAAAGTGAGCAATAACACAGTATCTTGATCAAAGTAAATAAGCACATTTGGGCTTTTCAAGCCATTCCCAAGAAAGCAAGGATGTAGCTGTAACGGTAGCAGCACTTGGTGCAGAAAGGTGCGGTTCCCTGTCTTGGGACACCACACAGTTCTGGTATGACTTTGAGCAGTGATGGAATTACAGAGCTTAGGCTATGAAAGCGCTCATGAGGTTATTAAGTCCATCTATCTGCCCTGTGGCTGGATCAGCTGCATCTCTGCCAAGGTTTGTCTAACTGCTCTTAAAAAACATTCAGTGACTGGGGCTCCAAAACCTCTAGGCAGTCTATTTCTGTGATTAATTTATCCTTATCTTTAGGAAGATTTTTTTTTTCTCCTGATGTTTAGCCTAAACCTACAATTTAAGCCTGTTACTTTTGTCTTATCCACCATGGACTCAGAAATATCTTCCATCTTTTGCAGTAAGTTATTAAGCATTTGAAGAATGTCAGTGAGTCTCCACTCTTCTCCCCTCAAGTCTAAGCAGTATGTAAACAGTTTAGATGTGTAAACTCATGCTTCAGAAATCACTTAGCTGGGTGGTATACTGCACATATCCCTTTGCCAAAGGAAGTGTTCTGACCTGCAAAGCCATTGTTAATGTCAGACATTGTACTTCTAGGAACAGAACTGTTGCAATTGCCAACTTCCACCAACAGTCTTTTCAGTAGTCTTTTCATTAACAGCTTCAGCCAGAAAACAATGTTTTTGTTTTAAAAAGTCAGACAACTTAGCTGTTTACCACTGATATGCAACAGGGACAAATGGCCAAGTGCCAAGTGTGAGATTATGGTTATAAGATTTACCTAAGCAACAAAGTTCCAGAAGAAACATCCAGAGACTCTTAAGTGCCAGTTCAGGAAATCTGCATATTGAAATATTTTAAGAAATATGAAGAGCTTGTGGGGGTAGCAAGTTCAGAACAAGGCTTCTCTGTATTCAGGTGGGCTGGAGCATAAGAAAACTAAAACATGCTAACTGCTTTCTAAATACTCACAAAAGAGATTTTTTTCTAATGGATTTTCCAATGAACAGTCTTGAAGTTCTTACCCAGAATTTACACTTATGCAGTCTCTAAATTTCAGTGAGATCTCTACAGAATGAATAAGAATTTTCATGTACAATTTATGCTTGCATGCGTGAAACATACCTCATGTTAGGAGGACACAAGCTGTTAAGAGGAAAGTATGGTCCAATGTAAAATGGTAAACAGAGTCATTGATAACCAGAAGGCTGCCTGGTAACTCATCCGAGTTGTGTTCCTCTGTGCTTTATACAAGTAAGGATCCTGCCCCTCTCCATCTCCAGGGACAACTGTTCTTTCAAAAAGAGAATTCTGAATAATAAGAAATGTATTCAATTAGAAGTGAAGGGAGGAGCACAAGATGGAAATGATTCATTACCATAACTGAAGTAGAAGAATAAGCCATTCATATGCGAGGTCATCTGTTGTCCTATATCATTGTGCTAATGAATCACCATTTGTTTATACACTGGCAGTAGTACCTTACCAGTACAGAGAGGAAACAGAGACTGCTTGCAGTAGGGATTATGCCAGTAATTTTAGTGAAAATTTCTAATTCCAAAATACCTGGCTGAAGAAAGGGCTGTATTCATACCTAAACCTGCAGAGACTTCCCCACTTCTTTGGGCTGTGTGAGATTTAAATATTTTTGTCTTAGTGCCAGATCTGTGGTGATCTGATCTGAGGCAGAATCTGACAGTGCAGACACTGATGTATTATGAACTGCCAAAAGTACAAACTAGGGAGCACAATGTTTGTGCTTCTTCTACAGCTAGAGTGTTCATTAGTGGTTTAGAGGAGAAGAGAAACGGAAAGGCTGCGACAGGGAATAACTTTACTGGCAATATGACTAATTTCTGCTTTAATTTTCCATCTAAAGGTCTTAAGAAATAGGTTACCTCAACTATGAGCCATTTATTCCAATAACTCTTAATTTGGATATTTAGGAATTTTTCAGCATGTTCAAATGTTGCCAAAGAATCTGAACAGAGAGAATCTCTTAGCTTAAATTCCCAAGAGGTGATCTCTTGATTTGACTAGACCAGTTCAAGGGGCTGCTTTCTGAAGAGGATTGTTTTCTGAGTTGGTTTATGGCTAAGAAAACCTAAAGGTCATATGAAATCCTATGATTTGACTAAACAAGTGCTGAATTCCAGTTAAAGTCTAAGTGACAAAAGAAAAATCAATAAAGTTTAGGAATATTTTTCTGATAAAACCTATTTTTCTTCCCTAACATGGTAGATTTCTCAAATTTTTATTATTTTTTTCCTTGATTCACATGATTTGAGAATTCCTCAGGGACACATTCTGAGGTCTGAATGCAGTTCTTTGACCCGAGTACATTCTTGAGAATCACTATGGGATCAGGACACAACCTGTCTTGGATGAGCTGCTTGCAATGTTCAGTTGTAATCATCACAGGCCTGATTTTGTCAGCCTTCCTCAACTGAGAATTCTTGTCTTAAATGCCTGACTCCATTGGAACTACATAGGTAATGGCAGCAGAATTTCAACCTTTGCTCTAGGAACCTGTTTTCAGTCATGGTCAGTGTGTTTGGGAAGCCCTTGCCTAGAAGGATAGAGTCCATCCTCTAGGGGCTTGACATGCCCGAGATTCTCAGATTCTTGCAGCATTTAAAGACACACACAAAAAAAACCAAAAACAAAAACAAAAAACCAAAACCCTAAAAAACCCCACCACCAAACCATACAAACTTAAACACAGTTTTTAAGGTTTAGAAGGAAAAGTCTTTACTAACCTGATATATGAAGCACAAAGTAATCCCACTCCCAGACATAAATTGTAGAAACTCCAAATGTTGGAAAGATTAATAATTTTACACATACAGGAGAATTGCAATCAATGGCATTGCAAAATGCCTTTTTTTTTCCCCCACTCTGTCACAGGAGCTGACTACATGGATGCTTATCCTAAACTTATCTGAAAGACTATAAAACAGAACCAGCAAAAACAGGAGACTGGACTTGTTCAGGGACTTTCACATACTTCTTAGTTACTGTTTAAATACCATGTGATGGATGAGGATTATGTGCAGAGTGCAGCTTGCATTTTTAACAATTGTTCTGAAACCTGCAGGGGGTCACTTACATGCTTCATGCAGCACAACCACGGGCCTCCCACTGTATTTTGCTTCTTGATGTGCAGAAGTAATACAACATTCAACAATACATTCCTTCAGATCTCTACCAGTTTTCAGAGAAAAAGCCCCACCCAGGAAACAACTTCTGTTCAGATTCTCACACCCTTGTGAAACCTGAACAACACAGGTGGTACTGCAATATTTCAACTTGCAATGCCAGATCTATGAGAAATGGGCAAATAACTACCCTAGAAGGAACAGAGTAGAGACAGGAATGAGAAAGTTACTTCATTTGCTACTCTGCAGAGTCGTGTACCTCCAGAAAGAGCCTGGCACTGTCCGTTTCTCTGTGCCTTATGAATGCTCCACAACCCTTCAAATCTGCTAGTTGTTACAGGGGATCAAGCTTATGTTATTGCCCAGCTTTCCCTGTGAGCTGTAAGTCCTAGATTTGCTTCATTACTCCTTCCTCTAAATCTCTGGGAAACAAGAAGGGAGAGAATTCCCAGGCTCCTGGTGATGAGTTCAAACATACTGTTATAGAAAAAAGCATGGAAGATATTGTACTCAATTAAAGACACAAAAGGGCCAACCAACAACAACTAAAAATGGCACCCAGGATTGATAGCCAGGGAAAGTTTTAGATATTGCTTGATGAGAAGCTCAACATGAGCCGGCAATGTGCACTTGCAGCACAGAAAGCCAGCTGTGTCCTGGGCTGCATCAAAAGAAGAGTGACCAGCAGGTTGAGGGAGGTGATTCTGTCCCTCTACTCTGCTCTCGTGAGACCCCACCTGGAGTACTGCGTCCAGCTCTGCAGCCCCTACATAACAAGGACATGGAGCTGTTGGAGTGAGTCCAGAGGAGGGTCACAAAGTTGATCAGAGGGCTGGAGCACCTCTCCTATGAAGATGGGCTGAGACAGTTGGCGTTGTTCAGCCTGGAGAAGAGAAGGCTCCAGGGAGACCTTATAGCAGCCTTTCAGTACCTAAAGGCGGCCTACAGGAAGGCTGGGGAGGGACTGTTTACAAGGGCATGGAGTGACAGGACATGTGGTAATGGCTTTAAGCTGAAGGAGGGTATGTTTCGATTAGATATTAGGAAGAAATTCTTTACTGTGAGCGTGGTGAGGCACTGGAACAGGTTGCCCAGAGAAGTTGTAGATGCCCCTCCTTGGAAGTGTTCAAGGCCAGGTTGGATGGGGCTTTGGGCAACGTGGTGTAGTGGAGAGTGTCCCTGCCCATGGCAGGGGGGTTGGAACTAGATGATCTTTGAGGTCCCTTCCAACCCAAACCATTCCATGATTCTATGATTCTACATATCAGTACATCCATAAAACTATAGTTGTTGTTATGAAGAAAAAAAAAAGAAGAGTATGGTTTAGAAAATGGTAGGAATAGAGATAATGAGGGAGCTAGAACAGATGAAAACCATTTTAATGTTACCTTCCGGGGAGAAACTGAACAGAATTTTTAATAGTTCCACAGTAGGCAAATGGTTAAATTATTACTACTAGACCCTTTCTCTAGTTGTAAATTTATTCAAAGAGAATAACAACATTTTAATTTATTTTTTCCCCTGAAATTGTAGGGGAAGTTAGCTGGTGTGCACTTCATAAATAAATAAAAGACAAGTAGTTGTGCTTGTTGCTTAAGGTTTTGATGTACTTCATCATTTTAGAAACTTACTTATAGAGTCTCACCTAAGTTTAAACACCTGCTTTACCTTGTCATAGCTGTGGCTAATAACTTTTATAAATAGCTCAAGGAAGCTTTGAGCTGAAAGAAGCTTTGAGCTTTACCTTCCTTTTCTTTTGTTTGTATCCCTGTTAGACTGTCTACCCTATAAGATGATTGCAAAATAAGTTCAGAATGTAAAGGAAGAAACTCACTATAATAACTTCATCATCTGATTCATGGAAAGATGGGGAAGCAAACAGAAAAGACAGTATAACACAAATGATCTTACCTGGATAAAAACTGAGTTACTGATAAAGATTTGGAACAACCTGGCTAAACTCTATGGGCTTGATATGTCAGCTCTGCACAATACCATTAGAAAATTTAAGAGGAAGAATAGGTTATGCTCAAACATTAATACTCTACAGGGCAGAAGAAGTTTCCCCCTCTTTGCAGAAACATAATCATAAATATACTAAGTTCTATCATCAGCACAGCTTGGGCTAGCCACAAAAAATAAGCCCTAATTTATGTCTTGAATACTAGAAGATATCACTAACTCTTGCAATTGTAGTTGAACCTTATCTTTTTGCATTAGCTAGCCACTATACTGCATATGTTACACATACTAAACAGTTCATTAAATAAGTCAATCAAAAAAGGTAAAGAAGGATGAGAAAAATATGAGGACAGTCTTCCTTCTCCTCTCTGAACCCACCTATAAGCTGGTGGAGAAGGCTGGATTTCTTTTGGGGTAGAATAATTCCATAATCTTCCTGTCAGGCCAATGAGAAAATTACAAAATTAAGTCTATACTAATAAATTAAGCAGTGCCTGAGTATGTTTTCAAGCTTGGCACTCTCTCATCTCTACAGCTGAATTACTAAAACTGTCCCTGCCACAGATTTGTCCTGTACCAACTTGTGCACTTCTAAGCATTTCCAGGGATGTTTAAGGTGTTAACACAGCCCCAAAGCCACTTTCAGTAGCAATTCAGGCAGATATGGCCTATGTGGGACGTATACACCAGTATGCACTTTATGGCTCTCTTCAGACTACAAGCACAAGCAGCTAACAATTCATGTAGAAAGATTAGGGCATCAGCACAAACATAAAATGGCCATCCTATCACATACTGGGCCACAGACACCTAAGTATTAATTATAGATGTGTTAACTTCTCTTGGCCATTCTTGCAGAACACCATAGGCATACATAATATCCATTCCAAGCAACGGCATTCCACCTTTCCTTGACATGTGTGATGTAAAGCAGTTATTGACATGTATGCAAGTTTTATAAAGGACTGTGCCAGAGTTCACTGAACAAAACTCTAGCATTAAGTGTCTGAGAGCAACGCACATCTGAAAGTCACTGAACTGCAAGATAATAATGCTTAGCAGGCCAGTGAAGCGTAAGTACACACATTGTCAAAATTAGTTTCTTTTAAATGGAACAAATAAATATGCAGTTCTTATAAAGAAGTCACCTACTGATTTGGAGAAAAAGATCGGTTCAAATGTAACTTGATTGAAAGCGATTATCTTGAATTTCAGTGTATTACAGAGTAATTCTATTAAAGAGCTGAATTCTTCATTTTTTCCCCTACTAGGGATGTTAATCAGTTCCTTGATGTGATATTAGTTGCATTTAACCTGAAAGGAGATGGATTCAGTCATGCATACATGACTAGCTCTGTTAAAACATCAACAACAGAACAGAAAATCTACCATCTAGATTTTAACTGGACTACACAACTAATAAAGGCCATGCTTTGAGATTCAGAGTCAGCTTCTCACCTGACTAGTCAATAATCACATTAAGTCTATGACAAACAAAAAACAGCAAGTGCTAAGGATGACACTCTTAATGTGTGCTTAACGGAAAGGAAAATAAAGAATCTACACAATATCCTTTATTACAATTTAGCCTATACTGTAAAGGTTTTCAGAGACATAGCTGTCTATTCCAAACAAATCAAGTGGCATTTAAGCAAGCTGAACTTTATCTAATCAGAGCCCTGAACTCTCTACAGATTAACAGATGTTAATTTTACCAGGTATTTTACTCCTTGGTACAGACCTACACTTTGGAATTAGACCTCTATCTAGACAAAATCTTTGATTTGCTTTGACATGAGGGAGACTATGAGAAGGGTTTAACTGTACCCTGATGTGTTAAAGATTCACAGGACAACTCTGACTTCACTGACTGATGGCATACAGTTGATACTATTGGAGACTAGTGAACTCAGTTCCACCATTTCTTTCTACCCTGATGTCTTCTTGCTTATGCAGGGCAGAAAATGTTTGTCTAAGGAAGCAAAGCAGAGAGGTCCAGTATTTCGCATGTACTTCTGGTTTATATGCACTAGGTAGGGAAAAGTTCAGAAATTATCATCTGCAGAGAGTCATAAACTATGTTTGAGAAGAAAGACCTTGCCACCTCTCATTCTAACAGTAAGTCAAGGAGTGGAAAGGCCATCAGCACTTCCAAACAGTCAGGTTTCACCGGCAGCTCTGCAAATACAATTTGTTGTTGCTAACTCTAAAACAAACAAACAAACAAACCACCCCAAAAACACATTTGGGAGTGGGAAGACACCAGAAAAGGATATTATCCAAAATAAGTGACAAACAATTTTGTGTTCATCTATTTGGTTGATTTAGTCAAGTTTCCTAATCATTAGAGTGAGGTTTGAGGATCAATAAAAAGATACCTTTTGCTGTGTTAGATGCTTTAGGATATCCTTCTGCCCCGCTAGCCTCCAGCTGTCATTCCAGAAGGGTACAGAGTCCTTGTAGGGTTTGTGACATAACTGTCATCCGTCCAAATGTATAAAATGGCACTGGATGCCTTGGTTTAAGTATCAGCACATAGATGAATTACCTAAACTTTGAGATATTTGAAGTGGTTTTCTGTGGTGGTAAACTGAATTTGTTACAATTCAGATCAAATTAGGTGCACCACACAGGCACTCTTCCCTTTTTCAGTGATGAATAGGTGGCTGAACTAGAACATTTTCCCCAAGAATTCTTCTTTTTCCTCTCTCTTCATTACAGCTCATTATTACAAGAAGGTTCTTACCGAGGCCAAACGCTTATCCTGAAGGCACTAGAGAAGGCTGTCATATCTTTTGCAGAAAACACCCTGATACACACACACACACGTGCTTCACTCCATCAATGAGTTTTGTCCTTTTTCATTTCATGGCTGGAGGCAACTTGGGACACCCTAGACACAGAGTCAGGTTTTGTTTTGGTGTGAGGTTTTTTGTTTGTTTGTTTTTAAATCAATAATAAGATTTTAGATTTCATTGTCTTCAGGTACACTGGAAACCAGAACCCCAAATCAACATGCCGAGTAATCCGCTCAGTGATAATTAATCTATTTGCTGGATGTGGCATGACTTACTGAGGTCTCATACTTTAATTGCTATGATAGTATAACCACATAACTAGAAATCAATGCTCTGGCCTAAAAATACATTGATTGGAACTGTGTTTGAAAGAACTACCTTAACAGATTGAAGATAGTTTTATTTGCTATTACTAATAGGCCCCTACCAACTCTGTGTATCCAAAGTCACAACCTTTGAAAACACAGCTTCTCACCTGACTAGTCAAGCAGCACAACAGACCTGCAATCTGTTTGCAACAGCCTGCCCTCAGTCAATTTACAATTACAGTGTGTGCAGTTTGTTTCATTCTAGTTTAACACTTTCATCTAGAAATACACCAAACCTTTAAAGTCACAGAATTCTGCCTGGGCTATTAAATCAGTAGAATAGATAAATAAAACTAAGAGTGGGTAATACACACCTTATTTAAATAATTCTAAGTTCTCTCTCTTTGGCTGAATAGATATTCAATATTTCAGTGTACAATCATGTATACCCCAAATACTTAACTCAAAATACAAATGCTTTAGGAGTTCTATCTCCTAGATTGTATCACAGTGCTACTATAAGACAGTTTTCCTTAATTACAACAAACTACTAAGGAAGACTTACACTGCTACAGATAAAACAATGTATTAGGGCTTGCATTTCCTTCCCCTTGAACTCTGACCATGGTTCTTGGTGGGTAACACTGGGCCCTTTTGAGCACCAAGGGCTGTGTTCTCTGAGGTCTAAAGGAAATGGAAAAATCGGTCCTTCTGGATTACATTCTTCGGTTCAGGCAGCCAGCTTACACCAACCTGAGCTGAACTGGAATCACTGCTTCCAGCAGGACTTTTGGTTTTGCCTCCTGAACTCCCACAGTTGCTAATGCCAACAGGATCCACACTGAAGATCACTAGGCTAGGTATGTGTTTCCTACCAGTGACATCATTTGGTTACATGCTGTAAAACATACAAGCAAGAGAACAAGCCAAAACCTTTTTCTGGAGGCACAGTTGCTGGGGAAACCATCTTTTCTCTGTATTCAATCCTTCAATAACCCTTTAGCTCCAATAAAACAAACAAACCATGGTCAATTTGCCCAGGAGCGTGGATAGCATTAATGCTATTTTTTTTGTCTTGCACCTCCAAGGAAACTGCCTTTCTTTTAAAGGTTGTTCTGGTTTATATGCCTATTTTCTATCTGTCACTGCATCCCCACACTTACATTTTAACATAGACATACTACAAATATATACAGTCTAATGCCATGTGTCCACATATTCATACTAGTTTGCTCCAGAAAGGGTAAGCTGTGGAATTTGTTTTAGCCATTACAACAGAACAGTCTGAGCACCTGTAAAAGCTGGTGAAGTGAGTGAGAAAAGAGAAGGAGTAGAAGGAATTTGACAGATGAAAATGGAAATGGCCTAAGAAACCTGTTGCTAATAGATCACCCCTGTCTTAGGGGTTTGCTTTTTACTGTTGGTCTCAGTGATTCTGCAGATATTCTTATATAAGAAACAGTAACCTTTCCTCTAGCCCCAGCCAGTCGCAATTGCTTTAAACAGCAGTAAATGAAATTAAGTCAGGTTCAAGCCTGCAAGAAACTGTCACACCTCTGAAAGTTTTTAAGAGTATATCTGTAAAGCTGTTTGGCCTGACTGAATCTTCTGCAAGATCATGGCTCTGCTTTGCATCTCCTTACTTCATATGAATCTGTTTTATCTGCGTATTATAAGAGAATTGGGGTATTTGTTTGAAATTATTTCTTACTCATTTAAACCTGCATGAGCATTACTGTGCTTATTTACAATGGCTACTCTTACTAAGTTCTTAAAAGCCACAGAACATTAAAACAAACTTTCTAATATTTCAGATGTTGAGTAACCGCTGTCAGCAAACATCATGACCTCAGAGTAGGATATATTTATAAAATTATAGTAGTGAACGAAGCCTTTTATAAACATCTTAAGAATTCTTGTCCTGATTTTGCAAACTGCAGTTATTGCTCAGTTTAAATGCACATGAATTACTCCATTAGGTTTAACACCAATACTTCTTTGAAATTGTAAGAAGTTGAGTTATTATTTCATGCTCTCCTCCAAACTTTCATTTTGGAAAAAAAAGCACAGGAAAACCTCATCCCAAATACACATATCAAGAACAAGAGGAGTGAAAGCTGAAATAATTTGATTTACAGTAATAACAGATTGGAGCTACCTGCTACTTGTTTTAACTACAAATCATTATACAGAATAACCATCAGTTATGCAACTTGAGATGAAGCCCATTTTTCCTGATATATAAAAGAGACAAAAATGACCAAAATGTATGATGAGTTTGTTAATTAAAACAGTGGCAGAATTCCAGTAGGACTACTTTATGAAGTTTATTATAATACAAGTTGTTTTGCAAGCTAATAATGAATGGTAAATTACCATATAATTTTACCAGTTTGCAGAAAGGATGCTTTTTAATTTTTCCATTTTAATAACAGAATATGAAAAAGTTCTTCCTAGTACAATCTAGTCTTACACTACTTCATTTCTTTCCTCTCTTTTTGTGAAATATTAACCAAGACATTTAAAGTTATAGTCCAGGAACTACTGCTTTCTGTTCCTTCCAGGATGAAATTGTGCATTGCATGCTGGTCTCTCTAACATTATGCAAGAGTCTGTATGTAGGATTACTACAGTGCATGGAAAGAATACAGCAACAAGACCTAACAGGCTGCCTGCTACCCAGCTGTCTCTTTACATTTTGCATGTACTGCAGTGAGGACTCAGTGCCTTCAGCCATTCAGGAGCTGACCAGCTGTGCAAAAAACAAAGCACATTTAGCGTGTTTGGAGCAAATTAATACTGCAAATCTCATTGTGCCAAAGAGAGCAAGAAAACAAGGGAACTAAGGCCTACCTAGGCTGTCATCTTAACTGCCTTCACAAATCTGGAAATATAACCACTAATTCTCACCAAAGAATTATCCTGAATGACTATCTGTAACAAATGTGATTGTTGCTTGGTCCTTGTTACAACAAATGTGATTACTCTCCTATAATGTGTGCCCTTCATAATGTTTCTGTCTATCTCAGAGGCTGTTCCTTGTATAAGTGCGTGGGAAATGGTAGGAACACCTTCATGCCACCCATGAGGAGTGGAGCCTCTCATTCCATGTCTCCCATACTTCATCTAGCAGAGAAATGGCATTTCTCCACAACCTTCTGCACAATGCACCGTTCAGTTGGCATCATCATCTCCTCAACATAGCTTGACACAAAACTCTTCGCCGGGACCTGGGTTACTGAGAGAAAAAACACTAAAGCCTTCTAAAAACTTAAGCTAATGAAAACATCTCATTCCTTGCTCTAAAACATTTCTAGCATGAGCCCAAGGAGAAGATCCCATAGTCAATCCCACCCCAGCCAAACAAGACCTAAGAGAAGGCCGTCATTGCAAAACAACACTGAGATATCCAGGCTTATAAACCCTTTCCTCACATGCAGGAGGTGACAGTATTACTAGCTGGCAGTATTCCCCCTTACTGCTCCCAGATTGATGAGGGGGTTCAGCATACCCAGGAAGGCATCCTTTGTACAGAAAGACTTCTTTTTCTTGCTAGCTCACGCTGCTGTCTCTTGCATAAGCTGTGAGCAGTCTTACAGATTTATACATCAACCTGAGGTATTGTCAGATCTTTGGTTTTATTTCTTCATTAGAAAACTGTTTTATACCACTTCAGAAACTCTGTTTTGTCCTTATTTTCTCATTTGTCGTCTGGAGCAAAGCATCTGCTCCCTGTGGGATTATTCCCTTTATGCAATTTATTTGGCCTGCGAGGTGAGCATACTCCATAGACTACCCTTTGCAGGCTAACACACCCTCACTATTTTGTATAAAAGCCACATAACATCACCATTTTACCTTGTTTTGTTTTTCTCTCCCAAACTAAAGCTTCTCTAAGTGTTTTCTTTTAAGTACTCTTGCTAAATTACTCGTGCTAATCAAGTGATCTAATCAAAGGATCACTTGCTGACAGAGAATGAGGTGGTACCCAGGCTAGCTTATGAAATGCTGATCTTGCACATATGCTGTATCTTTTAACTGGGAGCCAAGATGTCTGCTGACAGGTGGTAACTCCTCCTACAACCTGCTGAGTTGTTTTCTTGGATTGTTCATTTATTTCCTGAAGAAAGAAATAGGATCCTGCATAACTTTTGCTTTTTAAGCCTGTCTTATGCACTCTCTGGGGTTTTGGCCAGGAACCATGTGGCTGGAGGATATATATGAAGTGAAAAGGTTGCGATTCTAGTAAGAAATCCACATGATCCATCAGCTGTGATTTATTGGTCCCTACAATGACCTAAAAATACGTTGAATGATTATATTCTTTCAGTCAGAGCTTAGCATTTGAAAACAATGCTTTTTCAGGTGATGCAGGAATGCCTTCACATCAGTGCAGTGGGGAAAAGGATTTTCAATAATGATTATTAATTTCTGTAAGAAGTGCACTGTTAAGGCTATTATGATGATGCCTGACAAAGTATTGTTTGCCTGATACTTCTCAAATTTTTTAGGCTTTTATTGACATTACTGCAAGTCCATTCCTTAAAACAATACACTCCTAGGGCACATCATTCATAAAATTAAGCTGTCTACTGTGGGGCATGGAGATGTCATAATCAGAGAGCATTTATGTTACATTCCTTTACTGTCCCCATGCCATGTCCAAGTGTTTTTCCAAGTAGCATGCAATGTGTCTTTCAGGATGGAAGGAGAAGGTAGACATCATAGAAAGATGAAGAAGAAAAAGGGTTATATACCAAATAAGAGATACAGTTGTCTAAGGTGCATAAGCAGAATTTAGGAGGATGTGGCCAAAACCAGTCCTGAAACCTAGCTGTCTGTCAACAAACTCGAGTTTTTGACCTTTCTGTGCTGTCAGTGCCAAAAGCTTTCTTCTACGAATATGCCAAAGCCTGTCATCACTGTGTGGTACATGCTTCTCCAGCCTTCTTTCCCACCTTTGTCTCACTGTGTGTTTGAAATTTACTTAGTTTCTCCTACGTTCTTTAACATGCCTGGTATGTTCATCAGATACCCCCCTGCTCCTAAGAGTCCCCTCACAACCATGCTATGGACAGCTCCTGGCACTTGTTAAGTTGACTGCACGGTGCCATGTCCTCAAAATACAGAGAGAGAAGGAGAATGCAGAACAAACACAATCCTGCAGCAGTTACAGGCCCAGTCCCTGCTCAAAGGACCAATTCTGCAGTTTTCTATTAAACATTCATTAAACAATAAGGAATTCTGGGTAGAGGGACTAGAGCCCAGGTCTGCCTCTCCTGTCCCTATAATAAACAGTGCTCTACCTATTAGGCAGCACCTTTTCCTTCCTGTCATACAATGTTAATTCAGGGAAGGATGAAGCCCTGGATATAGTAGAGGGCAAAGCAAACAAGCAGTAAAATACTCTGACAGCAATTATTTTTGGTAAATCGCGTAGGTCTGGAGCCGCCACAGAGCAACTCAGTCCCCCTTCAGAAATACCCTCAACCAAGCTGCTTAACCAAGTGTTCTCCCATGCCACTCCAAAAGCTGTGCAGCAATCAGAAGTGCTTCTCCCTGTGCCAGTTACAGCGACCTACTGATGCTGTTATGCTACTGAGAAATTACTTTTGGACCAGCACAGCATAGCATTTATATCCCTTTCTCATCTGTGCTCTTATATCCCCAAAGAGCATGCATTCCTAACCAACCAGAGTGTTACAGTCAGGAAAATAACTTTTCACAATGAAGCATAAAACACAAAATCTAATGTTTTAATAAATATACATTAACTTCCACTTTTTTTGTGCTCTTCTGTTAATAAAGTCCACACACAAAACGTGCTTATCTATTTCAGCTTCAGCACAGCTGCTAAATTCATGCAGTAAAGTGAATACTGTCTTCCAGCTTTTCAGTGCATAACATGGACTTTTCAAAAGATCAAAGCAATTAAAAAAGAAATGAGTGTATGAAACTAGCTTTAAAACTGTCTCAGTTCTCCTACTGTTCCTGATGTTTTTGATGTGACTTCCCTTGCTTTCTTCTTTCTACATTTCTGAGTAGTGAAGAGCTACGGCCACACACAAGAGCTTCCTTAAGAATGGTTTTTACACGCTATAGATAAAAGGAGAGTTTTCCTTCTGTATAAATTGTATACAGTTTTTTTAATCTCCACTGAGAATTACTTTTGTATTAGATTATCAAAGAAGACATGCCCACTCTACCTGGACTCTCATTTGAATTTGATTTGTGTTGCAAGATCAGTAAAGTAAGGTACTGCACCTAGCTGAGCTGGATCTAATAGCATTCATTCTGGATGAATTAGATACAATCCTTCACAGAGATCTCTTTCTTTCTGCTAGCATGTGGAAGAGACTTTAAAATCTACTGGAAATGTTCACTTTTGAATTGATTAAGATATGTGGACCATATTCAGATTCCTATAGTTTGGCTGTGGTAAACCAGCTCATTTTTCTATGAGATGAGATTTTGTGGACCTAGGAGCTATAAACCGAACTCCAGGTGGTCACTAGCTGAATAGATTTCTGGACTTCACAGCCAGTTTCTTTGAACTTTTTGACTAGTGAAGTAAATATATTAGATTTTACTTTTCCCAACAGACTTTTAAATGGCAGACCTATTATTGTGAAAATGTAAATCTCACTGAGGAATTTTGGGATCTATCCAGAAGCTGCTGAACTTGGTGAAAGTCACCTGAATGATTTTGACATGTAGATGAGACTTCATGTGGGTATAGGATCACACTGATGAATGTCACATAAGATGATCCTTTGCCACACAGAGTTATTGACTCCTTTGTTTTAAGGAAAGGAGGAGATCAAAAGTTTTTCCTTTATTTTTGACACAGCTGGGCACACTGGAGCCTTACTGGCTTTATAGAATCATCTTTTTCAAAATAGTCAGGGAACCAGCCAGAGACCTTTTAACATGCTCGGAAACAAAAACTTCTCAGCCAACATACTCTAAAATCTTTGGCAATGTTCATATCTCATTCTTGTACACCAAAGAGTTATTTCCCATGCTTGAATATGAATCAAGAGTTTTAAAAACAGTATAGTTCCAGGTTTGTTTGTTTGTTTAATTCTCTCTGCTTAATTTAAAATAGGGTTTCGGAGCTAAGTAGAATTCTCATAAAACAAACCTAAACACTTTACAGAAACATTACAGCATTTACAGACTCAAAGAAAATGATATATATACTCTGTCAGGTTTTTTTTTTCCCCTAGGATTTCTTTTAAAAAGTTTCATAAAACCTCAGAATTGCCCAGTCTGGTTTATGATCAGTTCTCATCTCAATTTGATTAGCCACAATCAGAATTTTGGCATCATTTCACCACTGAACTCCCTGAAATTGTATCAGTGTACATTAGAGCAAAATGTGCTTTCAGATAGAGTTGTATGCCTTATAGTAGAGGCAATTGGCACCTTTTTTTTTTTTTTTTTCCTTTTGGTTTTTTACATGACAGAGGGAAGAGGGAAAGATGGTTATAACGGCAAAGGTGAGTTGTCTTCACACTTACAAAAGTGTAGGCACGCACCCCGCAGTGCGCTGCCAACCTGTAGGTTCAGGGCTGCTGATCCTGGGTGGCAGGAAACCACTTGAGTGAATTCTACTGAATATGGGCAAAAGTCATAAATGTTGTGCTGCTCCAAAAGAGCTGAAGCCACTGCAGCATCTGAGTACAGTTGTCCACTAACAGTTGTGTCATGCGCTTGAGTCTGTGCCTCTCATCTCCCTCCCTTCCCAGCAGTGCCCTACCACAAACTTCCTTTCACTGGCTGTGCTGGTTACAGCAAAGACAACAAAGGATGTGCTTAAAAGCACACTGGAGTAACATCATCAGGTTTATAGATATTTAAGAAAAAAAGCAACTACAAAATATCTTTCACAAGGTTAAATTGCCTTTTGTTTGTTTGTTTGTTTGTTTGTTTGTTTGTTGTGGTTTTTTTTTTGTTGTTGTTTTTGTTTTTTTTATCTTGGACTCCTGATATTTTTTTGGAATAACATGTACTTCTTGCTGTTAAGACTGAGTTTCCTTTCTGTTACAATTGCCAATGCAGCATTTATAGTTATTAAGAAAGTATCCATTGATACAATCCAATATGGTACAGGTCTGAAACATCATTGACTTTTATCCTATTACATACAAACAGTGAAAGGAAATTAGGGCAGGAAAAAATAACGACCTATTTTGTAATTCTAAAAACATGAAAGGAGGCCATCTTTTATCTTTGCTGTTCTGAATATAAGTTAAGTGAGAGCATCATTTACCTCTGATGAAGACCATGGCTACCGTTGATGCCAGCAGACACTGGATTAGCCTAAAAAAAATAACAAAAGAAGTTTGTAGTTCACATTCAGTCTGCGAACCCTGCTGTTAAAACTTACATAACACAAGGTACATATAACAAAATATTGCCTTGTAGAAATGAAAGCATTCAAGATGCCCTGACATCTTTATCCTGCTAAGTGGTCCACACTGCCATGCTGTCCTTTACAAAGCATGTCTTATCTGTTCAGCAAACTGGGAACAAGTGAGGGGTCATCCTGGCTCCCACTCACAGCCCACCCCAAGCAGGAAAGAAGAAAAAGGTTTGCATGTGGTTCACACAGCTGCCATGCAGAGGAAAAGACAAAAGTTGAAATCTGCTGATATGAAGTCTAAATGTCTAAACTCACTAAAATTTTCCCAAGGCATAATAACAAACGTAGAAGTGAGACCAGCATTTGGAAAGATAGAAATGTGAAGCATTGGCAAGATGATTGTTTCCTTTTCAGCCCTGATATCAGTGCCTAAAGATTGCTAAAATGATCTTTCCTGGTCTTGAAATCTTCAAAAGGAAGAAACCATGCTTGGTTTTCTGGTTAACAATTAAGATACCAAAATATTTTTTAATTAAATAGGAATCTTCACTTAGAAGACTGTTAGAATATCACAGCAAATTTAAGTTTATAATTTTATATTTCATACTTCATTTTATTATTTTTCTATGCTTATATAAATTTATATTGTTCATGATAGTTCACATAAATAAGAAGTCTAGTATAAGAACTAATCTCTTTATCAAATTGCTGTGTTCTACCTATTATTAGAAATACTTCTAGACTGGCCAGTGGTAGATGGCCACCAGAGGGAGCCTGCACAACTTTGAAAATTGCACAAAGACAGTAAGATTGACAAAAGAAAAAATGGCTATGTTATTCATAAGGATACTGAAGAGGATAAGTGAAGTCTTTATTAAGTTCCACTGAAACGTTTCACATGGAACCCAGGCTTCATGTGACATCATTTTTCTGCTTCAGTGTGTAAAAGACAGGAAGTTATTCAAAGTGAATTAAGACATTGAAAAAAGTTGCAGTAATCGCATGAGAAAGAGGACAATAAACAGTTAAATTAGTTCAGCTTCATATAAAACAAGTAAAATAGGAAAAGAAAAAAAAAAGAAAAAAAATCTTGAATTTGACTTATTACACAACATCCACCAGTGAAACTGTTAGTAGCTTCTGACACCTCACCAGAGAGGTCTGCTGGCTTCTTGAAATACAACTTCAGTGCCAGTATGACTATTCTTGCTAACTGCAAGAGATGCAATATGAATAGATGGCCACATACTCCCTCCTTGCTTCTCACAGAGGACAATTAAGCTCATTAGAGGCCTACATCCAGGCTATGATTTCTGCTTAATCCAGTGTCCATCAGATGTGTGGCAAAAGTCAAAAGCTCTATGCCTGACAATTAGTGGGAACAAAAGTACTGGGGTACCTTATAGTCAAGTGTTTTCACTCACACTTTTGACTCCAGCTACTGGTAGGCTACCATAAAATCATGCTCACTTACACTATTTTTCTAAGTCCTCAAGTACTTTATATATCTTTCCCAATGTCATCTCACACTATAAATGTCTCAGGTAATTGGAAAAATTGCCACAGGTCATAAAAAATTGAAAGGTTTGGTTTCTCATTTCTACGCTTTTGAAGAAATAGCCACTATTATTGGTCCAGTTTGCCAGTTATGAGTTTCAATCTGTTGGGAAACTATAATTTCAAGCATATTTCTTCCATTTCTCACCACCTACAATAGCACAGATTGGCAGAAGGAGCAGCAGAGAAGGCTAAGAAACTTCTGTTTAAAAAAAAAAGTCTCATATTTCCTCATCCTAACTACAGGACATCCCTTGTGCAGTGACTAGAACAGCCTCGGTATAATTGCTTTTGCAACTTTGCCAATTTGCTGTTAGTGGAAAATCTCACAGTATTTGATATTTTTTTCTTATGGGTCAAGTATTACAGTCCGTAGTATCCCCGAGAATCTTAGTTTTCACTTCGAAAGAAACAGAAGCTTCTGCATGGTGCAGTTCTGACTTACCTCTAAGAGCATCCAGGATTAGAAACCAATTAGAAAGAATCAAACAGCTCTTGTACATTTTAGGTTTCGTGTGAGTCTTTGGGGCCAGACACATGCTGTGGGTTTCCTCTCTGCCTGTTTGATTTTCTGATGATTTTCAGTTTTCGTTGTTGGAGATGGTGATGCAGGACTGATACACTACTGACAGCCACAGTTTGTTTTACCCAAAGCAATCCAGGGTCCGGAGCCTCGGAGGGGGGACAAACACCACACAGAGGATTTCTTACTTTTTCCTTCTGGCTCTTCTGATGGACATTTCAAGTGGCCAAGTGACAAATGGAGGAAAAGCACTCAAAAACTTTACAGAAAACAAAATAATGCAAGCATGGGCTTTACACTGAGCATTTTAGTCGTTGCGTTGGAAGACCTGATATTGTTCAGATGAAACAAAAGACTTGACTCAGAGAAGTCAGTGGTATCTTCAGTTCTTACTTTCCTAATCAAAGTAATAAAAGTACTCAGAAGGCAGTAAATGAGGTATTTTAAGGGCCCTAAATCACCTAAATACAAGCCTGTGCATTTGGGATCTGACATCATGGCCACTTAGCAGTGACACATTCACCTCTCTTCACTCAGATGCTTCTTTGCACATTTAGTATATTTTACAGGGTCCTTTTGTTCTCTCCCCCGCACTTAGACATTGAAATGTTGTGTTACAATGTCTCACATAACTTAATACATAAGTGATCTGTATCCACCTGCCTGGCTACAGCCATACAACCCACTTAAATGAAAAGCAGCATTTTTCAAATAGAAAAAAACAGCAAGAAGTTAATATTAAAATTTATTAACTTGGACCTTCAATTTAGTATTCTTTGTTATCTGCAATGTTGAAATAATCAGATTATCTCCCAAGGCCTGCAGTAGTTTCACATTACAATTGTACTGGTAGTTCAGGACTCAGGTTGGAGTTTCTAACTCTTTAAGTTAGAGAGATCAACTCTTTAAGTTTAAACCCTTCACACCACCTGTGACCTAAGTATTTCAATGTGCTGCTATGTTTTGATATCAAATTATATTTGCATGCATTTTTAGTATTTATACAAGAATGACCAACTGAGATGCAATGTTTTGTTGACAGGAACAGCTGCTAGGTTTAATTACAACATACTAATATAAAAAATATAGGGGTTTTTTTTTCCCCTACAGTTTAATTGGAATGTAAAGTGGAGAGAATACAGTCTTCACTGAATAAGGAGGTAAATCAGCAAAGGAGATGCATGTGTGCGCCTCACAAAGGTATCACTTTTCTTTCCAAATATAAAGTGGCAGCTTTGGATGTGGGAAGGAGTGCTATGTCTATTCATTTAAAAATATGGCCAATATTTATAGCATTCATGGATTCTCATTTTTAGATCTTTACTTAAACATAATTGTCTACCATATACATAATTCTAACTGCTTAACCCCAAATTATTTTCCTCTTCAATTTTTAGACAATAAACAGGAGAGACCCATAAAATCAGTACATGTAACTGGAAAACCTGTGTGCGTATATGTACACCACATCTATGCAGTATCCACAGATATACATAAATCAGTGTACATGCTGTTGATATTTTACATTTAAAAGGAACAAAATAAATATGTAAAACTAGTTAGAAGGGGTCAATTAAAAAAGCTCACACCTGTAATGTATTTAAATTCTGAACTGCCCTGAGTTTATTTAATCAAAGATATAGGATTAAAACAATTGTTACAAGGCTCTACAATACTTTCAAGGTATTGCTGGAACATGTGTGGACCAGATATGAAATAGGTAGTTCCTGTGGTGTGACATGAGTTTAGCTGGCAAGAAATGCATCAAATTATTCATGAATAGCATAGCAATTAAAGCATAACAAATGACTGCCACCAAAACCTTTACTCTGCAAACATCATTTATTCTACACAATTGTTTCAGAAATGTTTGGAAGAAATTTTCATATATATATGCATGTTATAGGTATATATGTATGTATAAACATTTTTAATACATACATATAAATATATTTTTATGTTTTGAAATTTAATTTTGCATCCTTCTGCACCTAAAGCCAGCTACAGGTCTAAAGGACTGATCCAATATCCACTAATGCTGAGAAGAATCTTTCCACTGTTTTTAGTAGACTTGGTTAACTACATTGGTTTCAAAAGATGAGAAAAAGAATAATCAATAAAGTACACCAAAATTCCAGAAAGAACAGTTGTCTGGAACAAAAGTATGCCATTGTTTTTAGGTTTACTATTGCCTGGCTTTTTAAGCTAAATATTTCATTTCTAGTTGCTTTAGTCAAATACCAGGAAACAGATATTGCACCATAGCTTCCACTTAGGCTTTCAGCATCAATAATAATTATTATTCTTTCTTTTAAAGCAGCACTAGCCACAACCAGAGAAAAAAACCCACATGTGACTAAATGGCTTCTCAGTGTGTGCCATAATTCTAATTTTGGTGATAAAAACCTGGCTCTAGCTTTGAGGATTTCAAATATTCAATACTGCATACAGTTGCTGTGCATCATATCTCATCTTCCGTGTTCTGCACAAACATAATGGGTGAAAGGACTCAGAGGAACAATTGTTTATTTTCTACACCATAAAAGTCAGCAACTAACTGCCTTCACTTTGTAGCTTTTATTGCACTAGTTGCTTGGTGCCCAATAATCCCTATAAGCCACGATGCTGGAGTTTCACATCTCTGAGCCACTTTCACACAGCCCACACACCACTCGGCATCCTCCTGCCACAGTAGTTATTTCAAAAAACCTGTTTTGAAACAGTATATTTAAAAGGCAAGCCCCACAGAACTGCACTGTACTAACAGAAAACACAGCACAATTTATTCTGAAGCATGGGAACATGATGGGAAAGTCAGCATTGCCTGGATCCTTTGATTTTGTATCTGCACATGCACCATAAAACTCTGCACGAGACTGAAAATTGTATAAACTGTTTGCTTATGGAATACTACAGTAGGTAGGTGAGAAACATGGCTCCATTACAAGACCCTTACTTGCAAGAATACATATATGTATTCCTGCATATACGAACTGATGGAAGAAGGTATGATATATTACTGGTCAGGGAGAAAAGCTAACTTCTGTTCTCCCCTGGAGCACAGAGAAGCAGAAAAGAAAGGTACTGTAATTCTGTATTTGACTTTTTGTTCATCCAGTCCAGAACATTGTGCCTGATAGTAGTTAGCATCAGATTTTTGAAATAAAGGTGACAGACACCTTCCATCATCTATATCTAAGGTCTTGTCCTAAGCTCAATATCCCAGATTCAATCTCATTTCCAAAGTTTTTATTTCTAAGTACTGTCACTTTCAACGTGTTTCCATCAGTCTTCAGATCTGCATAATTTTTGACCTTGATACCAGTCTGTTTAGCTAGAAGCGGCATGAGAAGCATTTAATGAAAGTCACTTTTGGTGAACTATGACTCAGTGGTGAACTATCACTGAATCACTGTGCCCCTGAAGGTTACTCATAGGGTATGGTGAGGACAGCTTCTGGCAACGTGGGCTTCCCAGAGCCTGGAAACAGAAAAAGGTCAATGGTTTCCTTTCCCCTACAATACCATATCCTTTTTCACTTTGGCGTAGCCCATACCATGCCCTCTTCCCTGAGCCGTTCATACACTCATGCCCTGGTCCATTAGAGCTTCCTCTGACTCTGCATGCTGCAATGCACCGCAACACTCAGGGTAGGCCAACACCGGCAGGCCATGACCTACCAGTTCCTCTAAAAGGCATTTGAAGGAGGCAGCAGTAAAGAAGGTGATGCAGGGGGAGGAAAGTAGTGAGGTATGGAGACAATTATTCTGCTTGGTCTGTGGAGGCCTTGGAAATCCTGCTTTTTCGCCCAGTTAGAAGGGCCTTCTGTTGTCAACCACTGCAAAGCAGCCAAACACGTGGGTACATTGCAGGTCAAATTTAAAAGTCAATTAAAGTAGCATTACAGGGTGATTACATTGCTCTGACTGTGCTGATGGCATGGGCAGACCACCATTGGCATAAACTACAACAGCAACTGCTGAATGAGCTCCTTCTCGAAGGAAAATGAAGCTAGGCAACCTATAAATCCCAGCAGCTACCCCACTACAGTCCAACAGAATCATATCCCTGCCAAATCCTTCCTTCCATCTTCATTTAGTCTGCAAGGAAATGCAGGGAGATTATTCATTGGAAAATAACTAATTCAAATATTCACGAGGGCTGTTTGGTAGGTGGACTCCAATTCATACACAAGATGCCTGCATATAACAAGGAGCTCAGTAAGGCAGCTACTTCCAAGCACAAGAGTGCTAGATGAGGGGGGAAAAATTATTAGTTTGGATCATCAGCAGATGGCACCTATTTTACCTTCTCATCACTAAAAGAAAATAAATAGTTGTTACTCTCACTGCCTGAGATGAGCTTCCCTGGGTGAAACTCTTAACTAAATCAACTTTTATTTTAATATATCATGTATGCACTTTTCAGAGTTGAGTTTTGCTGTGATAATTCCCCTGGAGTCTTTGGAAACTTCGCTTAAGGAAGCTGTGACAAGATCTGGTTTGTGAGATAAAGAACACCTCAGATCTGTACAGGTTTGGAAGGAAGTCCATTCCTCAAAGAGTGATTCCTCTTTTTCCAGTGCAGGAGCTATAGGATGTGTGAAGCTCTCATTCTAGTTTGTTTTTTGTAGCTTGCATTTATCTTCATTTTTATTGTCTGCCTTTTGCACGAGATTCATAGCTCTTCTGTGGAATAGTCCCAGCATGAACAATTCTGCCAGCAAAAATGAAAAACTACAAAAACATGTATTACTGTAGAAGTTAAAACTGATTCATAGAATGTAAACAAACACGCATCCATCTGTAGGTCTCCATGTAAAACTAGTAAAAAAAAATGTTAAGTGCAGAATTAGGCAGACATATTCTGATTGCTGTTCAATTTGTGATTGTAGACATGTACTGGATATTAGTTTTTATTGTATTTTGCCTTACATAAAAATTTCAAGGCTATTTGTCAATTATAGCACATCCTCCTCAGCTTACAAGAAACAAGCAATGGGCATTCCCTGAGTACATTCTTCAGCATGAATCTACAATCATTAACCAACATCTCAGCTATCTGTGGTAGGCTGTTTCCATTTTAACATAAAAGGAATTGCTGCTGACTGTGGCTTGCTGGGATTACGTGCTTAGTTATGTATCTCTTTGATTTTACTTTAGAAGTTCAGCTTTTAAGAATATCAGGCAATTTTGATTGTCTTCATCATTTGTGCTCTAAACTTGTGAGAAAGAATCTAAGAGGCAAATACAGCACCCACCAAACATTAAAATCTACTGCAAAGAGAGGGGATGGGAAGAGGGAGTGAGGAACAGAAAGGGAAATCTCCTAGAGCACACTGTGCCGTGTGGGAAATTATATAATCTAGGCAAAGCGTGACACAAATATTTCTCCTCTGTGTGTGTGTGTGTGTGTGTGTGTGTGAAGGAAGGAAAATAGAACATCAGCTTCATTCTTGTTCACGCCTCCTCTTCATATAGCAAAAAACCTGCTGTCCACTGTAATAAGAGAAGGTTCTGGGCGTTTTGTGTATTGAAACGCTAGCCATAAACAACAAAAAGGCAGCATTTTATTGCATTCTGCCTGGGTTATATAGTCCCCAACACTGTAATATGTTCTCCAGTGGCCTAGATATCAGGGTGTAACTTGGATGCAGATGAAGATCTTTAGTTTTTAATTAATAATACATAGTGTAGAATCTGAAAGGCTATCTATAATTTATGCATCAGTGTCTCAAAAGCAGTCATTCATACATTATATATTCAGACAGAAAATTATCTCGCTTTTATTTTCCAATAAAAAGTTTATTAAGATGTTACTATGTACCCTCCAAAATGGATCACTGCTACCCAGAGTTTCATAGCCAGGTTCCATTGGGTTCTGTTTGCTACAAGAGGCTGAATATGCAAAAGCATTACTGACTGACCATCTCTCCTCTTCTGATGGGCTTTTAAAAATGATCACACCATTTCTTGGATATGCGCTAATTTACATATAGAGGGACAGGTAATTTAAAAAAAAAAAAAAAAAGTAGTTTGTAAAAAGGGAAAAAAATGATTTAACAATAAGGGGTTTCCAAACTGGACTTAAAAAAAAAACCTGATTATGGTAATATACCACAAGGGTACTATAAAATTGAAGAAGAAAAAAGTAATTTTTTAAATACAAGTTTATGCAAAGCTATAGCATATAAAGCATGTGTAGTATTAACAGTCATTCTCATCATGCTGTCCTATTTTTCCAAGCACCCACCTACTTACGAGCACTTTAAAAAGTAAAAATAAAAAAATGCATACTGTGTATGCCAAACATGCAACTCTTAAAAGTTGCTTCCAATGCTACATTTTCTCCCCCTCTCTCTACCAAGCCGAAAAGCCTAAAATAGGCTACACTGTGCGAATAAAGTCAGTCTCTGTTACATCCCAATCTTTGTTACACCACTTTTATGTGTAAAACAATGAAGACAAGATGCCAGCAGGATCAAACAAGCCTTCCCTCCTGCCTCAGGTATTGAGTAGGTCACTTCTGGCTGGCTGGGAGTCCCAGCTATCTGACTGTCTGAACTTGTTCACTCCAGGACAGAGGGAAATGAGTCACATCTACACTTGCTTTGCTGCAGCTCCACCACAGCGGATGTGGGACCAACCAGAGTATGAGTTCTGTTTTTTTCAGACTTGCCCCTCTTCCATGTTCTACACTCCTAAAAAACTGTTTGCCTTTTTTCTCCTGAAGTACTTCAGCCTCAGTGCAGATTTAGTGCAACAGAGATATTTTCCAATCTCATAAGGGCAAGGAGATGATAAACTAATTAATATTTGAGATGCATCTGGATGTATGATGATTTTGTATGTAGTGAGACAGGGAGGTAGGAGATCAGAATTCACAAGACAGCTTTCAGTAAAGTGAGAAAAGGAGTATCAACCCACACAGAAAGAAGGTATATAAAATGATAATGTTTTTAATGTGGATCTAAAGTTGCCATCTGAATTTTATTTCCTCAGTACAATAATATTTTGAGAAAACAAACCAAACCAAACAAAAAAAACCCCAAAAAACCAAACCAAAACAGTTCAACATGACCTACAAGCAATCTGGAAAAGAAGCATAATTCCTTGAGATTCATATACTTTCCTTTATAAGTGGAACCAAGCATTAAGCTGCTCCTGCAGGTATGTCATGGGGGAAACGATTGGTCATAAATATTTTTGGTTAAGCCTATCTCTCTCTACCTAGCACAACACAAAACCAGTTTGTGCAGTATGTACAAATAAAATTATCACCTCTTAGAATTGAAATTTAGGGATGAAAGGGTTTTTGAGAGACATTATTAGGAGCAGACTGAGGTGTTATCAAACAGAACATTTAACTTGGCTAGTCTAAAATCACAGCATATTTTTCCTTCACAATTTGTAGCTCAATAACTAGGATTACCAACTAGCTCTTGGCAGTTATTTTGAAGATTACAGTAATTACACTTCAATGAATTTCTTCATAATCATCTGCTTCTTGGTATAGTAAAATTTTAGAATATTACAGTGTATGAATTAGCAGGTATTTACCACAGAACTCTGAAAAATAGTAATCCAAATCCACCCCTATTTGAGTTTTGAAACATTATTTCTTAATCTTGCAAACTGTCCACTCTGGTGGTGAACAGTTTCTGGTTTTTTGGTTTTTGTTTTTTTTTGTTGTTGTTGTTGTTTGTGTTTTTAATCTCTGCTGCTAATCTTTTGTTTCTGTTCTGTAAATTTGCATTACTAGGTATTTTAAATAATCTCATATGTTTTTCCTCATGGGACTCTAGTGACAGTTTCTGCATGATGGTCTGTGCTACAAAGTTGTATTTCTCTGATAGGAAAACAGTAAGAGGAAAAAAGACGTTGAGAAAAAAAAACACACATCTATTTCATCATGTTTATCAGCCATTTTAAAAAAAGCTTAAAAAAAAGCCCCGTGAAACCTCAAGCTGAGGAAAATATGAAAAAAACCCTGCATCTTTGCAAGTAGCTAACTGCAGGCAAATAGCAATGTAATGTATGCTGAAATTGCTTGTGCAAGAGGAACTGTTAGATTTTCTCATTAGCAGAAAAGTAAAATATTGGCAAATTAGACTGTAATTTTAGCAAAAAACTCTTAGGTCACATGGTCCATTTCTTCTGTTCTGACAGGACTGAGCTGTTCATTTTGAAGTGTTTTGTACAACCTGGTTTTGAGTAACTCCAATTAAAAAGTGAATAAGATCATTCCAGTGAAAGGTTCTTTATAATTCATTTGCCACCTGACAAATTGTCTTTGAAAACTACCATAAAGTACTTAAATTTCATGCTATTAGAAAATATTCCTTAATAGACATGTTACTGGTTTCTTCATACTGCTTGAGTTGTATCTGAAAAGGATTTTCTTACTTGAAGAATAATCCCTATAATCTGACTAAATCAATTCTATGGTCAATGGTCAAAGGTATGAGCATTACTTAATTAACAGGAGGAAGCTGTAAATCAACATTGTTTTAACAAACCATTACAGTACAATAATTATGTTCTGAAAAATTAGAAATAGTCCTCAACAAATCGCATGTCGGAACTGCATAATGTTACATTGCTACTGAGAAGAAAATTATGTCACCTTAGTCTCTCAGGCACATATGATCAATAAGAAGCAAGTGCTGACTATTGGTCAGGAACTATACATCACCTTTCCTCTGGTTTCATTATTGGATATTTCTCTTTGTAATCACAAACATTGAAGTCAATAGCCTCATTGGTTTAAAATCTCCACAGGTTGCTACAATCCTCTTAAGTTGCCTTGAGCTAGTCCTTCCCTGTTTGCAACACACACATTTGCTGTCTTTCAAGAATGCAATTCAAGTGTCCCCTTCCTTTACCTTCCAGACCCTTCCTTCACCTACCAGACTATTCTTAACAACTGATTTTAAAGAGGAGCCAAGCATTACTCCTGGGTGGTTCAAGCAGTCGCTGCCTTGCTAGACATACTGGCAGATATTTTACTAATTTGAAAAGAGCATACAATATGATACAAAAGAAGAAAGAGTGGTGCATAGGAAGGTATGTCCACAGACTATGAGGAGAGTGAAGAGGGAATAAGCCTGATTTGCACCAGCCAAGAATACAGCCCAAAGACAGTGAATAATCCAGGTCTAACAAATCCAGTATGTAGGCATCCAGTAATGCTTTCAGTGGAGCAAAGAAACAAAGTATTCTGCTACTGGGGGCCTGAACTGACTTGAACAACTATTTATTGTGTTTCTGGTAATTCCTTTGTTTATGGGCTGCATATGGGAAGACAAACCAGCAGTTCAAGCAGACCAAGTTTTACTTATAATCCATAAACTACTCCATTGTCTATTTAATGGGATTTGAGTCCAAATCAATTCAATCTAAGTTTTTCTAAGAACATCCTGTAGGGCACTGCATCAAGTGATTTACTAGTGGTGTAGTTCTTCAGTGCAAATTTTCAAATAGAGGTATAAAACAACCATGATGGCAGGCATTAAAAATTCATATTTACCAACAATTACTGTAAGATATAGACAAGACACATCAGGTATTACCTTCCTAAGTACGTAAGAGTAGCTTGCTATATAGCATTACACTGTCGCATTGACTTTCTTATGCTGTAAATGGCATTTGAACTCTTTTCTAATCACAATATGATTAATTCTGTTTGTTACCACTACAGGATTAAATGTCACCAAATTTGGAGATTTTTGTGAAGCAAATCTTGAGGATTAATGTGACCTGTACATGCATACCAAAACTTAAATCACAGTAACAGGTAATTCTACATGAAATTATATTCTATAGATGGGGGGGAGGGGAAGGAAATTTAATTCTGTATGTATCTGAAGTTTTTCAGAACAATATAAACCTCTGTTGTGACCATCAAGAATGCTATGGGAGGAAACAGAATATTTTTTTTATGGTTTTTATATAAGAATGAAATTAAAGAATGACACAAATAATTTTCATGACATACTGGCAGTGCTTTTATGTTCCAGACCACCTATTTTATATTCTCTTATATTTCATCTCTGTCATTAATCAATTTAATCATAATGGTACTAGAGAAAGAAGCTATTAGATTTGTCTCACTTGACCCATTTTTTCCTTAACTGACAGTGTTACTGTGTACAGTAACATCTTCTTTTGGACTCATGTTCCTTTCTAGATCTGTTTTATTATTATTTTAGTAGATGTGAACTTAAGTAACAAAAGGAAGGTCTCAAGCACCATTTTCTTGCTTCCTTGAAAGCCATCATACAAACTGAGTAACACACTTAATTCTTCGATATCTCTTAATCAGACTTAACCAATATTTAGAAATATATCATATACTTAAGTTTCTCCTTTTTTCCATTAGACAAGAGGAGTGGACACTCAGCTAAATCCATGTTAATTTTTATAGTAACATCTGATATCGACATGAAGTATCTGTGTGCATGGGCAGATACACTGACATGACTACAGCATGAACCTAAAAAACCCCACATACATGCAAACCCTTGCTAAAATACAAATAGTACCATCTGAAATGCAATACTCCTAACTGCTAATATTAGCGATGATAGCAATATTATCTGTATTGTAGTATACAGTAGAAATATTATCAGTGAATTGTACAATGAAAGCTGCAAACAAAATTAAGAGTTAATTATGAACTGTGAATAAACCTTTCAAGACCACTTCAAGCTCTTTAAGAGACAAAAAGTTATTCAAACCTTAGCAGACCTGTAGAAAACAAACACGTAGTATACGTAGGAAATTATACCAGCAGTATATTGGATATTAATTCTATCCAAACAAGAAGCCATTATTCCAATAATAGCAGTATATTCATGCAGGGGGGAAAAAAAGCAGTATTAGCAAGAAATTAGTTTTGAGAAGATTGGTGAGAAACTAAAGCTAAAAAGCATTACAGAAATTTATAATTATCCCCAAATTAGTGTTATGAATCTGGGATGTTTGGAGATAAATTTATACTTGAAGGAAATTTATTAAAATGCAGGCTGGAAATTCATATTGAGGACACCCAGACAACTTGAACACAACACTGACCTCATTCCCAAGACATGTTTTTCATGTTTTAACATGGATTTTTTTGTTTGTTTTCCTTTTAATATAGCACTGCTTCATGACAAGCGCTGAGGTTGCTTAATAATTTAGCTAGTTTTTCCTTGCCTAGAAACAGTGAGTGTTCTTACACCTCCAGCATGAATTATAAATTCCTTGATTTTAGGATATATACAAAGTGCAGTCATTAAGAAGTTGAAGAATTGGGGAAAACTAATTCTTCTGCTGGGCTTGTAGAGAAGACCTCGACGTGACACTTCACAGCAAACTTAATTTGTCAGCAGGAGTCTTTGCTGGAAATGGCATTTGCAGTAATATCTTGTCATATGCAGACATTACACCTCACCAGAGAAAACCTTCATCACTGGGCTGGTATAGGAAGAAGTAAAAATTCATGGCAATAACCCTGCAGTTAGAAAATTCAGTTGCTTTGTTCTTAGAAACAAGGCTGCTGGTTGTAAATCTCACTATACCTAATACTGTCTTGAGTTGCAAATAGTCTGAGACCAGCAAAATGCTCACCATTACCCCTGTTGTTCTCACCGTTGTCCTGGACAGGCCAGTATCACTGTCTCTCCTAAGCTGTGATGCCAGCATTGTAGCTCAGGAAAACTGTGTTGAAGCAAACACTAGTTCAGCTCAGTAGCAAAGGCTCGGTCAGGTTCAACTAAAAGCACAGAGCTGATACATTCAGCTAACTGACATCAAGTAAGGGTTAAAGTGCACATACCATGACAAATGATCTGCATTACACCAAGCAGTCCTCCTTAAAACTGCCACAATCCGCACTAAGTTTTATCCTCCCTTAAACTGTGATCTAACAACAAACCTCCTGCAGTATGTTCTATCTCAATCTTTTCAGCACCCTGTCCTAGATGGTCTCCTTCCAGCCTTACCCGGATCACCCTACAGCTAGCATCATGCTTCCTTCTCATCCCCAGATGAGAACACACATTTTGCGCATACCATTTAAAATCTTCGTGCACACCACGTGCATTGACCAATGCTCCAGCAAGGCCTCCATGTGGAGCACAGCTTATTGCTTTTGGACTCTGCTGAAGGCTCATCTTTCTACAACTAGTAGAAGCTTACTGTTGTTTGGTTTAAAAGCTGAGTAGAGCAAATCTAATTCTTCCTTTTAGGACTCATTTCCACAGTTCTGGCTTACTTTTCTTTCCTCTAAAAATGTAAATAATTGGCCTATCACAATTCCATTTTGTCCTTCATCCTAACACCCAGGAAAAACTCCTAATTTTGTTTTGGTTTTTTATTGGAATGACAGAGTTCCAAGTTCCATTTTAGTTATTTTTATATTTAAATACATTTATACTTGATTATCTTTTTTTCTTTTTATAAATTCTTCTTTCTACAGTGAAGATCATCACACTTCAGACTGCTAAATCATCCCAACCACATCCAACCACATTATCAAATCCATCTTTTAAGAAGCAGCAATCATTATTGCCTTGGCAAAATAGTCAGAGGCAATATTTCCAAATGTTTTATCTTTGACATATTGCTTCCTCCATTATAGGGTATCTCCTTCCCCTTCATCCTGTTCATGACTCAAGACTACTGACACTCTAGTACTGTGTCCCCCATGTCCAAAAATACAGTACTGGAATGAGGTATTGCCTAGATACCTGTCACTTCAATGAATGAAACCTGAAGGGCAAAAACAAGCAGAAAAGAACAATGGGAGGTATTTCAGGCTCTTCCTGATGCACATGTAGACCAACATGATTGCTTCTAGTCTGGATTTTCCCTGCGTATACGTAACTAGAGGTTTCCTCTGTGTGATAGGCCAGGCCAAACCAGAAATTCACCAAAACCACTCACTCATTAGCAAAAACATACGGAAAAAAAACCCCAAACCCAAAACAAACCAAACCAAATAAAAACAAGTATCTACCTGTGTAATGACAGAAATACAAACAGCTTATGATGGTTCAGTTTTTCCACATATTTCAGTCAGACGCTGTCCCTGCAGTGTGCAAGGGCTATACAGAAGTAGTTCTTTGACTGAAGTCCAGCCTCCTGCAGATTTGTGGTTTGTGGTTGATTGCAAACTGCGAAGGTTTTGTCATGCTAAGGTATCTATAAAGACTGTCTCTATGTGGGTTTTCCTTTCTCTAATACTGCTTGAATTCACTGTGCAGCCTTTCCTTCAGTTCAGGCAGAGCCGCGCATGTGTCTTTCCTATTTTGGACACCCACATTTCTGGAACTGATACTTAGCAACTTCACCTTCGAGACCTTTAAAACCTTTGACAAATTTCAGTAAAATCAGCCACAAGGCATTAAATTTACAGTAGGGAACACAGAAGTTCAGATAGGCAAGAAGCACACAACCATGTGTGAAGTGCAGTCAGACAAGCTTTGCTTCCCTTGGAAACCAACTTAACACTTTTTTCTTCCAGAAGGTACTTTCAGTTTTCCTGTAATCCTATCATAAGGAGCAACTCTGGCTCCTTGTGGTGGGTCTGGCCTTTACTTTGAACTTGCAATATGCTACCTGGATCAATGGCTCTTGACTAAATCTGACAGCCAGCATAGCAGCGAGCTGAAGTGTTTGCAGTCTCTCTCACTGACTCACTTTTTTAGGTTTGGTCGTCTTCTGTGCCACATCAAAAAATAAATATATAGCATAATATTCCAGAGCTGTTAAGTCATGCTCCCCAGAACACCTTCCTCGCAAGGCACTGAAACTGTGATGCTCTGACAGAGATCACTGGGGGTATCTCCCAGGTGCACTTTGTGCTCGGTGGGCTTTCGACTCAACGCAGCGGCTCCCTGGGATGACCTGGGTTCACTGCTGTGGCCTCGCACTAAACTCAAAACTCTGCAGGGCTGGAAAGGCTCGACTCCCTCCTCATTTCGTCTCTGCTGCCAACCAACTTCGACGGTCGACGGCTCTCACCTCGTCTAACGGGGGCGGGGAGGGCGGAGGCCTTCAGCGGGGGCTCCCCTCACACTCCAGCCCCGCAGCCGCGCGGCGACGCTTCCCGCCAGGGGAGGTATGAGGGGAGCCCGGAGCGGGCGGCGGAGCCCCACGGCCGGGAGGAGCCGAGGAGCGGCCCCGTGCTTCCGGCCCGGCGGCGGCGACCTCAGCGGTTGAGGACCGCGCTCTCTGGTCCCGGGGAGAGAGAGGGCAGGAGCGAGCGAGCGAGCGACGGCAGCAGAAGCGGCAGCAGCGGCGGCCGCGGCGACGCCATGCGCCCGGCAGGTGGGTGAGGGGCGGCGCGGAGCGCAGCGCCCGCGAGGGTGGGCGCGCGCCCGTCCGTTAAAATCAGTCGTTAGCACGAAGGTAGGAGGCTGCCCTGGCACGGCCGCCATCTCGCGGCCGGGGCTAAAGCGGAGGGGCAAGGGCGCAGCCGGGCTATAAGCTGTGCACAGGTGGGCCTCGTGGGTAAGGAGAGAATGTTGGTTTGGTTTTTTTAAGGCCTGGCGTGAAGGAGGACTTTGGTGCCGGAATGGATGCGGTGGTTTTCTACAGGGCTGCCCGTGGGGGCTCAGGGGTCTGTTGGTGAAGAGTGGGACAGTGGTGTGTGGTGACATTCCTGTGGAGAAATGGGATGCCTGGCTCCCTGGGAAGTGCTTTTCCTTCCCCGAGTTGTTATCTAAGTGTCATGTTGGAGAGTGGAGAAACCTGTACAAAGTATTCTCTGCTTTTTCTTGATGAAGCTGGATGCTTTTTTGCTGCATACCATGCTAGCATGGCTAGTCCAAAAGTTTTTTTCTTTTCTGTTTGTTATTTCAGCTTATGTTACCTGTTTGCATGTTTTCATGACAAATTATGCTAGATTTTTTATTGAGGCAGCTGTTCTTAGCACCTCAAGACAATTTTAGATAACTCTTCCTTGAAAATAGTCCTCAATTGCAAGTGGTATTCAATGCACCCCTATTACTGTCTTGCAGTACCTCATGTAACTTTTCTGAAAAGTGGGAAGTCTAGTACCAAAAAGTTAGGGAATGAAAGAATAATAGTTGTATTAGAAATGTTATTTCTGTTCTACTCTGGGATAGTCTTAATTGGCTCATCACGTGCTGTGTTATTAATTAAAAACTGATCATCTTTTTTCAATCTCTCAGCATTCAGTATGAAATCCAGCCCTATTCTGTCCTGTACAGCAAAGCCCTGCTATACTTTGCATAGAAATATTCATTTCCTTATTTATGTTTTCAGTGGTGTTTGTCACATTATCTGTGCACTTCAAAACTGTTAGCGTATATTTTGTTACTCCCTTGACAGTATTGAAATATATTATCATTCTTTTTACTGGTGGAAAAAAAATTGATGAAAAGATGAAATGACTTATTAATGTCATGTGTGAATCTGAGGCAGTTCTGAATCCGAACCAGGAACCCCTGGCTCCTGGTCCCTGTGTTCATTCTTCCAAGTTGTGTTTCCTTATTCACAGAAATACTGTGTATTTATAGCTCTCATTTTCATCATATGCATTTGCAAGACTCAGCAACACTTAAACCAGTGACTGCAAAGTTGGTCACTCAAAGGGGAAATGGAAGATGTGCAGCCAGATGCCAGAGAGCTCAGCTTTATCTTTGCTACTTCTATTAGTCAGAACAATATTTTATCCTCATTTTATGAATGAAGAATCAAGAAAGAGCAATCTTTGGAGCATACCCTGTTAGCATGGTTAGGAAAAAAAAAAATTGTTTGATATTTCAACTCATGTTACTTGTTTGCATGTATTCATGACAAACTATGCCAGACTTGTTATTGAGGTGCTGTTCTTACCACCTGAAGACAGTTTTAGATAACTTAAAGCCTGACTCTGCAAAGGTTACTTAATACTTTAGTTTGCTGTTGTGGTTCACCACTTCAAATTACTACTTCAGATATCAAGACAGGTATGGGTTGTTTTTGTTTTTTTCCTTGAGTACTTAATATTTTTGTATCATTTTATAACATCAAGGTTCCCATATTAGATATTAATTATCAAATGCAGCATTCTAATGACATTAGTGTTGCAAGCCATCTCTACCTACTACTGTAATTATACAGATGAAAACACTAGAGAAGAAAAGCAAAGTGACATTCCTAGTTGTTGTGTAATAAGTTAGTTGTAGATAAAGTATCAAAACTCGGGACTGCTTTGCTTTCTACCCAAGGCTGGTTGTAAAGTGAATATAGTTATTTTACTAGTATCTAGCCTTTGATAGATAGGATTTTCTATCTAGACTCAACTCGCTGTATTGCAAGGTTCTTTAAAGAAAAAAAAGATAGCATGTGTGAGCAAAAGCACATTTAATAGCATTTCTAAATGTGTGCATGCTATCCCAGTTACTAGGCAAACATATTTCTAGACATGAGCGGTCAGTTGTATTCTGATAATCACAGACATTTGCTCAGTGATCATTTTATATAAATGACAGTATACAATTGTGCATGATCTGGGGACATCCAGTTTAAAGTTTGACTTTTGATGAATAAAGGCAATCAAATCCTGAGTATGCATGTGAAATTGCTGGAGTGATTGCTGAGCACCAAAAAGGGATGGCCAGTTTCCCAGATGCTTGCAGCCAGTTCCATGCATTGGCAAGGAAACAAGTAAGCATAGGTTCAACTGGCAGTGAATATGTTGTCCTTCTACTCTGTCATCATTTGTCCCTGTCACTTTTTCATGTATTGCTCTGGGGCCTCATCCACCTGGGACCTCCATGCATAGACCCCTCTCGTTGTTTTACCACATCACCAAGCCTTTCCTTCCACAGTGAAAAGAGGTCTGTTTTCTGCTCACAGGACACTAGGTGTGAGGTGTTGAAGTTGCTTTGAGTGGATTGCCCAAGGCCTTGTCTAGCTCAAATCTGATAACTGTTTGGGATGCTTGGTGGGAGAGACAGACTTGTTACTTGTCAGTACTTTGTAAGAAACCCTAGCATAAATGAACTTCTCTATGCAAATTCCATTAAACGTGCTGTACCTAGTAAAGATAAAACAAATGTAATGCACGATCCTTGATGACATCTGTCTTCACTTGAGACAGGAGGCACTGACAGGAAAACTTGTTAATGGCTATGCCATGTTTGAGTTATCATTCCTCTCCACACTCATGAACGTAAATATCAAGCGATAGGACCAGGGGCAATGGTCTAAAGTTGTGCCAGGGCAGGTTTAGGTTAGACATTGGGAAAAATTTCTTCACAGAAAGGGTTGTCAGGCTCTGGAATGGGCTGCCCAGGGAGGTGGTTGAGTCCCCGTCCCTGGAGGTATTTAAAAGAAGGATAGATGAGGTACTTGAGGACATGGTTTAGTGGTGGGATGGCAAGGTTAGGTTAGCAGTTGGACTTGATGATCTTAAAGGGCTTTTCCAACCTAGATGATTCTATGATTCTATGATCATTACTGAGATCTTCCACTGTGTGCTCTTTATTTACATGGTAGTTATTAGTATTTACTTGACATACATTCTGTGAGGGAATCTAGGCAGTGAATATACACAAATAATACTTGATTTTTGTTTTTTCTCAAGAATTAGGGATCACTTGAATTTTTAGTAGCCTTAAAATTTTTTTATACTCCTTCACTTTTAAGGACAAAATAGCTCTCGGACCGTGATTTGATTCAAAATCTCAGGGGTCTAGTGGTAGAGTTTTGAAGCAGATTCAACAATAACTTCATAATATGAATAATTAATATTACTAATAATAATATATTAGTAATTTGAGTATCAAAGAAGCCAGTACTATAAAAGCTGCTATCATCTGTTTACAGTCATCTTATTCTGAGAGGTAATTCCTATTTTTTATTATTGATGAAACATTTTGATGTTTCTGCAGCAAGAAACAAAAATATAATATTCAGATATTTTAAAGCTGAAATCTGTCTCCTCAAAATGTAGAAATGGAAATTTTCCCAGTGGATAAAGAAGTTATTCTGATGTGTACTCCAGGTGCAATATTTTCAGGCAAGTCTGTTGGCTAGAAACTAGAATTTTATACTTAAAAAAAAAATTACTGTATGAGGAAAAAGAAAAATGAGATCCATTAAGCTTTGAAACTCAAGTACCTTATAATTAACACAAAGCTATCATTTGTCTTTGGAAGAGTTGGGTTGCTGATTCAGATTCAGAAGTTGGTCCTAACAAGATGTTTTCCTTATGCTAATCCTCTCCAGTCTCCCTTCTGTTGGAAGCAGTGATTACTGAAGTTTGCATACAAGTAATTGACCACCTGCATTTGAAAAATTGTATCACTGATACAACAGTAAAGTTGAAAGAGTGAGCAGCCATCTCAATTTCTGCAAGGAACACTTGTGTCCAGGGACTAGAGAACCACAGTGTCACTGTTTTCTTGTTTGTGTATCTCATGAAGCTGGCTTTTGAGCATTTGGTTAGCTTATGTACTCCTTTATTTGCTTGCAGGTGATAAAGAATGTTTTAACTCCTCTAATAAGCATAAGTGCCACAATGGAAACAGCAGCATTAGGTTGTGATACATCCTCCTGGGAGGTCCAGTCATTTCTGGCTTTCATAAAAAAAAAAAATAAAGTTGCCCAGACCTTTTGTGTAAATTAAAATGAGACTATTGCAACATGGTCTGTGATAAACAGGTAGGTTTTATTAAATGTAAACAAAAGTAGTTGTAAGTTCAGAATGGTATTTTAAATATCTTGACATTTTGAAACTGCTGTGTAGTTAAGACAACAGTCATGAATACCAAGATCTAAATTTTAAACTGTGATCTATTTCATGTGATAATATTGATGATTGTTTAGTGTTCATTGGCTTCCTGCATAGTGAGAAAGCGAAGTTTTGTATTAAGGCACAGAATATAATTTATGCTATTGCAGCCTTGATAGTTAAAGCAAACTGGTCTTAAGCAGTCCCATCATTACTTTCTTTTTTTCGATTTTTCTGTGAGTCTTTGTGTACATTTAAATAAATTTAGGGTTACACGTGTTTGACATTGAGATCATTCAAGCAGAGGTATAGCTGAGTTTGGAAAGCACCCTTTTGCTTTCAGATCACATGCTTAACAGCTGTAAGTGACAACTTTATACAGGTATTTACAAATAGCTACAATTTGTGGCTATGGTTCACTGCTTCTTCTAAGCTTGAAGGTGATGAGCAGTCATTTGAATTATATGAGCAATTGATGACTAATGACTCTTCGTCATTGCCAAATATTAAATACTATTAAAAACAAATCTACAACAGTAAGTACAATTCATTTTAGCAGTATCTTGAAATCACTTTGATAAATGAAACTATCTACATATACATAGGAAATAGTTACTGCCTGAGTATAGCCTACTTGGAATATCAGCATTCAGTGACACTCAGTCACTGCTTTCATTGGAGAACAGTATTTTACTAGTATACTACCTGATCATTGATTCAGAGCATTCAAACCTTAAAGTACACAGTATTGTATACTGCGATTAGAAAAGGAAGGCAAACTTCCTTCTTCCTTCCTTCTTGATCTTGAAGATAGTATCAATATACTTCAAAAATATATGTAAATGACAGATGTTATTTAAAAAGATGCCAAGACTTTTCAAAAACATAAGGTACCAAGTAGTTCTTACTATTTTTAGATGAGCTTTTGTGGAAATCTGGGACAGATAGTTCATGGATAGATTTTCTGATATGTCCATGTTTTTTTTTTAAGAGCCTATTTGTTTACCTTCCTTGAAATATTAGGGATTTCTCTTCAAAATGCCTAAGAATCACTGTTATGCTTTACCGCAGGTAGAATTGTGAGTACTCAGTCTTTGTGGAGTAAAGTCTTGGATGTGGATACTGAAAATATGCAGGTCTGCAGTAAACCTAAATATTAACTGATCAGCTGCATGAGATACTTTCAGGGCAGTATCTTTCAACTTGTGGTGAAACAAGACACTAAAAGTATAAAAATACATTTATTTCTGTATTTATTATGACTTCTGCCCCCTGTTTATAAAATTGACTCAAACATGATTGTTAGAGTGATATTTCTTATTTGTATGTAAAATGCTGGAAAACTATTGTTAATTTTCAGGCACATTTCTTCTGTCAGATCAGAGCAAAAATTGTTGTGAATACACTTAATTACAGGTCCCACACTGTTGTAAGCAAATAAAATGTAGTTCTGGTGAGGGCAGAAAGAATCAAATATTCAGAGTGCTGTAATAGTGTGAAAAAAGCAATGGGTAAGTCTTAATACAGCAATTATTTGCTGTGCAGATAGACCCAATAGAGAAAGAATATGATAATCCTAGCAATAAGAATTTCTTTGGGTGGGATGCTACCCTGAAGGATTTTGTTCTTTTCAGTATTTATGGTAGTTCATTGAAACTTGTTATGTTATCTTGGTGTTGAATGCCTTACTTTAAGACTACGGTAATATTTTTAAAAAAGGAAGAAAGATAGGACGTCTTACTAAGTTAAACAGTTTGTCCAAGAATGATGTAGAAAACTAGGAATGATACCCAAAATATGAGTGTCTTAATGATAAAAGCCCAAGACCCTTATCTTGCTAAGTTAAAAAAAAAAAAAAAAGATGAAGATCTCTTCGTAGTAGTGATATTAACATTTCCTTTTAACTGAAAAAAAATTATGTCAAAGCGTGTTCAACCTTTTGCAGTCTTTTCGAGAATTTGGGCACAGTAGTGGTTTGCAACGTGCAGGGCTTAGCTTTCCTGTCCACAGAAGCTCTTATAGGATGCTGAGATAAGAAAGGAGATAGTTTTACAAGCATGTGTTCCACCTTACCAGTGGTCAATGCAGTGTCATGTTCCTCAGACCTTAAGACTAGTGGGCTTTTCTTGGAAATGCTTTCTTTAGCATATCCAGCTGTCTTGATGTACTACCCCGAAGTTTTATTTCTACAACTGAGATCTGTGTTTATATCAAGTACAGATTACTACTGCAATATTTCATTGTTGTTATTGACAAATGCAATATTAAAATCAGGAAGTAAAAAAAAGTAAACAAAATAAAATAGATGAAAAATTAGTAAAATTTCACTGGTGATCTGTTGACATTTTAAGTATTTCCTTTGCATGTGGTAAGCGTGATGTGCATGTGTTTGTGTAAAAGTATGTATGTAAGGATGATCTTTAGAAAAGGGGAATGGGGTTTTTCATAATTACTGTTGCTTCTATTTAAGAACTAGGGACAATTCATGTAAGATTATGACGCTCAAATGCAATACCTTTGTCAAGTTCCGTATTTTTCCCTCTGTATCTACTGATAAGCTTGCTTCAAGTGAGTTGCTGAATCTTGCAGGTTTTAATCTCTTTATTTCTTAATTCCTTCATCTTAAAGGAAACTTTTCTTTCTCTACCTCTGAAGTCCATAGCTCCGGCACACATTTCTTGTTCTTCTCTTTGCTCTTGTGAAACGTCCTCTAGCAGTTTCCTGATTTTTGCACATGAATTTGGAGTAAAGAGTTTGGAAGGAATGAGGAGACTGTGTTCTGATAAGGTTTTCCACCTTTCTGTTTAGCAAAATCTCAACAACAAGGAAAACATTCATCTCATCAACCAAGCAACTTCTATGGCTGTGTCTGATCTTTCTGCTGAAGTGTACCGCAGCTTCTGCACAGCTCTCGTTCTTGGGTTTCCTTTCTATGGAAACAAACATCAGAGGTGGGAAGGAAGAGAGGTTTTCATGGATGCCTGAGTTTTGCCCTGGCACCAGGTTAAGATGCCACTGGATCTGGGAACTGATACCTGATCCTCGATCCCCTACTCTAGACATATTGTATTAACCAGATAAAAGAATCTTCTTACAAGAAATAAAGATAATGTCAAACTAAAAGATAAGCAATACTGCCTTCCCCAAACCTGACTGAAATCCTGTCAAACGTTCTCTGATGCATTCAAGTCTTTGTGTGAGAATACACATACAGTTCAGTTCATGTGCTTTACCCTTCAAGTTCCTCAGTGTTGCGGATGTGCATGTGTTCTGTCTCTTGAACAAAGCAAGCTATTTTCCTGTCAAAATGTAATGAAGTAATGATATTTTCACTTGCTATTCATCATTATACTCTCTTCCAAATTAAAAAAGCCAACAAATACTACATTTTTTTTTAGTTGTTCCCTATAGCACAGGAGGGATGTTAACTCATGAAGAATACACATAATTCAAATTTGTTTACTGTAGTCAATAAAAAGTGGTGGGTTTGGGGTTTTTTAATATCAGATTAGAGGTACAATTGAAATAGTAAGCATTTATTTTCTAATGGAAAATATGAAAAAATCTGGAAGCTTTTGAAAAAATAGAGAAATATATGCAATGGCATATACAAATTGAACTTTTAAGAAATTGAATAGTATATATTAAACATTTTTGTATAGTGCACCCTTCTATTATTCATCATTTTCATTTATTCATGAAACATTTACAGTTTAAATAGCTGAAAGGAAAAAATATAGTGTGCCTGCAATGAATTGAACAAGGAATATTTAGAGCTGTTTGAGGACTGAAAATAAAAGCCCCCATCTTAAGTGCTGCTAGTGTCTTCTGTAAAAATGAAAGGCTAAATACAGTACAAGCTTCAAAGCAATTTAATGCTAATGCAATAGCGGGCACTAAATGAAAACAAGCAATATTTTTATCAGAAGCCACAAGTGTGGTGTTCCTCTGATTTATTAAGATTTATGTGATTGAAAAGACTTGGGCACTTGTTCTTTGTTAAACTATAATATGCATGACTGACAGAAATTGATTTATTTTTTTTTAAATTAACAAAACCATACAAACAGCAAAACACTAATATCTTCTGACTTTGATTAGCTTCCTTTTACAAATATGAAATACAGTGGGAAACTGGTAGATATGAAGTACTCATCACATAGGGATTTCTCTAAAGTTTTGTTACTAAGATTTTTTTTGAAGTGTTTGTGATAACATTCACATAATTCAGTTATGACTGATAGGCATGTAATGCTAGCCAGGAGTGTGTGCTTGAGCATACGCATGAAAAATCCTAAGAAGGTGGCCAATGTAGTTAAGAGTGTACAAGCAGACTCTGTCTCCCTAGAACAACTTCATTCCATTATAAGCTCAGTTTAGCTGAGCATTTAAAGAGAAACTGGCTCAATCGGATCAAAGAGGTTTACAGCTGTGGAGCTGACTTAAAAAACAAGTGCCCTCTGAAAAATGACTATTTGATCATCATTATTTCTCATGCCTTTTGTTTCCTCAAAGGAATCGAAATGAGCAATTGATGTGATCTATGACTCTCAGTTCACATTTACTTCAAAGCAAGTTTATTAGGCCTTTAAGTAAACCAGATAGACCACACAACATCATTATGAGTGTCTAAATGATTTTAGCTATGTCCAGAAAGTAATTTCTAGCAGCTTAATCTTTCTTTTAATATCTAAAGATAATTTACATTTCAAATTTATCTGAATATTTTAAATAGTATTTTTAAAAGGTAGGGCTGTATTACCAGAAAATTTAATAAAGATTGAATCAAATAATAGAAAAAGTCTTGCTTGGAAAAGATGTTTGATATTATCTAGAAAATCCAATAAAAATGCAGAAAACTCCTTCCCACCCCACCTCCAAGATGTCTGCTACTAGAGCATTTCACAGAATATCCAATTGCTGTAGACATCCTCCCTATAAAACTGTAAGGCCTATCCCCCAGCTAGTGCATGTCAGAATAGCTGTTTAATCAATGAAGCCTTATTGCTGAATGCTATCAGAGGAAATTCTGCCAAGGTTTTTAATCAAAACTTTTTAAGGTTTTCATCCTTGCATTCTGGTTTTTTAACATCATAATCTTATCATCAAAACTTGCAAATTTGTTTCTCTCCCTTATCGATTCTGTTCCCTGTTCGAGATTAACCATTTTAGAGGAGACGATTTGGCCTTGAATGCATGAAATAGTCTGTAATGATTGAATTGGAGAAAAGATTTTTTTCTGTGAAAGTTTAAGGCAGATCCTACATTTACCAGTTTGAAAACAGAAGTATTTTCTGCTTACAGGGTACATTCAGGACAGTTTCATTTTAATTTTCTTGTAGCGCTCTTGCCAAGCTATTGTCAGTTGGTTTTCTATGAGAATTTAAGAACAGCTCTGTTTCATTGGCAAACTTGCAACCTGTATTTCAACACCCAAGTTTATAGAATTCATTAAAAGGGCAATCCATATTCCTGTATTTTAGCTTGCAAGTAGATAGTGTATATCATAAATTTTGTACTTTCACATGCTGTTAAGTCCATATAGTTCATTGTAGATGACATGTATAATAATCACTATTATTCATTTTGTACACAACCTCTTCTTTAAAAAATGCCTTAAATATTATCATAAAAAGGCAGAACTAACCTCTGAAGCTGTGACAGCTTATTCATTGGATTTAATGTTTTGGAGACTTCTGTGAAAATCTAGTCCTTTTCATCAGAAATTAAGGGTTGAACAATGGCCGTATTTAAAACATTATAAAAGTCAATTATACTATTTTATTTCTCACCACAATTACATCACAGATGAGCATTGTAAAATTTAAATTGCCAAAATGTATATACTGTCCCCAAAACAGTCTTATTTTGCTTAGTACGCTGAAAAGAGCAAAGTTGAATCTAAGTCTTTATTGAAACAGTAGGAGGAGTCTTTAGAAGACAAAACCTTAAATTCCTCTCTTTTCATAGGTTTATGTTTATTACTGGAAGATCAGATTAATGAAATGTTTCACAAGAGGTTTAAGCAACTGTCATTTCTTGAAAATGACTCTTGAACGTGTTTTTTTTCTGGATATTTCCATTCTTAGTACATTATTAAAGTCTTGTTCACTGAATTTTAATGTCATAATAAGCATTTAATAAGTGTTTAATATTGTAGTCCTAATTAGCCAAACCAGGTACCTGTAAGTGCATTAAATAATACAGGACCATATGGCATTGCAGTCTGTACCAGCTACGAATTCAGTGAAAATGGCTAGGTTCAAAAGTGTCACTTGAGGAACCTGCTTTGGTACAAGTGTGCAAGAGTGAGTGGAAGCTCAGATGCGTGCTGGCATTACTGTGGTTTAGCATTGAGTGGCTGTGGCCAAGTCAGCAAGTGCTGTCATGCCTTAGTTTCCCTGATGCTGTAAGGCTACTTCCACACTGGTAAATAGTGCTCCCTACAGAAGGGGATTTGTAGAGGCCAGCAGTAGGTGCTAAGGACCTGAGAGCTATGCAGTGTATACTGAAGGGAGCTTATTTTGAACTTGCTCTAGTCTAGTCCTATGGCATTAGCAGGTGGCACACATTAGGTGTGATCCTGAAACACATTTTCTGCTTTACTTTCATCTGAAAGGTATGCAGTTTATGTGTTCAAGGACCAGTTGGTAAGGTGAAACAAAGCCTGGTAAGTGACCACAATCAGATCGTTTTAAAATTACGTTCATGATCTTCACTGAATATTAACGTTGAATCATTCTAAGCCATAACTGTTGCTGAAAGTGACAATCTTCCTCTCCCATTAAATTCGGAGACTTGGATTTCTCCTGTGCTTCATTTTTCCTTTTCTCAACAGAAGTGTTTAGGTAACTGCAAGGCAAAGCAGGCTGGAGAGTTGATCAAAGTGGCAAATAAAAAAGTAAGTTCCCAGGATGAGTATAAGCAACTGTATAGTACAGATGTGTAAGACTGTCCCTTCTGGTAGCAGTGAAATTTTTTGGGTGTTTTTCAAGATGTGCATGCAGTAATCTGTAGTAAATGGAATATGGAGTGCGGGTGGTATAAACTGCAGAGGGAAGAAATGTAAGATTGCATGTTGTATTTCATATCTATACCAAACATGCAATCAGTTATTGCTGAGCAGCTGGTATGTGGTACCATGTTAAACTGTGATATCTTGAGGAGTCTTAGACGCTAATAAAATGTACATAGAAACAAGATGGTGGTAGATCTAATAAAATGTATGTACAAAGAAGATGGTGGTAGATCTATGACAGCATTAGCCTGTTTTCTTGTAAGATTTTTTTCTTTTTCTGGAGATTAAAGAGGAAAGTAAAAAATTGGTGTTATAGATGAGGGCCTTGATCATGTAAAAAGCAGGATGCTTCATAATTCCTTGGTCCTGTCCTGTCCCCCTCAAGCTTCTGAGTTTTACTGTATTTGAACTACACAGGTTCTCTGACTGTAGTGAGATAAGGTTTAATTTGGCCTCAGAAATAGTTCGAGAAGGATTTGTTTTCACTTTCTATTCTGTACCTTTCTAACTAGGAATGGAAGATAGTGTGCTTGAAAAGCTGGAAGTACCAGTGAGATACTTTTTCTTCCAGTTTACATAATTATGTAGACATAGTTTTCCTGTTTCTATCCAACAGTGAGAATATACATCAACGACAGTAAAGTATATACGTATGGTAAATCTGCTTGCAGGAACCTGAACATACAGAACTTCCAATTGGTTCATTTCCAGGAAGCAACCCATTTGGTCATAGGCAGTAGTAGTTATATGAAATCTTTGTGACGGCTATCAAGTAGGGGAGGACCCAAAATTGATCTCCAATTTGGTCCTATTTTAGGATTAATATATAATTTGAGAATTTATATTTTGCAAGGGGGGGGGAAGAGAACTGCATGTGTTAAACTTACACTGAAGAGATACGCTTGCTGGAAAAATGTCTTTTGAATCTCATGTAAGCTTTAACGGTATTTGGGCATTGTGGTTGATTTTGTAATCCTATGGGTGAATTGTGCAAAGGCAGGCTTGCACTCATGTAACTAACTCAATTTCTTTCTGTCTGATGGGCAGAAGTAAGAGTAGTTTGTTACATAGCTACATGTCTAGAATCTTTGTCTTAAGGTAGTAGAGAGGAAGCTGAGGTGGGTTTAATATAAAGAAGTCAGCTTTCTACTGAGGTTGTTGCTGAGCTTTTTATATAGCTTGGTTTATAACTCACTGTTAGCACTGTCATTGCTCATTTTATGAAGCTACACATATTTATGTAAATTGCTTATTCCCATCCTGGGAACTGCACATGTTAAACTTACACTGAAGAGATATGCTTGCTGGAAAAACGTCTTTTGAATCTCATTTACTTCCTTCTACGTGCATCTTTAGCCTGAATACTGTTAAAAAGGTCAACACAAAAATATAAAGTATTTGTCCAACACTGATTAGAGATTTGTCCTGGAGTTTTTTTGTTGTTGTTTGGGGTTTTTTTGGTGACTGTCACGTATTTGTCAGAAAGGGGCAAAAGAAATGAGCTGAAACCAGAAGACACTTTCTTTTACAGCCTCATAGCTTAGACATATTATACATCAAATAGAAACTGCTTCTCACACTTCCTTTAATTTCTGGATGGACACTCAAATAAATGAGATGCATAAAAAAATGGATTTAAAACCAGTCTACAAAAGCAGGAGAAGGCCAAGCTATTTGATTTTTGGGATGCTAGGAGCCCTCTCTGGACACTCTACTGGCTTGTGGAAAAGGAAACATAATTCATTAGGTTTCTGAAACAATTATGGGTGAGACACTGGAACAAGTTGCTCAGAGAAGTTGTGGGTGCCCCATCATTGGAAGTGTTCCAAGTTGGGTTGGACAGGGGCTTTAACAACCTGATCTAGTGAAAGATGTCCCAGCCCATGGCAGGGGGTTGGACTAGATGATCTTTAAAGGTCCCTTCCAACTCAAACTATTCTGTGATTCTATGACTGCTCTAGGAGAGTTCTACCAGGCAGATTTCTTTAGTCAGTGATAATCTGTGACTTAGGAACTGTTGGGATGTCATCTATGGTTAATTCAGTGTGTCTGACCACATTACAAATGCAGGGAACATGGAAATATTTGTGAGCAGAAATTGTAGTAAGTGGTGATATTTATTGAAAAACATTGCCATATAATGGTGATTGTCTGATGATGAGTGTCTGCCAAGTCCCTAGTGTACAAATTACACTACTTAATGTGTAAGACATTTTCCTTGTTTGATATAGCAGCACTACTGTGTGACCTCCCCAGATAACAGCAGTTGGAACCACAGCAACTTGCCCAAAATGTTATTGCTTGCAAGATCAGTGCTTTCTGTTTTGTTGTATATGTACCATTTTCTGAGGTATGATCTCTTTTGATAGAGGTAAATGTACTGCATTTCATGAGACTCTTTCCCCTTGCATTAATTAATATCTGCAGAACATGTTTTCCCATTCTCTGTTTCTTATTTCGAAGGAATTGGAGATAAGAATTTGCAAGAAACTGAAGTAACAATGGAATCAAAGGTGGCAGAGAAAAAAAGCAACATAAGACAGAAGAAAAAGCAAATCAGTTGAATTTAAATGAACAGAGTTTAAATGTGATCATACATCCAAAAATCTCTGGGGTAAGTCAGGGTGGGCACATTGAAAAAGATCCTGATAAGAGAAACAGTAGTAATTAAAAAAAAAAAAAAAAAAAAGACACTTTGGTCTACCCTAATAGTGAAATTTTGAAATTGAAATTTTTTTTGTGTTTCATGTTTATAGAACTACAGTTATAGTGATAGTGTAAAGGAAAGCTTCAGGTGGTGGTTTCTAGTAGCAATAGCATCAGTTAATACAAACTCGATACAGCTTGTTCAGGTTTTTGCATGACCTTAAAGACTTGTTCCACAGCGATCATAAAAATAGTGTATTACTTCAGCTCTTTTTGCTGTCATCATGGCATATTTTTCTCTTCATGATCTGTTTGTGTCTAAAGCATTTGTGAATTACATGATTATATTCTGCTGAAATCTACCAAAGGTGTGATTTGCTCTCAAGGAAGTGACTGTAATGACACAAAATTTTGCCTCATGATAATGATGATAAAGGAGGATGTGTTCCTTGAAATAGAGAACTGAGTTCTGCCTCTGTATCCCATGTTCGTGTTTAGTCTTGCTCATTAGAAATGAGAGCACCTATCCACCTGTAGGTATTCAGCTGTGGATGGACAAGGCCTCTGCAGGTGAAGATACTGTGATAAACATTACACTTGCATATGTATTCACAGTACAGATGAGAGAGAGAGGCCTGAACCAGGGAATAAGGACATATCACTCTTCAGGAGAAACAGCTTTTGGGGTATAATGTTACCTGACTATCGAACCTGATAAAGCTATCTTTCTAGTCTACCTGGCTCAGGTCCATGCTGTGGAAAGGTACCCCAGGAGCTTATTGGGCTCTGTGTTCTATTGTCGCTGTAGGGAAGGTCAATGGAATTTCTTTACAGAGACAGCCCACAAGATCAAGCCTAGTCTCAGCCTATTTGTAGGAAAATTATTCTTCTCTGTAATACCTCATTTTGCCCACTCCAGACCTCACTGAGCTTAGTGAGAAGAATGATGAAGACATGAGGGTTATTTTATACAGATAGAGCAAGTATTTGTTTTCACACACAACTTAGCGATTAGTGACAGAAGGCACATAAACAATGAAAATGCTGTTATTACATGCTAGTTAAATAGACATTTGAGAATAGAAGTGCAGCCACTCTGCTGGCTGATACAGTGATGGCAGGAATGTCCCATGCTTTAAGATAATTGCTTTAATTGAAGCAGGTGTGCCACAGTGTTGCAGCAATTTAGCTACTTTGTGATCTCACTCTCAAGTTTACAAGCAGGCTTTTATAATTTTCATTTCCATTAGTGGAATGTCTCTGAGAAGCAACATGACTTACTTGAAAACATTTTCCATTATCTGCAAGTAGTTCTAAAGTGCTTTCTGCTGTCCTTCCCGCGATGAATACATTTTGGCTTGCTTCAGGGGATTTGCCTTGCAGAATTCCAGCAACCAAGAGCTAGAGATGCATTTTGAGATACATTTACTGGATGTATGTCAGGTATGCTGACTGAGAAAACTGATGCCTTCTGGTTGGGTGAGGGGCAGTTCATTATGCTAAGGCTGCTGATTAGTGCTGAATTAAATGTTCTCATTCTGTTTCCAAATGTTAAATTGCAGAGGTTGTTTGAAGTGCTAGTGAAACTTTTTCCATAGTTCCTTATTATATCATTTTAAGTGATCAGGGCAAGCAGTATGAAGAGATGGATGGCTGAATCTTTGTGAAAAGATTGCAAAAGGGCCGAGAGACTAAAGGTCTCTTGTTTCTGGAGTCTCATTTGAACTAGTATATATGCTTGCCATTCTCATCCTACATATAGCCCAAATGGAAGTGAATCTTTTTGAGATTAGAAGGAGGGTTTTGCAAATCTCCAAGCAAAGATGGGATACTGGGTCTCTTACGCTTCCTTATGTTTCTCATGCTCCATTTTTTGTTGTTGTGTCATGACCCTTGACTATACCTCTAGTTTTATCCTACAGGGTGAAATGAATGTGGAGGAAAGTGAAAGCAGAGGAGATGCTTCAGAGGGAAAACAGACATTTTTCAAACCTGAGTGGTTTTAAAAACCATGGACTTAAGAATCTCTAGATGAAGAATGCTTGACAAGCAAACTAGATATCCAGAGGTGGAACTCAACTGCAAATCAGTCATTCAGTGGCCTTGTGAAGCCATCTTTATTCAGGAAAGCACTTTAAAACAACTTTCCTGAGTTAAATATGTGGATTACATATCAGCTAAACACAATCTGAAACACCTTTGTAATTCTAATACATTTCCTCTCTATTATTCAAAGGTTTCTTTGCTTTATGAACATAAATATTTTTATAGGGAATAAAATTTATACAACTGATGCTGGATTCTGCATCATTAGGGAATTTTGAGATAATCTCATTCAGCATAAAGAACCTGGCACAAAGATTCTTTGGCTGCTCTAGTCACATTCAAAATGAATTCATTTCTTCTTTTAAATAATTGGTTTGCACATTTACGTAGAAACTGCCTTATTTCCTCCCAAGGGTATCTACCTAACCGAAGTGGGTGAAATGATTGCTTTATTGATGGTGACAAAGGGAAAATGCAAATTGCCTCATTTTAGAAACATAACTTAAAAGTTCCCAAGGTAGGGGGCTGGGCTTTCTATGCTCAATCAGAGAAAGAGAAGCTCCTTCAAAGAGCAGTTTAGAGTCTGACTCTAGCTTGAGTGCAGAGTAATATTTCCTAGAGAACTGTCTGTCTTTCTTGATTGCATATGGAGTCTAAGTCAGAAATGTATGACTTTGGAAGCACAAGTTGATACTGTTAATTTGCATTCTCCTCTTAAACTCTGATATGTCTCTAACTAAAGTCTGTATTTATATAACTAATAGTAAATCTCTTTAAAGCATAATGATACATATGTAGTGGTTTTTAGATTCCAGGCAAACTTGATGCTATTTGCTGTTCAAATGCAAATAAAGACATTCTCTACAGTGGAGTTTCACTGCCACTAATAAAAGTGATATAAAGTAGCCCAGGTATGTACCCAGCTGGGAGCATGCTTCTTACTGAGTTTCTCCTACAGCTGGTTCAGCTGCAGTGAGCAGAGGAACCACACAATGGTAGGCCTGGAGCTGCAGAAGGCATAGCAATTTCCTCACTGCCTCTTATGCTCGCTGGGTCGAGGCTGCGACAAGGAATCCGCTCCAGATAGCACTTTTGTTTCCTCATTGAGCTTTTATAATTTCCTTTCCATTCTACAGAAGAAAAAAGAAACACCATACTTGATCACACCAAGTATAAATAGATGCATTTGGAATCCTGTGGACGTATTTGGGAAAAGTTTCTTGCTGTGTAAGGTCACTTTTAATCCTCAAATCCAGGCAGACCAGGAAGCTGTGTTCCACTGGTCACTTGGTCACTTCTCCTTTTGAGATATTCAGCAACTGTACTTAATTTAACAATTTTTTTGCTGATGGACAGGAGCTTATTACATACTGACAGAATTAATACTCTTTTTTTCCCAAATGTCTTTTCTATTAAGACTACCATTTAAAAAAAAATAGAACAACCTCTCCTTTCCTTAGTGAAGACATCTGTGACAGGAAGAAATAAAAGGGATGAATTTTCTTCTTTCTCTAGCAGTTGATACTCCCCTTTCTCTACATAGTGTTTGAGAACAATTTGAAAGTGAATTTTCTTCACACAGATATCAAAAGCTAATGCGACTGAGGCGAGGATTGTAAGCAGACTTGGATTACTTTTTAGGGTTGACTGTGGCAACCTTGTTGTGTGGTTATAGGAATTCCTGGGTAGCTGAGTGAACAATAGGGAATGACATTGTTGTGCTCCAGCACCCTAACTGGAGAAGGCTGTGAATGATCCTGAGAAATATGGTGATCCATCTTTCAGTTAAAAATTGGGTAAATGTTTGTGTTCAAATGCAATTTTTATTTTTTATTTTTTTACCAAAGCATCCTAAGGCAACAGGACTGTAGACCCAGTTTTTAAACCCTAACCTAACTGAAATCAGACTTAATTAACATAGTCTCAAACTATGTTAATGCTGATTTGCTGGAAACAACTGTAGTAAAATGCAGATATCTAGAAGTAAAGAGCATAATCCACAAACATTAAGCCTTTAAAAGGAGAGAAATAAGTTGACATCTACACAGAGGACTTACTATTCTGAATCTAGCAGTGGTGTTATCAAAGATGAGAGTTACCAAGTACTTTTTGCTCACTTCTGAACACACAGAAACTATCTTTTACAAGATTTCAAGATTCATAAACTGAGGTACCTGTTTAAGAGTAGGCACCAGCCTCCAATCTTTGATTTGTTTCCTTTGCCTTCCTGATATGTATAGTGCATTAGAGTTCTTGACATTTCCTTTCACTGTCTAATAAACTTGCCATTGTTTTTTTTTCCCTCCATACTATTTCTTTTAATTGATGCCATAAAAAAGATCATAGAATCACAGAATGGTTTGAGTTGGAAGGGACCTCAAAGAACATCTAGTTCCAACCCCTCTGCCATGGGCAGGGACACCCTCCACTAGACCAGGTTGCCCAAAGCCCCATCCAACCTCACCTTGAACACCCCCAGGGATGTGGCTGCCACAACCTCTCTGGGCAACCTGTTCCAGTGTCTTACTGTCCTCACAGTAAAGAATTTCTTCCTAATATCTAATCTAAATCTGCCCTCCTTCAGGTTAAAGCCATTACCCCTTGTCCCTCCCCAGCTTTCCTATAGGCTCTCTTTAGGTATTGGAAGGCCGCAATTAGGTCTTCCTGGAGCCTTCTCTTCTCCAAGCTGAGCAGCTCCAACTCTCCCAGCATGTCCTCATAGCAGAAGTGCTCCAGCCCTTTGATCTTCTTTGTGGCCTTCCTCTGATGTTCTTTTCCCTTATGAATGGAAGTTCTTGATTCCTACTTGGTCACACTAGTCTGTAATGATGTTCTTGTCTCGTATGGCTCTCATAAGATTCAGCAGGTCCTTTTAAAAAAAAAAAAAAAAAAAAAAAAAAAGGCTTCAGATTGCATTTTTTATGTGGTGGGGTTTNTGGTCACACTAGTCTGCAATGATGTTCTTGTCTCGTACGGCTCTCATAAGAGCAACCACACACCACTAACTAGAGAATAGTTTCACTTGTCAGAAGAACCCTTTCAGGTTATGGATGACTGCATAAATTCTCTTACTGTTTCTCTTTGCTGAACTAATAATACATTTTATTTCTACCTTTGAGTCAGTTTCCAAGTAGGAGTAGTTGAAGCATGACTTAATTTTGTCAGGATATGATAGTTTCTATTACATTAACTTTCAAGGGAACAAAATTCATCTCAACTTACATTATATTCTAACCTCAAAGACATATTCAGTGAGAGATGAAAATAATGAAGGGGGGAAAAAACTCCAGTTGAAAAGTTAAGCATTGTTACTGTGTATTCAATATTAGGTAGTGTTGCATTAAAGCTAGACTTCAGCTTTTATTGTTTCAGGTTAAAATTATACTGTTTTGGAGGCAGACTTTTGTGTGGGCTTTAATTTTCAAGTAAGCTGCATTCAAGCATCTACATCTTAGTAAAATTTCTGAAGGCAACAATATTGTGTAACAGGAAAAAGCTAAAGGCACATAGAATAGATTTTTAGATAGGGGACTTCATAACTATTTCTAGGGTAAACTTTGACTCTACATTTAAAGTGAGACAAGCATTTCAAAATAGTGATATGTCACCTTTTAATACAATTTTGGGGAAGTAAGATGTAGGTTTAGCATTCCTGCTTAATATCAAATTCAATCTAGAAGGCAGATCAATGGCAGAAAAAAAATTATGAGCGTATGATTCAAAACAAATCCACATTTGGTTTCCCACAGGTAACTTGATAGCACTAGCTGCTTTCTTCAAACCAATGAACATTGCACGAAACTGCAGCACGAAATACTTTGCTCTTATGAGTATCTCCTCAACAGTACGACTCTTCCCTCTATATATAGATAGAAAAGACAAATTAAATATGGCAGCCATATTAAATTAAAGTTTTATGAGATGTATGTTGCAGAGTCTTTCTTCTGTCAAGTGTTGTGTTAGATATATTTCACTCCCTTTTCTTATACAAATAAAGCATTCTTTCTCATATATAAGAATCAATATAGTTAAAAAGAAATGCAGTGAGCCTTCAGTAAACATCTTAAAACCCCTTTCTCATTCACACTTAGCTAAGATCAAAGCTGCGGACTTAGGTGCAGATATCCTGTGTGGAAATAGAATCACTTCATCTTGTTTTATCATTTCAATGCAACTTCCTCACTTTTATCTTTAGAATTTTTTTATTACTCAAGCCTTGTATTGTCCATTTGCACAGGGGTGAACTTTATACCTTCTGCATATTTTTGTTGTGATTATTATATAATGTCAGCTCTTTAAGAATATTTCTACTAAGTATTTATTCCTCCACACCCAACACACAGGTGGCTCTTCAACTGTGCCTGAATAGTTGGGTCCAGCAGTTCTTTCCTGCTCTGGGATACGGGAATGCCTTTTGGGTGCTTCCAATCTGCACAAGGATGGAGTGCAGTTGTGCACCATTCCTCACCAGGGGTCTCCTCCTACATGGAGAGGAAACTTAGGCTCTTGGCCAAGTGCATGCTATGGAGGACACCAGCAGATCCTTCTGCTGCATAATCAGGACTTAAAATAAATCAAGATTTATTTTATTTGAAACTATAAAGAAAATGTTTTTACCATTCAATTTAGACATGCTTTTTTATCTCTCCCTGTGATCCACTTAGCTGTGTCCTTACCCAAGTCTATCATAATAGAAAGAAATGCAGCTGAGCATGAACTGAAAATGAGACCTTTTAACTTAAAGACTGAATGTGAACTTTCCGTACATATCTGAGGTAATCTCAAGTGAGACTTTTTTTTTTTTTCTCCCATGCACTGTATCAAGGAACTCCTACCCTGTATACAGTTTTGGTTTCCTCAGAAAGTATTTTGAAAAGGCAGGAGGGTTCACGAAAGTGCAGAAAGAATGGCAGGAGTTCCACAAAGCCCCTCTTGTAGTGGGAAGAGTAATAATCCCAGTTTACAGGCTGTAATGAAGGCAAGGCTAAGAGTCACTTCATGAGAGTCTGAATACCTTAGCGGACAGATTTCTGAGAGCAGATACTTCCTTAAGCTTGCAGAAGTAGATAAAATTATAGTGTGTGACTGGAAGTTCAAACTAAGCGAATTCCAACAAAATGTAAAGAATTAATTCTTAAATCTTCATGGATTAAGCATGCTCTTTGAATCTGTATTTTTACAGTGCTTTTAGTAAAGAGGGACTGAAAATAGAAGGTGCTTGGTGATTCTGTTTCCTGTGATATGAAACTGTGTGGTCAGACGGAAAGAGCTTCTGGCCTTACAGCTCTGTTAATATAATTTCTTCTTTTGAAACTGTGCAACAAGCTTCATAGCTTTTTGTTTCTACTTTTTTGGTTTGTGAGAATTATGAAAATCAAATGGGATTCTGAAAACAAATAACATTGCAGCAAGTACGTTTTGTATCCTAGTGTCATAAAACACAACTTTGCTGTGAGTTAAATGAGATATACACTACTATGTATGCTTACAATTAAACTAGCATTTCAGCAGAAACAAGCATTTTTCAGAGTGCTTTTACCATGGAAAGTGTAGTAGTCACCTTTTCAAATACATATTTCCCTGCTCTAATGTATTAGTCAGGGTCAGTCATCTTGAAATATCATCACCCACTACCGTATTGAGCATGGCCCTGTATGATTTCCTAGGATAGGAAACTTTTTGAAAGGATGACTGTTCAGGCATGTTTAAAAGATGACAGCTATCCTCCAAGCAGTATATAGACATATAATGAACTCAAGAGACTAAGCTATTGTGTGCCTATTCTACAAGTTTCAGTCAGTCTTCAGCTTGGTAAACTTTCTTTGAAATACCTCCTGAATAAAGAATGAATGAACAAAATTTAGAAATATTGTACTTCCCTTCTTTTTAGAAGAAACTAATTAAAACAGTGATCCTGGACTGGAGATGTAGATTCAGTTTCTTCTTTTGTACAAGGACTTATGTGGGATCCCTGATAACTTTTTTATTTTCCTTAGCTACATCTGTGCTATGCTTCCAACGGTGCATCCCACTTTCCAGATCCATTGCGTGCCCAAGAAACATTTTAACTCTGTGTATGCCCACCATTTCCATATCCCTTGATATTCACAAAGCAGCAGCTTACTCACCTGCATAGAAGCTCTGGTGCAGTGCAGACAAATGCCAGTCAGGTTGCCTGACCCATCAGGAACCTGGGAGACACAGTGAAGTTCAGTGGAAGTGAAGTGCAACAGCTGTATATATTCCCAAGTCTCTTATTGTTGCTCCACAGGGCTGTGATTGTGAACTACTCCAGGGATATGAGGCTGCATTTTAATGTATATTGCATTGGTCAGCAAATCATAGTTTTTTATGGTTTCACAGAATGGCTGAGGTTGGAAGGGACATCTGAAGGCCATCTTGTGCAACCGGGGTGCTCGAGCAGGGCCAGCTAGAGCCAGGACCATGTCCAGGCACCTTTTGAGTAGCTCCAAGGAAGAAGATTCCCTGGGCAGCCTGTGCCAGTGCTCACAGTAAAAAAAACTGTTTCCTGATGCTCAGAGGGAGCCTCCTGTGTTTCAGCTTGTGCCTGTTGCCTGTGTTTCATACTGTCACTCTAGTAACACTGTGGAAGAGTATTACTCTTCTGACTAGCATCATGTTTTACATCTTAGAGGGAAAGCAGAACTAAACACATGTAGCTCTAGATTTATTTCTGTCAGGTTTGAAAGCAATTTTGTTAGAATAAGGACAGTAAAGAAAGATGGCTAACAACTGTCCTAATACCATGTTGCCAAATTATCCTAAACATCCTAATCCTATTTCTAATGAAGTCAGATCATGTCCAGTGTTCAAATATATATTTTTTACTTCTGCCATTAAAAGCTAACTATTGTATTTTTAATAGCATCACCTATTTGTCAAGAATCTAGGAGTGAACAGAACATCTGAATGCACTCTGCTTTCCACACTGCAATTTCAGTATCTATTCTGAAATACTAGTTGAAGCTATTCTAAACATAGAATATTCTGAGATATTTTACCAGCATTTCTGTGCATGATCTTTCTGCTTTGGTCTAGAAATAAGCAGATGGTCATTATTTAAAGGTGATGACCTGACCTGTTTCTTCAGAACCTGGAATTTTTAAGAGGGAGGGGAAACTAACGATCTGTCTTCTGATATTTATGATGGATTCAAAATGCATTTGAAATGATTTTTTTAAATGTTTTCTTCTTTCTAGAAAATACGAAGGATATTCTCGTGATATATGAACAAGAAGCAGAAGAGTGGGCTCTGTATTTAAAAGCTCTTTTTGGACACATAGTGAATGAAGGAGGAATCTTACTCTACAATCTAGAGGCTTCATCTTTCAAACACCATGAACTATTCTCTTTACCCTGTTATAAATGTAAAGTCCTGATACTATCGTGTGGACTTCTTAACTCCCTGAATCGAAAGAGAAGTTATTTTCTGGAGCAAGTTCTAAAACCTGCGGATAATGTGGTGATTCTGCTTTGTGGGGTGGAGAATTCAGAGATTCTTTATGAGATACTGACCTTAAATGGAGGCAGCAAAGAGATTTCCACTGATCAGGAACCTGAGGAATATCTCTCTGTTGTTACTGGAATTATTCAACCAGGTAATGTAAAATTAAAACTTTGTATGATTATTACAAAAGTTTTCTCAGTTGTATTAATATTTGGAAGAGAAGAAAAAAGTGATAATTCAGATTTTCTGGAGAAATTATCTCTCTTCAGCTTGGTTCAACAGTTTTAGTTTGATGCGTTTGTCACTGAAGTGTGATGAAATTGTTCTACTCTGTCTGGCTTCGTTGTCACAGGGAAGCAGCTTTGGAAAGTCTAAAAGCTGCCATTGGCACCTGTGAACCTACCATCCCTACTTCATGGTAAGATGGAAGAGCTGACATGCTTGCTTCTCTTGCTTCCTGAGTTTACAAATCTAAGAAACTGTACAAAACTATGGGTTTATGTTTTGTCTCTTTCAAAATGCCTTAGTATGACTATATTTATATATATCTTTAGATAATTCTGACAGAGTGAAAAATAATTACTGAATAAGACCCAGTTTCATGGATGGCATGATTTCCTGTGTAACATGTAAAGGTTGTGAGAGCAGAAGATCCCTTCCACTTTTACCAACCCAAGTAATAAGTCTGTACTGAAAGGACTAGAACTATCCAGTTCATATGTGATTGCAAATCCGTAAAAACTACAAAGAAGCATTATTGTAAAAATTAGGACTTCTGGAATGTAAGAAAAAACCCTTCTCTGAGGGTGAGAGGTACTGAAATGGCAAAGTCTGTGCACATGGTTTAGTTTAACCCAAAGTTTAACTTGGCCAGACTGCACAAATGAAACCGAGAAATAATTTTAGCGGGACAGACAATTGGGACACTTTGGAAAGGCAATGTAAGTTGCGTACAAGTTTCAGGTAGATGACTGTTTTCATTTGAGACCATATTTAGTGCTCCTTCTTGTAGTCTCTAGGTCTCTTACCTTCTCTCAGCTCGTGCTATTTCGTCATGATTTTGTCTAAGCAGAACATTGTGTTTCTGTCTTTGTTACCTGCAAGGTGCCATTTCACAGGCACGGCAGCTTGTTCTTGAGAGACACATCCTGCAGTTCAGGAGTTTTATTCAGAAAGTAACCAGTTTTAGATGCAGACAAACAACCAAGAATATCCTTTGAACACAGGGGTAGAGAGACCCCAGCTAAGTCAGAGTGAAGTAGCTGGATGTTCCTGCTACCTTGTGCTTGAGTAGATAAGCATACTATAAGGCTTTCAAACCTGCCCAGAATGTGTCTACACACAATCTGGCCATATAAGATCAGTGCTTTTAAAACTACATTTTGGACTCCTCCTTCCCAACCATCTCCTTGTTCTAACATTTCTTGCTGTTCAGTATTTATTAACCTTTTCTTCAGTATATCTTTTTTTGAACGTCTCTCAGACTAAGTTTTGGGCCTATAGTTGCCTGGTTTGGTTTCAGAAGGGTAGTGTTTGCAATTTCTTACTGTGTCTGATATTTGGCTTCAAATTGAAGTTCCTTGGCAGCTTTTTAGTGGAATGAAAGCAGTGGGTCTATACTATGTATGGGTGTGTGCATATAGGAAGGAACTGGGCCCAGAGACAGTCAGTTGACTCATGCACAGGAAATTGCAAACTTTTCTGCAAAGATAAACAGTTTCCTAGAAGACAGGTGATGGTTCTTTGCTTACATCTGTGCATTGACAGAAATATTTATTGCATCTACTCTTGGGATTTTATTAACACTGTAATGTCAAGTGACTAATAGGTGCTCAAATGCTCTTTTCTTTGGCAATGGTCAATATCAGCAACTTCAGAAATTAGTACAAAGTTAAACTCACAAATAGTTGTCGAAGGCCTCAGTCTCAGCATGTACGTCTTTACCAGGGATTCATAGACTGTGGCTGGGATCAGACAAGTTCAATTGACTGAACTAGATCCAAGCCTGGGAGTAGTGTTGCTGCCTGGTGCTTCAGGGTGTAAATCCTCCTCCATATACATAGCTGAGAACTGCTCTGGCCTTGGTTTTTCTGTATTGGTGTGCCCTGGCCATCAGGCAGGCCAGCACAGGTCAGTGCTTGCTGGGAGGTGTCTGTGCTGCTCTCTGCTGGACAGTGAAAAGTATTCCCAGTGCAAGGTTTGCTGTCACTTGGATGTTGATACAAGCTCTGAGGAATGAAGATGTGTATGCCTTATCATTATTTACTTTTGCTTAAAGATAATGGTGACTGCAGTGTCTATATTTATGATGCTCTTCTGTAGAATCCTATTAAGCTCTTAGCCTTTGTGATATCTGTGGCAGGGACTTTGACAGATCACACATCTGGGAAAAAGATTTTTCCCTTGTATTTAAAATGGCTTGCTAAAGGGTTATTAAGTATACTCGGATTATTTTTCCTTTGGAGCAATTTTTTTATGCCTTTCTTCAGGACTATGCACTCCCAAGATTTCCCATCTCTCCATATGGAAAGTCATCATCTTCTGTCACTTTTAATTGTTTTCAGTGCCTATCCATTGTCCCTTATATTTCTGCTTTTGGAAATAGTGATGAAAACACTTTTGTATGTGTTCTTCATGCTCTTCCATTCCCTTTTTTCCCCCAAAACTTCATCGCTGTTATCTTTTTCCTCCGTGCATTTGTACCTTCTTGTCTCCTCAGCATTAACAAGAGTTGTCACTCTACTGAAGTCTAAAAATATAGTGCTTTAATTACAATGATTACATGGCACCACACTGTTGTGCACTACCACAACAAAATTCTGTTAATCTCTTAGGACAGTGAGCCATCAAGATCCTAGGTCTAATTGATGCCAGGCCTCTGGAGTAGCTTGCAGGTAGTTAGAACAACTGAAGACAGATGCTAAATCAGGCTGTTACCTCACAGTCTTGAAGAGTGTTAATAAAGGCGTAGCTTAGGTGCTAGTAATCACCATGTTTCCGCTACAGCTTTCTCTATACTCTGCAAAGTTCCTAGGCAAGGTAAGTTCTCAGCTGTCTCTTTTCCCCTAGATGCTATTCTCTTTGCACTATCTCTACAGTCTGAGATGGAAAAAGTGCAAAATAAATCTAATTTATATGTTCCCCCCAATTATTTTGCCAAAACCTTTTACCTACCAGATGGTGCCAGTTTCATCTTGTTGGAGCAGGTAGGACTCTTCAACTGTTAAAACTTCCTTCTACCTCTATAAAGTAGTATATATGCCAAAAATTCTAGGCAAAACCCAATACTGATTAAAATGTTCAGTAAATAAAATGGAAGATGCAGGGGGCTTTGTACCCAGCAGAAAGCTTGTTTGCCCTGAAATATGAATCGGAAGGGTTTGTCATTCCTGTTTGAACATGTTCTTGGAGGAGTAAAGGGAGAACTGAGACATGGAAACTGGCCTTTCCAGCATATGGTGACAGATTTTATTATATTCACCTTATGCATGAAGAGGAATGCAAATATTTTTATTCTTGTAAAAAGATTCCTTTAGCAGGAGTTGTTCACAAAATACTTCCCTGTTTGAAACTGCTACATTCAGATTTGGAGTTGGTTTTGTATTTTGTGTAAGGGCCTGTTGTCATAAAAAAAGATAAATCTCCAGGAAAGAGTAGAATGCTCACAATTTTATTATTCTCTATTAACATCTAAGATGGCCAAGTGTGACTCTAGAATTCTGACTTTTCTTTAGCAGCTTTCCCTAATATTGCTGAAAGTAGAATCGGACACACATTGTGTTTGCATCTGTCTTTTCCTTTCCCTTTTTCTTTGTACAACTTCTCCTTGGTCTGCTGAATGCTGTACCTCTTTTTATGTTGAACTGTCATACTTCTGAGGTATTAATTCAGTACCCTGGGGTACCTAGACATAGCTAGGTTTTTTTGTTTAGTCTTGAAACACTTCCACTGCAGATTCAAGCTAGCCATTTGTTTAAACAAGGGATTCATAGATGTGGATAGATATTTGCAGCTGGAGGTAGTTACTTAGATCTTTAAACGTTCTGAATTCCTCCTGTGATTATTTGTGCCTCAGTATTGATGATGCAAAAAGAGAACAGGTTTTATCTAGTACAAATAATTTTCTGTGACACTGTTTCTAAAGTGCATTGATACTTCTGTGACACTTTTTTTGGTGGGACTTCTCAGTACAGCTCAGGAGTTGTAAGTATCCATTAGTCTGCTTGCTGTTTTAGTAGGTTTCATTGTTTACAGCTTGACAAAACAACTCTTGTTGCTTCCACTTCCAGCCTTTTCTCTCAGCAGTGGTATCCTCTTTTTTT
>VXBL01007069.1:436160-553238 GCA_013400195.1 Aramus guarauna | reverse complement strand
CCTTCAGGTGCCTCCACCTGCTCCAGAGTGGGGTCCTCCATGGGCTGCAGGTGGAATTTCTACACCCCCTCATCCTTACTTCATGGGCTGCAGGGGGATCTCTGCTCCGGTGGCTGGAGCACCTCCTCCCCGTCCTTCTGCTCTGACCTTGGTGACTGCAGTTTCTTACATCTTCTCACTCCTCTCTCTGGCTGCAAAAGCGCTCTCTAACCTTTTTTTTTTCTCCCTTCTTAAATATGTTATCACAGAGGCGCTGATGGGCTCAGCCTTGGCCAGCGGCAGGTCCATCTTGGCGCCGACTGGTACTGGCCCTGTCAGACACAGGGGAAGCTTCTAGCAGCTTCTCACAGAATTTAGCTATTTCAAACCAAAGGTGGGAGTAAATTGCAAACTCTAGTGAGTTGGTCTTGCTGACAACTCACTTTTTTTTTTTTTTTCTCCTCTTTCTTTAATACCGTATGTCTGGCATGAGTCCTTCTGCTGACAGCCGTTGTGGCAGCATGGCATGAGGAGACATGTGGTCTCTTAGATAGACAAGTCTCATGTAATTTAGAGCTGTACAGGTCAAGAACAGCATCATAAATTTCATCCAGGCATTGATAAAAGCCCTGTGCAGGTATTAGATCTCTGCTGTCAGACTAAGACATGCTATTTTGTAAATGAGCTGCTGCAGTCCAAGCTAGCTTCTGTTACCAGATTGATCCTAAGGGATGCTATCACTTGGACTATATTGTCTTGTGTTAGTAAACATTTAGATACTATTAGTGATATGTATCCTGTACTTTGGGTAGGGTGAAGGTTGAGAATGCCAGCTACCAGCATCTCTTCCCCGAGCCTCTCCTAGTGCAGTTGTTAAAGGACTTTTCAGTTATGTTAAACTTCATGACCTTCCAGCCATGTCATTTTTTTGAACTTTGATGACTGTAAAGAATACTCTTCATCAAGAGAATAGCTTCAAACATGGCCAAGAGGGGAAATTTGGCTACTCAGTGGTTGTTCCTTGAGGGTGATACCTGTAAAAACTTAAACCCCTGTTCAACCTGAAATCTGAGCTTTTGGCCTGCTTGCCAGGTGTGCTTCCCTGAAATATGACTTGATTCTAAAATGCTCCCCTCTAGCTGTGTTCTTTTATGTCTATGTAATTCAAAATGTAGCCACATGCCACTTCTGTGTCCAAGGACAGTGTGCAATTTGTGCCAGGCCAGTTGTAAGAGGCTTGAATTGTAGTTTAGAGATAATGCAGCCACTAGGCAGCTGCACCTAGCCCTCTGGAATAATAAGGAAGTCGCAGGACCATTTTATCACACAAACAAGATTTGGAGGCCTGCTTAGAACCCTGGATGCCTGTGCTATCAGTCCTTTTGTCTTCAGTGGTAATTTCAGTCAACAGCAGGAGGATAACTTGTCTCTGTGGTTGTAAAAGCATGTCTTAGATTTTGGGCAATGTTTGGTGCTGTATAATCCTTTACTGAAACAGAGGTGAGATATGGGTGTGCTCACACCGCAGACAAATGGAATAAAAATGCCAAAATGTGGTAGAACTCCAGTAACTCTGAAGTAGATAGATGGACTTTTTAATAAAACATTAGGCTTTAATAACTGAGAACTGCTGGTGCACACGCAAGGCCAGACTTCAGTATGCTTCTCCCTGGAGAAGAAGCGGGATGAAAGTATGCAGAATGTAGAAACTGGAAATAACAGGCTTGGGCTCCATCAACAGTTCTCAGCCCCTAAATGACCTCAGGCAGGTAGTTATTATTTCCAAACTAATCAGTGTACCTAATAATTTAGAAACTTTTTGGGGCAGTCTTACTATATTTGTAAAGCTCAGCAGAGTGGTCATATTATTAGTGCTGCTGCAGCTGAAAATCACAGATTTTGATTGCATTAAAAATAATAACATGAATTCATATATAGTAAAAGATAAACTTGGTCTCAAGAAGTTTCTAAATGTATACAACCTAACCAAAGGACTGATTACTGAGTTTAAGTCAAATCTTTCTTCTGAGCCACAGATCAGCTAGGAATAGTTGTCATAGCCTTAGATTGCCTCTGAATATACAGTTAAAATCATATGCAAGTGTATATATAAAAAAACGCCTACAGTTTCATGTAAATTATTTCTTAAAGGTTATTGATAAATTCATGGTAAATTGTTTTTTGCTGTTTTGGGGTTATTTGAAGGCAGGATTTTTTTGGTTTTACTATCAGATCTGATATGGCTATACATAATAAGAAGTTTGTATTGTGTTTAGATGGTTTTATGATGATTCCATTAGGCTACAATTATATCAGGGTGGTAAATTTTTGTGTACAAAAACATCCCTGATAATACAAGAACAGGTGGGTATGCACCTTTGCAATCAAATCAGGCTTTGCCTACATGTATATAATAATGCATAAAACTGAAGATGGGGCGGTGTTCCAGGGATTATTCTGTTACGGGAGGGAAACAGGCATGAATGAGAATGGCAGCACCATTGGATGCTAAGATGACATAAACACCAACTCCAAATATTCAGAAAAGGAAAAACTGTTCTTCAGAGCTTTTCAAGGAACTGTCAATTTTACGCTTATTTGCAAGAAAAATTGTTCACCATAAATAAAGTAATACAAACATTTTGGAGAGGTTGGTAAAATAGGCCAACTCACAGAAAGCTACTGCTTTTGACAGAAGAACTCAACCATGCAAGAAAAACTGGGACTGAGAATGCTTTTGAGAAAAACAAAGATAACTGTCAATGTATTTGCAAAAGATAGATGATTCAGCATAGAGAGAAACATTATTTAAAGCTAGTTCAATAATGAATATGTTTACCTTGATCTGGAATTTATACATGATAGAAAAGGAAAGATGTTTATATGTTTGAGTATGTATTTAATAATTCTCTGTGACTTTTTTAGAAAACTTTCCGTTCTTAAGCCCTGTATCACCATCAGTAAAAAAAAACTTTTCAGCAGAGCAGAAAAGGGGATTTGCTTTGAAATCATATCTTAGAAAAAGTTTATGGTAAAAGTGAATTATTCTCATGTTCATGCTGAGGAAAGCAGGCTTATTGAATGAAACCCAGTTTGGTGGATGTTTTCTGCCTCTGTGTTTCTCAGCCTTTCCCGAGTCATTTATAGAGCAATTCATGCACTTACAGGCTGCCTTTCAATCCCACTCTGCTGCACACTCTACTGAGTTTGTACAGCATTTACAAATACCCATATTTTAAGAGAATTAACTTTCATAAATGTCTATGATAAACCTATGGTGGATTGCAGGAAGACTATGATGTGCCGAAGTCCTTTTTTCCTGATTTTTCCACATTACAGAAGGTTACTTAGTTTTTTTTCTGTATGACTCTACTTTCATCCTTGTTTCTGCAGGGTACTCACACATGTGTTTGACTTTAAGCTTTTGAAATGCAAGGAAGTCACTTACACATGAGCACCTTTTCAATTATACCTCACAGACCCCTGTGGGAGGACCTCTGCCCTTGCCTCACATTGTGCTGGGGAGTGGTCCTACCATATTACATGGGATGACTCCAGCACTTTAATGGTCTTCTGAATTAAGCCTAAGTGCTCTTCCCTGTAATCCTCTTTATTTTAATCTATGACACCAGAACACCCTGTCTTTTATTTCACATGGCAAGTTGACTGCATGTGCTTAATTACCTTTCCATTCCTTGTCATCTGCCTAACCTGATTTGTCCACATTTCTCATCCTCTTATATATTGTGTGATCTAGGGGTAAATGAGGACCTTTTTTGTAATGCAATTTCAGTTCTTCAGATAGCATTGCTTTAGCAAGACTGGAGGAAGAACTGAAATTTGTAAAGTTAGCAGGCATTTTGCTTTTGTAAAACCAACTAAATTTTGGCTGTGAGATTCATTCCATGGGTAGCCGTAGAAAGCACATAAATCTTTCATAAGTTTCTTTTCTGCTATTTTTAATACCCTAAATCTGTCACATACATTGTTGACTCAAAACATGTAGCAAGTACCAAGTAATCAAAGACAGAGACAATTTATAATCCTCATGTAGACTGCAATAGGGATAGCTAAAGAGTGTATTTGAAAAATTAGAATTTGAGGCCGGGAGACGGTTGGATGTGGCATGAAAGTTGTTCGGTAGCCTTGGTGAGGCAATAAGTGTTGAATCCACAAGAGACTAGCGAGACTGCATTAAAATTTCTCAGTTTATGTGAAGGAATGCAATTTCAAAGTCATTTCATGAATTCAGTTAAAAATGTTAAATTTAAAGCAATAATGCATTCCAAAAGATTTTGTATAAAATATACCAAATTGATGTATTGAAGGTACATGAATTGAGAGAACATTGAAGTAAAATTGAAAACATCAGCATTGTGCCCAATTAAGAGAATAACCATTACAGTAAATGTGTGTAATATTTTATTATTTAAATATGAACTTAAATTTAAGATCAATCCTTTCAATGTGACTGTCAGCAATAGATATTTGTCAAAAGTAAGCCAACACAACTAACCAAATGGAAATGGAGCATTACCCTCTATAACAGAGGATAGTTCCTAGTAGGACTGCCCTGAATACTCAAGGGAGGATTATCATAGATTTTCCTTTCTTTTTAGCTTCTAGCTCACAGTGCTGTCTAAGCATCATTAGATATAGTTAATAATTTCTTATATTTCAATCCTACAAGAATGGGTCTGGTTTTATTCACCCATTATTTTAATCGTTACTGCTATAGTTTAAGAAACTCACAGATAGGTCACCATTATACAAAATGTTGAAAGAACACATTCACCAAGCAACACATATCCTTTAATAAATCCTCTCTCTTAGATATCCTAGCATTATAATGATGTTTCTTTTATGTTTCTTTTAAGCTAATCTTCACCTACAGTTGTAAATTCTTGTTAAATGATCGTTTTTCTGAAAGCCTTAGCAATTAGTGGAGCTCCCTACCTATTGCTTTCAGGTTTAAAAGCAAGACTGTGAAGAAGATTCACAGTGAAGATGCCCAAAATTTAAATGTTCAAAAGGCCTGTACATCAGGCAACACCCTCTACCCACATTAAACGAATATCATCTATACATTGCTCTACTTGTGTTTCTAGAATCTCATTACTGTAGTATTAAACCCTTATGAGCTACATTGTTTTAGTTAATGCCACTAAGCCAAGGCTTGTTTAATTTCTAGTATATTGCTTGTTCAGCATTTACAAGTAACACTTCACATGGTTGTTTCACATTCCACATTTTAGGACAGATAGCGTGCAACTGCTGTTAGGAATCTGAGTGCTAGAGATAGTGGCTCTGGAGTTTGGTTATTAAAAATAAACTAGTGATAATACAGATCCCTGTTATTCTTGGACTGCTGTACATGGCTTTCGTTGATTGTCAGGTAGACCTGACATTTAGTGAAAGAGGTCATGCTTGATGGATTTTAGCTAATAAATTGCTAGCCGCTTTCATTCAGCAGGGGAATTCCTCATCTCTTAAATATCCAAGTCTTTGATTTAAAAGCAGCATTTCTTAATAATTTGTCTAAACTCCAGGGCTATGCAATCCCAATACTAACTGAGTTTAAGTCGTGATATTGTAGTTATATGTCACTAGGCATAATAAAAATATTAAAATTCAATTAATGTGGGAAGAAAACATTATCCTGCTTTAAACCAACTTGTTAGCACTAGCAGTGACCTCAGTAGATGAATTATTGTGGACATTAAAAGATGGAAGTAACTACTGTCATCTTTGATAAGTAGAGATAAGTCTCAACAGTAGACTGTAGAAATAAAGCTGTCATGAACTTCACATAGATTAGAATGCATCCACTCGGTCCTTGAAGAATGATCACAGACAGAAAGCTGACATCTGAGAATCCTGTGCTTCCCAGACTTGTTATTCAAGTCCTTTCATTTTGCCAATCTGATAATGAAATGTTTCTTGTCTTTGCAAGACTCCTTTTGCCTAAAGAAGCACAGAAAATTTTCGAAGAAACATGCACATTATATGGGTTGTCTTCTGAAGAAAGTTCTATGTGTTTAAGTACAAGATTTACGAGTGACTTAAAATACAAATACGTAATATTCCCAAAGTATGTGCTGTGGGCATAGGGTATCCTGTTTTCCTCAGCAAGGGTTCAGGCCTTCCTTTATCTGAAGGCCAGTGCTAAATAAAGTCTAGTCTTCACAGTGATAATCAGAGAAATTAGCGTACCTACTTTTTGAACTGGATTAGTTAAACTGCATTGAACTGTGTGGATTCTCATTCAGAATCAAAATAGCCTTTATTCAGTGTAGCCTGTTTAACTTTCAAAATAACTAAACCAAATTGTATTAAAACTATTTCAATTCAGTAAAGTGTATCCACACATAGGTTCAGTGTAATTTTACCTATCTATGCTGAATTCACAGCTTAAATTCAGAATTAGTTTACCTTAAAGGCATGAGAATATAAACAGGAGTAGGCTGGGGAAATTTTGCTAGCTGGTGATGAACACTGAACGCGCCCACCCTAGATGTGCAAAGAACCTTTGTTTTCCTCAACAAAGCATGGACAACTAATTCTTCTCTTCTCTTCTCTTCTCTTCTCTTCTCTTCTCTTCTCTTCTCTTCTCTTCTCTTCTCTTCTCTTCTCTTCTCTTCTCTTCTCTCCCTTTTTCTGAGATCTCTCTAACAATCAAAGCACATAATTGAAAATAAAATACATCAGACATAGCATATCAAGTTTCTGTACTACATTCCCTGGCATAACTTCACTTAGCATGCACATTTATTATTGAAGAAGTTTATTAAATCTATGCCTTCTTAAGCAAGACAAGGTTGGTAAGGAAAGGGAACATTCTGTATCAGACAAACTGGTACATATGGGGAAAATAAAGGCAAGCAAGAAGTGAGAAAACTAATTGTAAATTACCGATACTGATGCTGAATGAAAAGAGTTCTGTGCCACTTAGGAGCAGCGTGTGGTTTGTGTACCTCAGTCACTTGGGCACTTTGGGGAAAAAACTCAAAATGGCTGTTGTACTTGTTTGAGCAAAGCCAAATTGCTACTGTTCTGTATTCTGCCCATCACTAATTTATATTAATATTCTTCATCCATTTAAGAGGAAAAGATGTGCCTGAAAAGTTATTTGTGTCCTTGAATGTAATTGACTGTGAGTGTTCCATAATTTACAATAATACAGGATACTGTTGATGTCTCTGAGGATATTTTCTCACCAGCCAGTCAAGAATTTTTAACTCTGAGCTGCTTGGAATGATACCATTAATCTAACTAGGTGACTGCAATATGCTGGGTAATCCTGCGTGATGAAGAGCTGCTGCAGTCCTTTGAGATGTGTAGCAAGAGCATTTTGTACATGGTAACAGAGTGTCTGGAAAGGAGTAGTAATGATACAGCTGAGAAGTAGCAGGTGTGAAGAATAGTTGTTCTAAAACACAGGCTTAGTCAGAGCTCTGCAGATGCAGTTGTCAGGTCTTTTATATTTGCTCATTAAAATTCTGTGATTTGGTGAAGGATTCGCTATGGCTTTTGGGCCTTTACTGGTACAGCAAAACAGAAGAGAAACTGGTTGCAAGCTGTCTGTATGACTGGGGTAGCATTTCCAAACCCAGAATATCCTACACAAAAAAAGTATGCCGTCAGTCCATTGTTTTGTCCGTGAAGGAAGGCAAAGCGTATGAAGTCTGTGTCAAGGAAGTCTGTCTATTGTCAGTTACCTGATCACAGGTACCACTGCCCTCACATGAATCCTTCCTGTAGACTGGTGGGTTGATGTTGTAAATGCGTAGCATGTCCTTGCTTACATATAGGGAAAGCAAAAGTGGTAAAAATCCTAATTTTTTCCAATGTATGAGAGTTTATTCTTCTGAGACTACAAAACTGGCTGATCTCTGTGACCTCATTGGTCACAATGAATTTGGTCTAAAGGCAGTGTTCCTTTTGACTTTAGTAAGAAGCAGCATACGAGCAGAGCTTGTTCATGTAAAGGAAGGCTGCAGGATCAGAACTTCAGAGGCAAGCTCCTTTATCAAACGGGGAAACCTCACCACATTTACAGGAAAAGGAATTTTGCCAGGCTTTCATGCGGTGCCCTTAACGTAACTCCAAATGTCATATGAGTAATATATTGGAAACCACATCACTGTCATGTTTTGTTGATCTGGGATTATTAATAATGTCTTCATTCTACATTATTTATTTCAGATCACCAGATTAGCTCTGATGTTAACTGGTCAGATGTCAGGGGAGCTTCAGAAAAAAGAGACTTCAGTTTTAAAATGGAGGTATTTTCTGAAACATTAGAAACTAACGAGCAGTCAATATTGGTGCTTCCAGGAAGAATATCCTGTGAGGTAAGGGTTTTGGATGCAAAATCTTTGGGATAACTGTCAATGTTCTTGTATTGCTGCTGCAACCTCATTCATACTATAACAGTTTTGAAAACAAATAGCAGATAAGGGGCCAAAATGAGAGTGCATTGAGACTACAATGGGATTTATTTTGCCTTTGTGTCACATCCACATTGCAGCCAAAAGATTTGCAAATAAAATAGTTTTGAGACTGCCTCTGAGGGATTTTATCTCTATTAGAATTATTTGTCATTTTGGGTAGAGATATTACTGTCACGTGGACCTTGTAGTTTAGAGGGAGCATGTAGTCAGGCACTTCTTGAGAGGTATGAAGTGTCTTTTGGGAAGAATCCATGATGAATACATGGATAAAATGCATACGTGTCCATACCATGAGTTACACAAGTGCTTGTGTGAGCATATAGCCTGTCTGATTTTAAATTAAATCAGAAATATTTATATATACATATCTGCATGCATGTCCAATGGACACAAATGTTCATATGTGTTTGTTTTCAATCAGAGTTGCGGTGAGGAAAATATGTGAAAATGTAAACAGAGGAAGTACAGTATCCAGCACTGCATTCTTTTATATAAGTGAGTGGCCACGGTCAGTGCAGATGTTGCATTGTATGTGGAACGTCCCATATTTTGCTTGCTATCTGTCTTTCAAAGATGGCTTACATATATTATTTCTTTGTTGAGGTCAGCACAATTCTAAGGGAGTAACGTTTCCCCCAGTTCAGAAGGGTATTGTCTCACATTACCTGCTGCTTCCGTCTTATTTTACTGTCAGTTCACTGTAAGAGTTTAAGTGATTCTAAAGTATTTTAGGGTCATCTTACTAGGCTGAATGTCACTCATCTAGACTATAAAGTAAAATGGTCTTAGAAAATGTAAAAAGTTATCTACATATGCATTTAAAATACTGTTTAGAAATATTGTTAGGTAAACTGGATTTAAAATACTACATTGTGTCATTTATGTCAGTATAATACTAAAGGATAACGCTGAGATGACATCATATTTTGATATTATGATTTTTTTGTATGAAGCTATTGGTAAAGGAATTTTCCGTCTAACTTATATTTTCATTTGCGTTTTACACTTTCAGTATAATTTTCTGAAGGACTAATGGGAACGTATTTTAATTTTATAGAACCCTGGTGAAATATTCATTTTGTTGAAAGATGAAATAGATGATGAAACTTTGGAAATTGAATTCATAGCAGATAATCAACGAATTAGGACACAGCCAGCCTCTTGGAATAAGAAGGTCAAGTTCATGAAAGCCTTAGGTAAGAAAAAACATTCTTTACCTTTAAGTAAACAGAAAATTTTGGACTCCCTTCACTTTTTCTGCTAAGTAGTTTCACTTCCCACTATTTTGTAGGTGTGTCCTGTACATGGGTTTTGCACACAGAACATTTATTAATAATGCAGAGAAGCAAGGCCTTGTGATTTATGGGAAACTAGGTTCTATTATATTGGTTTTGTGTGGTTAAATGGCAGGTGGCAGTCTCAAAATACTCCTTCCTATAACTCTTACTCACACAGGAAATAATTCCTTTTCTTTGTTTGTGTCTATGCCATTTCTCTGTATCACTGGTTTCTAATGATTTTTTTTCAACTGTTCCATCCATAACTAGTTGCCTACGGTTTCAACTAGTTAACAGTTTCTCTTAGGAGATCTGTGCAGATTTAAGGGCCACACCTATCCTCACTCACTTGATGTGAGTTAAGAATTAAAAAATCTTTCACCTAAGTAGTCAGTGTAGCTTGCTACTGCAGTGCATGCTGTGAATTCCCGAAGAAACTTATGTTTTATTCTGAATGCATTGAAGTACAACGTTAGATAGGAGGATAGATAGTTATATAGGCTACAGTTTTCAACAGTGGCTTCTAGGAGCTATGTTTGGATAATTCTGTGGCCTGATTTTTGTCCTGAATACTGTCCTGAGACGATGGCTACATATGGCCTGAGCATTCTTTATTGCTGCAGTGATGCAGAGTTTGTTTTCAGAGACCTGATTAGGAAGTACATGACCAACAGGAAACTTTCATCTGTAACTGGATTTCAGAGAAGGAAAGCTGAAATCCTCATTCACAGATCTTAAAAGATCTCACAGATCTTCCAGAATTATTCTGTGAGAACATTGTTGATCACAGGAAGGTTTCTACAGTGGCTGAGGAAATAAAATATGAACAGTAAATGAAATATTGTGAAAAATTTGGCAGAGAGCTGCAGCTCAAGTTTGTTTTGTATATCATTTGTATTTAATGCTTCTCTCTGGAGGCTTTTTTTTTGTTTGTTTCAAAATCTCAAAATGTTGGAAGTTTGGGAGCACCATTTTTTTTAATAAGGGTCCAGCTGATCTGATGTTATAAGAAAAATTAAAAAGAAAAGGCAGTTGGGCCATTTCCATTTCAGTGATTTAAGATGATAATCTATTCATTTAGTTTCTTTGGCCCTACTACTCTTCTCCGTTTTCAGGGTTGCCCATTTTTATTGCTCTTTTGTGGGCAGAGTTAGACTTTTAAGAAAACCATGCTAGTGCTGGTATGGTACAGCAGGATGCCTAGCACAATGAATACTAATAAATTATAAAATGTGCTCATAAAGAGGACTCATGCTGCATACACAGAGCAAGTAATTCTTAAGTAACAGACTGTACAAATGCCTCTTTCCTTTGCTTTTACTAGGTAAACAACTGGAATGGAAGTAATTATACTGCAATTTCTGCAGCCTAGTTCAAATCCAATTTTGAGAACCTTGCCTACAATTAAGAAAAATGTTTCAAAAGATGAATAGCAATTCCACTATTTGTAATAAATGAACTTTTCCTTAATTTGTAGGCATAAAGGAGCTGATTATAGGTCATCAGTCTATCAAAGGGAAATTGGAAATTTGAAGCATACTGTTTTCATGTCCTTTCTAATGGGAAGCAATATGATAGCTTTGTTTTGTACAGATTCACACATAGGTATTTTCTTTTGTCAGCTTTTTAATATTAGACTGAAAAACCTGGATAAAAAACTGACTACATTAAATCACCTGTGAAATGCAAATCCAGTTCATCGACTTTATGCATTTTCTGTGATATTGTCCTGTTCTTTTACTCATTACTCGAGACTTCTGTCCTGGGATTGTAAAATATTTTCAGCTACTGTTCTGATTTGTGTTTTATAAGATTTTCCTGCTGGCCCTGTATACGTAAATGTCTACTGTGGAGGAGTCATTAAGACCACAGCACAAATTGAGTACTATACTGCACTGGAGGAGATTGAGCACATTTTTAAGAAAGTGGCTGACCCGATAGCTTTCACTTGTCAGGTAAGTTGACTTCTGCATTTTTAATAGAGAAAAAATAGAATATAAGGGTCAATATGAGCTAAGAGATAAGACACTGTGCTGTAAAGACTTCTTTTGTACAGTAATGAGTAATTAATAATAGGCTCAGGATTAGAGGACTGTCTTTGAGATGTCTAGTTGTAAGCAAGTCAGGCAAGTGAAAATAAATTTTCTCTCTTTTTTGTTTTTGTTTAGAGAGTGATATAAACATCCTTTGTGTTGTACTTGCCCAATGAACAACATCCTGCATTACAGAGGATGAAAATAATAACAAACAGTAGCAATGTCCCTCTCCATTGAAAGTGTTCTTTTTAGTATGTTCTAAAACCAACTGAATCAAGTAATCTTAAGTCACATTTGATTTTGGAGTATTATTCATTCACCAGCAAACAGGATTTTTCTGGCATAGCTTGTATGGAAGACAGTAGGTTGCTATTCATATAGAGTCCATTTACAGCTGCTGAATTATCATTCATGTGGTTCACTGGTTGCCATGCAGATTCTTTGCATATATTTAGAAGAATTCAGGTTTTGAGCTGGGTTTCAAATCTGTGCAGCAGACTGCAGTGCTCTGCAGCATGTCCTTTGCCAATGGCACATACAAAATAATAAGAAAGCATCTATTAAGAAAGGATGGAATCTCAAGTGTCATTTGTTGAATGGTGGGTAGGCCAAGCAGACTTGTCATGATGTCTATATTGTAATTGCAAAGCCAGAACAAAAATAATAGTCTATGTTTCCAGTGCCGACAGTCTCATTTTCCCATGACAAATCTACCTTATCTACCACCTAAGGCATTACACTCATAACAAAAGGATTAATAAAAAATGATGTATTGCATTATTAGTGTTCTATTAAGGATGTGAGTAGATTCCTTCAAAGTACAAGTCACTTCTGTTCTAAGAAAACGGGCTGTTGCACAAGAAAAATAGTGCAACTCTAAGTACAAGTGCATTCTTAAAATCTTTTTAGTATCCATCATTCTTTAGCCTGAATTTTGAAGGACATTGAAGTAAGCTTCTAACAGGTATAATTTAAAATTTTATGGGTAAGAAGCGTGTCATAACAATTAAAAAATAATTAACATGGTAACCTAGATACCTACAACATACCTGCTATTTCCACTGGAGAATTATTTGTGTTATTCAGTAGTTTGACCCTTTGTTTAACCAGCATGACTAACATTTAGTAAGATACATGCAAGTCAAATTACATTCAAATGCAAAAATAATTCTGTGCAGAGCAGTAGTGTACACCAGGAAATACAGCTGAAGTGTTACGACTATCAGATATGTTTAACAGTTTCCTCACCTTTACTCACGTGGATAATAAGCAAGGGTTTAAATGAGGAGATACTCTTTGCTGGCTCTTAATATTATTGTTTTGGCAACTGAAAAATTAATGCCAAGAAAGTTTTTATAATCGGGTAAATTTTGCAATCCATGCAATATCATGGTTGCTCTGTGAGAAAGTATACTAGTGGTAACTCTTTTGTAAGTGTACATATGTGCTGTGGAAGATTTGTCATCATATTTAATGGCACCTATGGGGCGATGGAGTGAGGTATGCTAGCTAAACTGTTTACACAAACTTTTTAAATACTTTAAAGCTCTCATGTAAACCTGATTTAATGAGAATAAGATACATCATAAAGATGCAATTTACAGAACATCATTTAAATTGATCTTTAAAATTATGTTCACACAAGGAAAAACAGAACAGATTTAATAGTAATTAGAATTCCCATCAAGTAGTGGGAGTAGTAGTAACTTTTATTTAACCAGGGTAATTAAAATCTTTGAGACTATCAGCTTATTTGCAAATGTATCCTGGGGCCACAGTGGTTTATCTATGCAAAGTAACAATCAAACACAATGGAAAACAAAATTAAAATAAAATAGAAAAGCTTACAGCAATTATTGATCAAAGCAATATCACTCTATGGTTCAAAGGAAGGTTCAAGATTTTCACAAATGCTTGCGATCTGAGTAGTATGTCCTTGTTAAAATTCTGTGATGAAAACAAATTGCTGCAGTAATGTATATCAAAGACACAGTGCATTGATAAAATGCTTTCATTGTATTGTGTGGTGTGTTGCCAGCCCTTCCAGCTACTTTGAGGTGCTATGGTCGTTGAAATTACTGTCCCCTTCTCCACTTCGTCCCCCAGTAAAGCCAAACAGAAAAACAAAATCCAACAAATAGGCTTACAGCTATCCATTCCTTTTACTGTTGTATATCTTAGTGGGAAACCAACAAAATATGGTACCACTGCACTTACGAATTCCTCTGTGTAGAGAGGAATTAAAGATTAACACTAGCCATATTTTAGATTAAACATACTGTAAGATTTCTACAAATCAGGTTTTTGGATGAAATTCTTTGCCATATCTGATATATATGTAATTTTCTATGTTCCAAATTTGTCTGAATTTAAAATACACTTAGCAACATTAGCAAGACATTTTAAAGAATGAATTTTTTTTTTGTAAAAAAAATGAAATAAGTTTCTTTGCATAATTTTCAAAAGAAAAAAAACTTACATTTTATAGTGAAGTAGGAAGAGTTGGGATCATAATAACTGAATCAACTTGCTATCAGAATATATAATGGTGGTTGTTGGCTAAAGGCCATGAATTGTTTTGTTCTCTCACTTTCATATAATTCTTCATTAAAGAAACTCTTTTAGGGAATTTGTGTATTTACAGTAACCTGGTGTACAGATAGATTCTAAGGTTCTTGTAATTCATAATTAAACTTTTTCATATTTCATTTTTTTACTTTTCATCAACATCTCATTTCAACATTCTGCTGGATTTACATGCTGTATTGATTTTTCTCTCAGACTTTCTACCAAATGCAACTGTGGATTCAGTTATTTAGTGTTGGGGTTTTCTGGTAGGGATTTCTTAAGTTTTCAAAAAAAATTAAAATGAAGGTCATATCCTTATTATTGAAATTGATAGGTTGATGTTAGTTTGAGTGACAGAATATGTAGAGATTCAGGAAATCTTTATGACAAACTTTTGTTGAACAATACTGCTATGATTCTGAGAGACTTGGTATCTTAAAGGATGTTTTTACCATAGTCATCAAACAGGATTCTAGTTACAGCATATATTGAAAAAGAAGAATGAAAATAAACTGCAGCCTTTTCTATGAAAACTTGTAAGAAAAATCTATATGACTTATGTGATGATATTATGTATGCCTTTACCTGATCCCTAAAGATACTTCCTTTGAAACTGTTTTTAATATTTCAATCTTCTCAGCCACATCAGCAGGTGTTGTTTTAAAATATGAAAAAGTATGAAATCTCTCCATATTCTATCATTGGCTAAAATTGTCAGAAACGCCTAAGTGATTTTTAAGCCTAGCCCATTCTCTCTGGCAGAAATAATCTAGATATTGAGGTGCATATAAAGTAGCATCTGATATGTAAGAACTACTGAAGTAGTTAATCTTTATGTAAATGTAACCTTGTTAGTACTGCTAAAGCCAGGGAGAAATATGTTAATTTACTGGCTGTGTATGCTGTGTTTCAGTGGCACACATTTTCAGGACTTTGTTAGCAGTTGTTAAAGAATGTAGGTCATCTCATTCACAAAAGTAGCAAAATATGTGCTTGATCTTTTCCTTTTTCAAGGATGTTTTTGGAAGCCTGGGTGTGATGGTCAGTTCTTCTTGGGGCTTCTCTGCTGTTCACAGCTGTGTCCTGTTACTCTGAAAAGGGGGTGATGGAGATAGTGCCTACACCTGAGGAGGTGGTACTGAGCAAGGACAAGCTGCTGGTGTTGAGCTCTGGGGCAGGTGGTAGCACTTGCAGAAGGACCAAGACTGAAGGGTGGAGCAGAGATCAACTGGCTGTGCTTCAGAGAGCATGGGAGGAATTGCCTACAAACTCACTATCTTTAATTCTGAACAGCTCCTGGAAAGAAGAACTTGCCTGCAAGGACACTGGGATGAAGTAGTGCTTTTATTTTTTTTCTGTCATGTTTTAAATCTTTATTTAGATAAAATGTGGGCTTTCTCAAACTCCTGACTGGCTCAGTGTTCCCTTGCAGTGTGCTTAACTTTAAATACAGTTCTACTTCTGTTGGTTTTGGTGAAGCTTCAGCATGAAGTTTAGGTGTGTATTGTTGGTGGGATTTCTTGGGAAGATTTCATGGGCCTGTAGACACCTGTGTAGGGGTCTATCAAAATATGTAAATGCAGCATACTTAATCTGCAAGTGCTCTGGAGCAGGAATGGGCAGTAAAGTCAAGTCTTTAAACTGAATTCCCTCTTGGGGAGGTGATCTTTATGTTAGTATGGAGCTGGATAGTGCAGAGTGGTCCTATTGCTAGTTCTGGTTCACTGTTACTTCTGGTTTATCTTCACAAAAGTACTGGAACAGGCCCTCCTGTATGTGAGATAAGACATTAACATAGACTTTTTAAAAAAAAAAACTAAACTAGATTTTCCTACTGTGTCTTTGTTGTAGAGTATCAGAACAAAGCTAGTTGTTATGGTTTAGTTAACAAGATAGCTTGTTAAATCACTGCTTGAGCTTTCGGATTTTAGATCCCTGGAGTAAGAGAAAAAATTTGAGGTGGAAAACTTCAAGCAAATTGCACTGATGACTCTGTATCATTGTGCCTGACTTGGAAATCATAGAAATGGATAGGCTGGTCATCAGAAGGCAGACCTGTTAAAGCATAAGAAATTTAGCTCTAATTATAATCTGTTCCCTTTGGGAGCTCAGACAGTTTAACTTCTCAGCAGCTTGTAAAAACTGAGCTAGCCTGGTGTGGTTAAGCCATGCAACTGTTCATGGCCTTGAAAATTTTGCTGCAAGTTCCTGAAGTGTGTGCGTTCTTCTCATTTCAAGATTTGCTGCATTTCAGATTGTGAAATATTTTTTTATTTCATGTCAATTTGGTTGTGTGATTGTAAAATAAGAGCTATACACTCTTAAGCTACTCCTTTCCCAGATCTCTGCCCGACTAAAAGGGAGAAGGAAGGGTTCCTGCCTCAGCTCATATTAAAAAGCAGAGGAGCTTTGTAGGCAAGATTACCCTGAGTTTTTGCTGAAAAGAGACTGTGGGGTGTTTATTTGGCTTTGATATACAAGACAGTCTGAAATGGATTCTGGCTGAAAGTCCTCCTTGGGCATTTCAAGACAGATGATAAGAGGCAAGTGGTGTTGGGCTGTTTTGTGGGGGGGGTTTGCTCATTCTCTTTTGAACAGAGAGGGCTGGATAGGTAGCAAAATGTGTAGGGTGCGTCCCTGCCATTTTAAATGGAAATTAATATTACTTCAGATTTAGTTTGTGTAGAAGCCCACCTATATGTTTATTTTTTATGTAGCGGAATTTCTGCTATACAGTTGCTTCAGTGAATATCAGTGGGTTTGAGCCTCTTTGTGGCATAGTTTCTGCATATACGTTCATCTGAGCTAGTTCCTGTGTTATTACTTATTTTTATCCTACTCTGGATTGAACTCTATTAAGGTAGTACCATTGATGATACCATATCTAAGAAGACCTACTTGGAATAAGAGAGAATAGTATGGTTTCCTAACTGAATTTTAGTATTATTCCTCTCAATAATTTTTAAATATGATGAGGTTGTTCATGTTAATGGGGGAGGGATGTTGATAGATATTTTGGGAGGTTTTGCATATCCTTTCTCAATTCAAACTGTAAGTCTGGTAATCAGGTTAGATCTCTGTTCTAGAACAAGCCTTAAAGATTTTTTTTTTTCTAGGAGGAGTCTTTTTTTTTTAATGCTTATTGCTTTTGTTATTGAGGACTAAAGGATTCATAATTATTGAATAACAGAGAATGTAATGTGACAATAGAGAAGGGGTGAATTACAGAAAGAAATAGGTCAGAAGTTAATATAATGGGTTTTATGTATCATAATCAATATTGGAAGGGCCAGTATTAATTACGGGAAAAATAATCATATTTTATTACTGGCAGCGTCTTACCTGCACAAACTTCTCTTCAAATTCTGGGTCATTCCCTGTAGGACTCAAATGAAAATTATAGTCTGCCTGTGTACTCAACATTTTCTGATCACATCACACTTATTTTCTTACTCCTAACAGCCTTGGGAATTAAACTTATGTTTCATCAGTAGATCCCTCTGTCCTTTTCTCCTCAGCATGTCAATCACAGGGTTTCTTTTTAAGTTTATATGCTAAGTTTGTTTGCAGATACTCCCAGTTAGTGATCCCAGAATTGTCTTGACCAGAAAGAGTTCAGCTATGGGAAGGCAAACTTCAGTGCAGGGCTGCTGCTATCTGAGCAGAGTAAACCAACTCCTGAGTGCTTCTCTGCTGTGGCTAAGCTCTTTTGGTGCTCTGTGCAGCACAGACTAGGCTAGCACTGTAGTACTCAGTGTAATATATCCTTACTATTCAAATCTCTGCAGTCATGCTTCTCTTGTCACACCAAGTGAAGAAACACTTAATTATGGCTACCTTGAGAGTCATTAGGAATAGATCTTGGCCTCCTGTCCAGAAACAGGTGATCAAAAAAAAGATCTCATGGCAGTCAGTGAGAATTTCCCTTGTCTCAAGACTATGTATTTAGTAGGAAGCTAACCTAACTGGTTGCTGTCAGTATCGTAATCTATTGGCAATGTTATGCCTTAGCTGGTGGAACTGAAGCTGTCTCCTACCTAGCAAAGTACGCAATCTTCGCGTAGAGGCTTTGGGTAACAGAGAGCTATTGTAGTCTTTAAACTCGTGGTGAATTACTGCTGTAGTAAGACTTTAGATTTATTGGCACCTTGCATCTGTCAAAACAGTTCCTGGTTATTGCACTGGGTTGTTGTAGCTAAATTGAGAGTTGATAAACACAAATCTTCCTGTCCTTACCCTTCATCCAGAAGTTTTTAGTCGTGGCTTTACTTCATAAGTTGTAATACCTGGTTTTGTTCAATTGGATTGTGTTATCATAATCCTTCTATATTAAAATATCTCTTCTGTAGCTTTCAAAACTATACTGCTCTTGCTAAGAGTGAGTTTGCAATAATACTATTTTGAGTAATTTGATTCACCAGCATTCTGAGGATGAAGTTAAAAATACATATGCAACAAATGCAGTCTTTTTTTTTTTTTTTCCTTTTAAACAGGCTTATAAATTTTCTTCTGTTGAGAAGTTGGACAATGTTCTGACTTCATTATTGAAAAGCAAAATATCTACTTATGAATTCAGCCCATTCCAAAGTGAAGAGGAGCACCACCACCAAGCTAGTGAGTCACTTCTTATATGCATTGATTTTTATTACTGATGCTATGGTTATTACTTATAAATGTTAATAAGACAATCATTAAATATTTAAAGCCACTAGTGAAATGGAGAAATCCACAATAAAGACAACATAACCAGGAAAAATGGGGAAAAGAATTCTGTAAATCATTACTTTATGACTCAGTGCTATGTATTTAAACTTGTCTGGATGTTTGATCAGCTTTGGATTAACTGCAAATTGACAGCTTTACAGCTGAGCAAATTTATACTTATGTAGAAAAGGGGCAATAAGAGACATGGAGATGTCTGTACATTATATATTTTTTTTACTAATTGCTCTTCTGCAATACAATCTAAGCTTCACTGTCTCAAAGTTTGGTGACATAAAAAGAAAATTAGAAACATTTCTCTAGCTGAAGAGAATGGATGGCTTTTAAACTTAGAACAGAACTGAACTTCTCCATTCACTTTAGTACCTACACACTTAAGTGTCCATTACTTCTGGCCAAAAGATAATGATATTAAATTTAATTAAAATTAAAAAAAGGCATCCCAGTGAGTTAAAATAGGATTTGTCTATAAAGTAGACACTATATGCACAATTCAGTAGTGTATCAAGAGAAGCTACTGTTTAGTACCAAATGGAGGGTCCTGGTTGAATTCATCAACCACTTATTAAGGATTCAAATTGGTTTGCAATAAGCCGAGAGTGTGATTATCGAGCTCGTGTTTTGAAAGCATCATTATGATGTTATTTCAGATGTGTGTTAGATCTCGGCTTTGCTAAGAAATTCTTGGGGAAAAACAAAGCCGAGAAAATGTGTTTCCCTTTTGAAACACAAATGTGTTTGAGTTGTTGCCTGACTCCTGTTTTGCATACCTGGACTATGGTTTTGAGAGAAAATAAGCTCACTGTGATCAGGTATAACATAATGCTTACTTCTCATAACCAAATATAACATGTTTTGGAGATAGCTCTACTGCGATCACTACCATACTTCCTTTCCTTTTCAGTAAGGTTTCTTTGATGATGGAATTCACCCCTCTGTACTAGATAAACATGATTCCACTTGTATTCTAAAAATGAGCTTAAATGTGAGTCTAGGTTAGTGGAAGCAAAGGAGTAGGTTGTTAAGTGAAGCACCTGTCCTTGACATTTTCCTGTGCACGACTGCAGGATGGAGGTGTATAGGACACTTTAATCAGTCATTCCCAATGTGAAGTCTGAGTTTTGGTGAACAAAAGATTTCCTGCTTCGCTAGTAACCAGGTAGATCTGGGCACAATTTTGAATATTGAGAATGCTTACAAACCTGCAATCCCTCCTCAAAGGGCTCAAAAGGCTGGTGCAGCTCAAGAGCAAGTTGAGCTTAAGCCAAGTTCTTCTTAAAAGGTACTAGTTTGATGTACAGCACAACAAGGAAGTACAAAGTTAGATGCCTAGATTCTTTATGAAAGAATGGTTGCAGAGCTAGAAGCACTCAGAATGTGTGAGGCCTAGGCTCTGATCCCCCTTCTGCCTGAAAGGTATGTAAACCCATGTCTTTGACTCCCTATAAAAGCATCCCAAACAGACATTAGACGTATCAGGTCTAATGGAGGACTAGCATCATCTTGTTCAGCCACTTCTACAGCATTTTATTCCAAGCACCATTTTTTCTTCCGAAGAGAAAAAGCAAAAGAATGAAAACTAATAAAATACTTTTGGGGAGGAAATGAAGCTATCGGACAAAAAGCTCTTTAGCACTGAGATGAGTTGTTCTTGTATCTCTGAACAGGTAGATGAATTGGCACTAATTTCATAATTCCTGTATGTGCTGCTTTTTCCCTCGTGGTCAGAAAGGCTAACTTATGCCAGAAATACAATTATCTGTTTCCAGGGGGAACACAGACACTTTGCATTGAGATGTACTTGGTTGAAAATAGAGACGTGTCAATAAGTCAGAATACAGATATACTTTTAACTTCTCAGTGACTACCTCTGTGATTCTATAGGATTCCTGCTCACTTCCAAACGTTGCTCCTAAAGGCATCAAAGCCTATTGAACTCAATAAAAAAGCCTCTGATTAGACTTGGTATCAAATGCTTAATTCATAAAGCTTTGAATATGTAATTTTCCTCCAAAAGCTGGAGTGAGTTTGTGTGCATTTAGCATCTAATGGACTGTACTTAATCTTCTGACTTTCCAGTCTGTGTATAATAGCTCTAGCTTAATAACAACATCTCTACCCAAAGCTAGATGCTTCCTAAGTAAAGATGCGTTCCTGTCAGCATAAACACTGAAAAAAGTTGAAATCTTCTTAAACCATATCCTTTGGAGACTGTTTCATGACTCCAGTCATTAGCATAACTACAGGAGGTCAATCTTGCAGCATGAGGCATAGATAAGAGAAACCTTTCTCTGTCTGGTTTTACCTTGATGCTTTCTTTATTTTAACCTTATAGCTAGCATATCAGGGTATGGCTGATAAATTGCTGTATTTGAGAGTTCTCAATATGGACTCAAAGTGAACAAATAATAAGGAACTCATGATTAATTTTGTTGGATAACTAATGAATTGTATGATTGACTTTTCACAAAGTGTACCGCTGTGTGATTAAAAACTTAGGAGTGTAAAACTAAACATAAAATCTAATAGGAAAAATTCATGTGATGTAATCAAAGAAAAATGCAATGTGGTGCTTTCCTATATTAACAATGGTTTAGATCAAGACATCACCAGATGCATGTTTGCTTACATAATTTTTCAAGAGCCACTCCCCTCCCCAGAATGGCTGTTTAACAATTTTTTAATATGATGAATGCAGTACTTGTGAGAGGTTGGTCTCTAGGCTGGCAAAGTCAAGATAGATGGCAACGATGCAAAAGGTCAACTCTGATACCATCTTGCTTTCCATGCATCTGTTACAAATGTCTGAATAACCCTTTCAGCTAGCGCTTCTTTAGTTCATTCTTCAACGCATAGTTTCAGATTGCCTAATTTAAGGCAATCTTATAACTGTCTTTAGTTTGTATGCAGGATCTTCACCAGAAATGCAATTTCATCATTCTAGGTGATAAGAACAAAAGTGTGTACGTGATACTACTATAGCTCATGATATTACTATAGCTCTTGCTCTGTGTTTCCTATCGTGTACATACATGATCATATTTATGGTATTTTTTCTTGCAAACCCTGAGGCAGTTTATTTGTCTTTCAGTTTCCATTCATTCAAATTAAGTTGGAGACTTTGAGCACTTTATAACAGGCCTTATGAGTAATTCCTTGTTTAATATGATCTTTTCTGAATGACTGGTCTGTTATACCCAGTCTAATATGTCAATATAACCAGGTTTCATAAACATATGTGATTACCTGTCTCTATACTAACATAGGTATATGCAAGCATGCCTATAAATGTGCTTAGGTGAAATCATCCACTGTTATTCCCTGGGGTAAACTCAACTAGAATATTTTCAGTATTCCTATTTCTTTTAAATACTAATAAAAAAAAACAGGATGTCCTGATAATATGTTTCCATAATAGCTAACAGAACTTTACTGGCTTAGGGTAGGTATATCACTGGATATAAAGATTTCTAATAAAGCAAGTTTTTCAAAAGATGCCATGGATCACAAATATGTATTCTGTAAATTTGAATCTTGCTATCTAAGCAAGGAGAATTGTTTGAGAAGCACATCAGGCTTTGTGAAGTTACTTGGAATATGAAAACCTAGGGCTATACTCCTGCAGGCATTTTAATATGTATGTAATACTCTATGAGATCTCGCTTGTTAGACTACATGCAGGAAGGAAATTACATCTCTGCCTAGATAGAGGCAATGATGACACTGTATCTTTAATTCTTGTTTGACCTCCTCTTGTCAGTATTATTCAAATGAAATTGATTTATAAAAGGCAGCAATTGGAAGTGGTAAAAATAGAAATTTGTACTGATTTTTTTACAAACCATGGTTTCCAATGATAGCCATTGGAATGTATTTTGCTATGCATAAGATGAGTTTCAGTTGCTTGCTTTTGATGAGGTATCTTACTGTAATAGTTATTGTAGTAACCAAAAAGTAAATCAGGAGTCTCTATCAGAAAAATATTGTTGGAACTGCTGTATACGTAAAAGCTGTCAGAAATACAGTGCGCACTTCAGACCTGAACTGTGCCTTTTTTTGTTTTAATTGCTTTTTTTAGTTGGTGTATTATATGTTTTATGTAGTTCTAAAAAAGATAAAAGTATCTGTTGTCAAAATATATTTAGGCTTATGCATGGATATTACCTTCTAGAGGTATAGAAGAATTAAGATAAAGACTTTTCAGCTTATCAAGGGGCAGAATGTTTTAGCAATGAATGATATTTGAAGAGATTATTCTGCAGTCTCTGAAGGGTAATACTGGAAGCTTAATCAGATGAGAAAGCTAAAGGCAGACTGAACAGAAGCCACTGGAAAAACATTGTGTTTAACAGCAGCATTAGCTGAAAGAGCCAAGGCGTGTCTGGGATTTTTAGTGGTGGTGTCCTCCATCCCTTGTGGAAGCACGTAATTAAAGCTGGAGGTACTGTGGTGAATATTTTATGTTCTGTACCAAACTGATTTCAGGGTACCTTGTATGTATATTGTTCCTTCATATTCTGGAAATAGAATGCAGTCAAAATATACTAACAAATCCAAACTCATATTTCAAAACTTTTCTTGAGCTTAGGAAGCTCTGATTCTGTTCTTGAATCCTCAGGTATGGGAATTCTTGGTGCGTTGATTCCTGTCCAAGAGATGGCAATTTCCTTGAGGAAAACCTGTTTCTTTTTCCCCTATTAATGAATTTTCATTTTTTTATAAGTTATCTGTTACTATTTCTCTGATTGAACTCAAACATTGAGGCTTATGAAAAGACCTGAATTCATTATTTTTGTAGAAAATACTGCTTTTTTATCATGTAACACTGCTTGCAACAAGTCCTATCTGTATTTCTGTAATTCTTTCTTTCAAGCTGAAACATCTATCCCAAAAGAAGAAATAGAGTCTGGGTTTTCAGCTGCTAGTGAAACAATGGGAGAAAAGATAGATTGGGGCAGAGGAAACAGATGAGGCTTTAAGTATTTCTTTGGTTTAATTGATATTGACACTGTAGAAGTAATTTTAAGTGTCTGGGGGGAAAAAAAAAATGTCCTGTATCAATAATTTGGGAAATAAAAAAGGATGTCTTACAAGATCTGCAGAAATACCACTGTAGGCTGTTCTGTTTGCTTACTGCAATTTTATGAAAATTCCTGCAGGCTAAGACAGTGCTACAATACAGTAATATTAGATTTTTATGCTCTGTTTTATAGCTGAGGTGTTCCAGAATGCTGTGCACAGAAGAGTAGAGAAGGGATTATGATAGGACAAAACATACAAAACAGTAATTCCCTCTTAACCTTGTGTATGTCAACTAAAACTTTAATTAAAAGCAAGCACTGGCCTCAAAGTTAGCTCAAAGTTGAAGAAGCCACCTTAATGCACTCAGAAAATATGCCACATGAGCATTTTCCCTGTAACTGTTCCTTCGCACTTACGATCACCAGCTAACTAGTTCTTTGTGTAGGTGCCAAACAGTGGCAGCTTTTCTCTGTTAACATTCTTCATTAAAGGACTGCTATTGAGTAAAAGCCGTTCACCTTTAGTTACCCTAATAACTACTGCTTTTGTTCGGTTTATATATTTAGCTGAAATGTATCAGTTGTTCCATTTTCACAGCTGATAAAAGTTCCAGCAATTTTCCCCAATTCTCTGTGACAAACTTGCAAGTTCAAGAATGGTATTTTCTGCCTGAAGCATGTGTGCTTTCAAATAATTACAGCCTCTTCCTACTGTGTATAATACAAAACTTCAGTTGAAGCAGTTAAACACAGTATGGTGAAAATTTCTTTACAGTAGAACATCTAATTTGTCTTAAGAGCTCCCTGAATTTTGTGAATTGGCAATTAAGTGAACAATTAGAATTAAAAAAAAAACACAACGCACAAATAGATTTTGCAGTGGGTTATTCTTACTTGGTTATTTTGACAATGGTACCCTTAGTTGTCATTCACTTGGTCTGTAGAACCTAGAAGAAAGAGAGAACTTCTTCACCTTTGTCAGGTGACTTGGGAGGGATTTAAACAGTTAGTGGTGCCTCTTTTCAGAATGAAGGCAAAAGAGAGACCAGTAGGCCTCAGTTGTGTCTTTTGAGGTCTTATATAAACTTTACTATGTTTTTTAATTAATTAAATGTGTATTTAGGGAAGAAATTTCTGAGATGTCAAGTCCAATATCTTTTTACCCTCCCTGGATGGGTGGCAAAGGCATTAACTTATACAGGGCTGAGGATGACTACTGATACCACAGCTGCATACAGAAATAGGCTTTGAAGTGTTACTGGGGTTGCTGAAAGAATGGCAGCCTGTCTCAACTGTTGGTATAGCATTAGGTATAGGACTAACTGGTATTCATTAAGAGCTCTGAGGAAATTTAAAAGAAAGATAGCTGCCAAAACCCAATTTCTCTGGGGACCTTGAGAAATAGAAGCAGGTTAATGTGTTGTCTACACCAGACAAATTAATAGAAATTGTAATAAAATAAGTTTTCTGCAATGTGAAGTCATGTTTTATAGATTTCTTGTAGTTTTTTATAAGAGTCAGCAAGCCTGATCAAGTCAGTAATTGACTGGGCATGGATAAATTACTAGCCAAAACCAGGAGGCAGGCAGTTGGAAAAAACTTATGTTAGTGATACAAAGTATTCAAGGGAGTAAGGAGGAGGGCTAATTGGGAACAAAAATGGGGGAGAGGCCTTATGAGATTTAGTAATTATGCAGTAAAATGTCAGATGATATTCATTGTAGGTGAAAACGAAATGATGCAAGTGGAAAAAACATTCCTATGTTCTCACACAAAATGAGAGGCTTTGAGCAGGCTATTAGCACTGAGAAATAAGACCATGCACTTCCACGATAACATCAACTTGTTGCTAGGCAGCAGATCAAAAAGCAAATGAAATACTAGGAATTATTAGAAAAAGGATAGAGAACAAAACAGGACATAATTATAACAATGCAGAAATTACATGGTTCACCCACAAGTTGAGTATCATGTGCAGCTCTTCTGTCATCTCAAAATAGTTACATTAAAGCTGAAAAAGGTTCAGAAAAGAGCAGTGGGGGTGATAGAGTTGATTCTCTATAAGGCACAATTAAGTAGACTGGAGCTCTTCAAGAAAGGGATTCTAGGAATGAGTAAATCTGTAGAAGTGCGGAGATGGCAGACGGGGACATTGCCAAAAGACCCTGAGGGTGCAAGAAGTTGATGGTGGCTGGGGCAGGCTGGATGCATACTTGGAAAAGTGATACACTGCATGCTAATATATAGTCAAATCACTACACACAAACCCACAAGTGATTAAAAAGTAGAGTATGAAGGCAGAGTGAGGTATTGATTATGCTTGATTTCTTTTTGTTGTTGTTGTTGCATGTAACTTGTGGCCACTCTTAGAATACAGGACTATGCTGAAATGATAAACTGACTTCAGTTTAGCTTTGTCCCAGTTATCCAAGGTGAAAAGTAAAGTCTGTGATAAAAATGAATGTAATGCTGTTTCAGGTAAATCCTAAAAAACTCTATTCAACACATTCATCTTTAAATTCTCTGATTTTTCATTATAGGGTAAGCCAATTTTTACATCTCTGGTAGTCATGTGAATTTTCAGAAATGTCTTTTAATGTGAAAACATAGCACCATAAACCTATAAAAATACTCCATTCCAATTAAAAATGTTCCTAAAGCATTAAATAATACGCACATAAGCAAAAGCATGTGTTGGGTGTAGAATTTTCTTCCCCTTGCAAGAAAACTTATTTCTCAATAGAACTAAAGTGCTTTAAAATCCCTCTGTCAGAAAAAAAATGAGATTTCTCTGTTATGCTAAAGGCTTCTTTATTAAAATATGTATGTAAATTGTAAAAGTGTTAGTTGAAGGGATTGTTCTTTGGATGCCAGTTCTGTATTGGCAGTTTGATAACTGTGATTCCGTAGCACAAAGGACTTTTGTAAAAGGTGGTGGAAGGTGTATTATAAAAGCAAAACTGTTCTTTATGAAAACTTTGTTTCCATGTACAGATAGCCATTTGGAAGAATTTCCTACTCTCCTTCACTGTGCAGCCAGATTTGGATTAAAGAACCTTGCAACATTTCTACTCAGTTGTCCTGAGGCCACACAGGCTTGCAAAATAACCAACAAATATGGAGATGATCCAGCAAGTATCGCTGAGAAGCACGGGCACAGGGAACTAAGAAAATTAATCAAAGAATTGTCAGTAAGTCCATATGCCTTTTTTCATGTGTCATCTATAACCAGGGGACTATGATGTACTACTGAGATCCCACAGTATTTCCTCTTGTAAAACCTAATACCTTGTAGTTCTTCTGTCAGAAAATATTATTATACTCCTGCTGTCTCAGAAAAAAGGGTCATGGGGTACAGCCAGTTTCTTTGTGCACTGTTATAACAGAGATCAGAGGTTTTGCACTGCTTGCATTTTAGGCATGTAATGGAAGGTGAAAAGTGAAGCAGAAGTACCTTATGTGGCCTAGCTACATTGGTGCTTTCAGTGTCCAAACAGTGGCTATGTTGTAAGTAGTAGTAGTGCCCGACTGATTAGAGTAGGAGACACAGACTTCTTTAAAAGTCACTTTAAAAGTGACTCTGAAGTCTTTTAGTGTTACCACTCTGCAGCGTTCAACAGAGTGGTTCCCCTGCCTTAGCTCTCCGCTCCGTCTGAAAGAAGGCTAAATTTTAGCACCCTGTGTTAGATGGAGTAAATCTTTCTTCAGTTGATTATGCAGGAGGGGTTTGGGGCAATGAAAGATAATTTCCACATGAAAGAAAATAATAGAATAAAGGTCTGTGCATAGTTCTAGCACGCAAACTATTGTCAGTAAAATCTAACAGAATTGGCAGTATAAAAAGCAATATACTGTAGTAACATTTCAGAGATTTAATTGATTTTAAGTCCTTATTTTGCTAACTATAATATAAGCAGAGGTGATAATTCTTGCTACAGAGGTTTTAAAGCCTAGAGAAACAAATCAGGTAAATAATGTATTGAAAGAAAGACAGGATGTGAACCTTGGCATAAGTAAGCTTATGTTGTGGAGACCTGGTGCAGCTTTGCTGATAGTCTGATTTTTTTTATTTTTTTTTTTTGGTGTCAGATTCCATGTTCACAATAATAAATGGTAACAACAGACATGTAAGAGGAGAAGATACAAGGAGTGAGAAAGCCAGAAGTTTCACTTTTCTGTTAACTAGTCATCTTGATGTAACCATGGATAGACATAAGACCAGAGATGGCATTTGAAGAAATGTAAGATAATAGCTGTGTAGTTTATGTAGAGGAGAGTGTTTTGCATGACTGAGGAGGAAAATGCAAGAAACCTGCTGGTAGTTAAAGGCAGAAAGATAAGAATGGAAACACTGGCTGACTGAGGTTGGTTACTAAAATTCTAGAGCAAGGACATAGGGATTGGTCAAGTTTTTTCTTTGATATAGTTGGCATCTCATGTAAAAGTGAAGGAGAGGCACTGGGAAAACTGAAGATAAGTTTACTGTGATCAGTGTTGAACCATGAAGATGCCTTTTGCAGTGTTTTATGAGCAGATTATTTTTTTCAATGTGTTCAAGGGGAAGAAAATTGCAGACCCTAGAGCCTGAAAGTAAGGCATTTTAGCAGTGGTCAAGATACTGAATCAGAATATGCTATTGGACTTCTTGTTGTTGAACAGCTATTGATACAGGCTGTAAAAGCACTGAGGGTTGGCGTACATCTGCAAAGCAGGTATTCCTCCTTTTCTAATACTGTTAAAGAAAGCTCCTACCTAATTGAGGATGTGATCTGGTGTCTTTTCTGAAGTGACAGGGAATATTTCCAGAATTTACTGGACAATGAATCTGATCAGATCTCAAAAGCACTTTTTAAGTCTTTTTACATTTTGGTGGACTTTGTCAGTGACGGAAGGCAGTATTTGTGAGGGTGATATATTTCACTCTAAAAAGCATGCAAAGCATGGGCATATCTCTGATTAGCTTTTCTTTTTTAGCAGGATTATTAATTGTCCTAATAAAATCTTAGTATAAAATTATCAATCTAAAACATGGATTTATAATGGTAACACTGACTTTATACAGTGTAATTTTTCACTAAAACAGTTCCTTCATGGTACATATCTGCTACTGTTAAACGGTTAACGATGGTCATTCTCTGCTCACAATGACTGTTCTCCCAAGTGTGAATACTTATACCAGCACTGAAGTAAAAACAACACTACAACCATCGTAAGCATATGTAGTCTGGTTAGGACATGCAGTTGTACTACCCATTTTGAGTTTATTCAAATGTCTTTGCTTACTAATCCAACACAAGTGAAAATTGGATCATGGTTCAAGTCTGCCAAATGTATAATACGGTATTTCAGACATTTTAGTTTCAACCACTGGAAGAAAAATGGCTTATTTGTGTCCCCTGTAATAGTGCACTTAAGAGCAAAAACACTTATTGTACTTCTGTAATTGATGGGAATGCGGAAAAGAAATATTTGTGTGGCTCTGAGCCAAGCAGAATTTAGTTTAACCACATTCCAGGAACTTCCTGTTACAGCTGGAGTATCGAAATTGCTCATTATTACAATAGAAGTACTTTTGTACTTGGCACACCTCTCGCTGTTTTAAAATTGTTACCTGTGTTTTTCCATTCCTTTAAGGAATAGCCCCAAATATACATAGTAATTCGTCACTTCTATCTTAAAGAGCAGTAAGTTTCCAGAAAAATGAGTGTATAAAAACATACAATCAATTTGTCCAAAATCCTGGAAAGCATCTTTCATTTGCCCTTGTGCTGGGGAGTCCTTAGGGGAGTAAGAATTCCCTGAGACGGTTAGAGAGAGAGCAGCAAAAGAAGTGGCAACACCACAGCTACTATTTCTATCTTCAAGCCCACCAGGGCTTTGCTGTGCAGCCCTCGTTGGTGGCTGGTGAGCAGATGTGTGCTCAGGGCTTTTGGGTGATGCAACTTTGCTGGTAATGCCCTTCAGCTCCCATGTCCAGCAGGCTTACTGGAAAGGTGCTCTGGGCTCTGTTGGCAAAACTGACCTGTAGGAGCTGGCTAACTTGCAGACTGGGTTGTCTGTATGGCACAAGTTCCCTGTCCTTATTTAAAGTGAAAACCTCTTCTGGAACTGGACAGTGTTGATGTGGGGAGTGTTACAGCCACAGAAGGCGGATCTGGAGGGCCTGGTGGGCAGGTAATACCCTGATTTGTGTGAAAACAAAGCACAAAGGAAGGATCGCATAACATGTGGCATGCTTCTGTTGATACGGCTATGTGAATGGGGGGGAAGAGATTACCCTTTTAGTACCAGTATTATATGCAGGGTCATTAAATGCTAAAACATCACACCCTTTAAGAACCTGTATAAATGTGTGCTTCCACAAGTGGTAGTGTCTGCCTTCTGTCAGAAATCCTGAATTTCACACACTCCTTCAGAATGTCTCCGTTGTGCTGAGGGAACAAAGCAAGGCTTGATCCATTTGTGTTAAAGGTACTGAATTGATGGAGCTGTTCCTAACAGAGCCTTTAATGGGGATTTACATAAAGCTGAGTTTCAAATGTGCCAGCAGTTTATTAAGCAAATTGTATTTTTCTTGCATTTTAGCACAAAGCCACCTAAATGGACATTCGTTTCCAATTTCTACATGTTTCATTATAGTTTAGATGAAATAATTCCCTTCTTTATAGCATGAAAGAGGGATATTGCTTAACATTCTGTGAGAACATCCTGAATTGTTACTTTGTCTTGTGATTTTATTTGTCTATAGAACCAGTACTTGAATATTTTTTTTTATACTTGCTTTTAGGTTGAATTGCTGGAATCAAGTGTGTGAATTTAAAACTAGTAAGAGATGTTTAGTAGGAATGCAGGCAGGAATCATTGTCTCAGAGTATCTGAACAGGGGAAACCATGAGCCTTTTGAGTTTACCTGATCTAACTGATAGCTCACATGCCAGTAAGGCCAAAAGTACTTTTGCTTTCTGTTAGCCACAGGCTTGAAACAGATCTACAGTCAGTTGTTACACTACCCATGATAGGGTAAGCTGCAGTAGTTTGCTCGGATATCGGGGCCCTATTTCAGATACTTGTCTTTTGCGTATGGTCTGTCCCTGAAAGCTGCTTTGACACCAGCTTGTTGCTCTTGTCAACCAGCTGTGGTCTTTGAAGCCTGTATAAAAGTTACGCCTCCAGAAAATAAAGAAATCACTTAAATGAAGTTCTTATCCAGCGCACAAAACAAGACTTTAAAAAAATAGATGAGAGAAAATCTCCAAGCATTAAGTCACTAATGAGAGACTATGTTCAATTTGTTACCCAACCATTTAAAATTGGAGGTTGCACTGATAGCTAGTTTAGGCACTTATGCCTTGGTATGGGTGTAATTCTTTGTTCCAGCACTTTGGATTGCTAATTTTTCCCTTCTTTTGCTAAGAACTGTGCTGCTGAATGTGTCATAGTCAGGAAGATTACTGTGTACTGCTTGTAGTATACATCACATTTTCTAAGAAGAATACAATTCAGAAAGTGTTTTATTGGTTGTTTGATGCAAATAACTTCTGATTGTTGGCATTGGCCTTTAAAGCAGATTCCTAGGGGTGACATAAATGTTCATTTCATGTTGCCACCACACAGTTGAGACAGCACAAACTCATTTTTATTTTTAAAATACCTTCTAACACTTCAGAGTTAAAATCTAAGGCAGAAAATTCAGGTTATTTGAGCTTTATTTAACCTGCCCAAGATCTGTGGCCAGGCCTGTGGCAATCCATGGCAGAACAGTGGACTGATGGAAGAATCTTGTTCCTCTTCCACTGGCAAAACTCTGAGTTTCTTGTTTAATACAACTTTCTGCCTGCCTGCTCTAGGCATCTCTTAGGCACCCATTGAAAATATAATAGGTATTTAATTCTGTGCATATTGGTGAAGTTCTTTTAGAATTGCATAGATTAAGAATGTACCATGGATAGGCCTTTCACAGGAAGCTTGTTTTTTTTCCAGAAGGGAGAGTTACATAAATTCCTTTCTAATTCTTTTGAGGTACATCCTCCAAAGTCTAGATCCATAGTTACTGGGTTCACCACTGTTACTGGTTCCATCAGTAGCAGAGGGAAACATAGTCATATAGGTGGTCAAAATTTTCACTCGGAGCCTGTTTTATGGAAGACATATGTTAATGATATAATTTGGGGGGCAGGGGAGGGAAGAAAGTTTTTGTTTCTGAAATGCCAAGCTATCTTCTTAGAAATCTTAGTGAACACAATGTATGGGCAGGCATGTAGGTTGGCAAGTAATTCCTCATTGTACAGCTCTCTTTTCTCATCTCTATCTTATTCTGAAGTGAATTGTTGAACCAGAATACAGAATTTCTTCTGGTGTCTTCAACTTGATGAAACAGAAAAGAATCTACAAAAATAATGGATTGTGGAAATTGAGGGTACTTTTTTCCTCAGTTGTTTTACATGAAAAGAATCTTATCTGGCTTTGTAGCTACTATCACCAAATGAAAATAAACCCGTAGATGGCAGGAATCCCTTCAACAAGGATTCTCCTGATTTGCTAGGGAGTTTCAGAAGCTCATCAGGAATCAGCTTTTTTGAACACAGAAGTATTATTTTTCCATTTATGTTTAGCTTTGTGTTTTTATAAAAGACTGTATGATATGGCAGAGCTCCTCAGCATGAAACTATTACATTTTTAAATCTGATTGCAATGTCTTCCTGAGTTACTAACTTTCTGCTGGGGAAGGCCCACGTGAAAGAAAGATGAAGTGGATGTATATTAAAGATTCTTAAATTAATCTGATTGCTATCAGTATTTTTTTAATTAATGTAGTGCTCCTGTAGTATTGCACTGGCCTATAGCTCATTACTTTCAAATAGCTGGAAGAGTATGTGAAAGAGCATTAGTCTGGTTTCTAAAATTCATGCTAATCCACTAGTGATTCCTTGGTGAAGCCTGGTGGGATTTTATTTTTGCCACAATATTTTAATGTTCAGAAATGTTGGTATACTAGAAGTTACTTCACTGAAATGAATAAGTGAATGTATTCTTTGATACTTTTTAGTGACTGGATATTCACAAATCAAATTTGTAATCATCTTGAATTGAAGCTAAGTCCTCTGAGCTTCTGCCAGCTGATATGCAAATGCTATCCTATGTTTCCATCAGCTGTTTGTTCACTGGGTTCTCTCTTTCTTTTCCAAAATGACTTGTGGAGAGGCTTCCCATTGTCAGTGCTTGGTGTCTTGTGTTTAAGATTTGATTTGGGGAGTTTATTTTTTTTATTCTTACTGGCTGACACGGTTTCCCTCTTTTTCATATGTTCTCAGAGGGACATGCTCCCTGTAATAAGAACTTGCTGGCATATACTTCCTTTTGAGGTCAGACAATTTATGGTTTGGTGAAGAGATAAGGTACAGACTGAGCCTAGAACAGCTAGGCTTTAAGGAGAAAAGACTAGATTTCTCATTAAAAAAATAAATCACAGTCATTACACTAAACAAATTTTTAAAGTTTCTGTGTACACTTTTATTCAGGCTAGAACCTTGCAACTTCATTGTGATTAAATCTTCTGTCATAACTATGCAATTGAGTACAACCTTCTTGCAAAAAGAGTGATAAATGGATCTGCAGATCTGGAAACCTTACTTCTGTAAGGTTCAAGATGCCTGTTGAAATTAGTGTGCAATTTAAAATGACCTAGGATGGTTTTTCCAAAGAATTGTCTGGTATTTTGTCTCATCTTTTGATATTCTGTAACTATAGCAGTGACACAGTGAAAGTCAGTTATTTGCAATTCACTGGTTCAAAAAGCCTTTACAATTTTTAAGGGAAACCTGAATGCTAATGGCATTTCAGGCAAAATGCTTGTGAATTAAAAGCAGGGAAAATGAAAAAGCATTCTGTAATGATACCTCTGTTCTTAAATGTACTTAGGATTGTAAAACCAAGGGATTTCTAGAGGTCCTTCTGACTGTTTTGTTGACAGAGCAACATCAGCAACGATACTTAGCTAAGGGACTTTTTGGAAAGGTGGGGTGGGGAGTGTCCAGTTTTTCAGAAGTAGTATTTAGGCTGAAAAGAATTATCCATATCATTCATCTGCATTATTAGGCTCTGAATCTGTTTGAACATGTGGAAAAACATTTGGCTAAGCTGTTTATGTTAATGAAAAATGCAAATACAATACAGAATACAGTGAGAGAAAATAAAAGTGACCATATTATGTTGTTGCGGAAATCAATGGGATGCCTATGTCAAATCTGGCTTCCGCATCTTTACAGAAGTGTGGAAACAAATATGTTCAGGTAGATAAGCGCTCTACACTAGCCTGAGGAGGTGTTAGAGTGTATATGGTAAAGATATGTAGAGTAATGACTATTTTCAAAGTAAATGAGCTGTTTCTGCTTAACGTCTTTCATGGTAAGTGAACAAACAAATTTTACGTGAAATACTGTTCAGTAAAAGATGTGATTACTCTATTCAGCTAGTTAAGATACCACTGAAGGTAGAAGCATAAGGAAGTATTCAACAGGCTAGAGATTTTTTTGGGATGTTGAGAATTTCTAGTCACTGTGTAGTATGGGCATGAATCCTTTACCAATTGCATGAGGTTAGGACATTTTTCTAGGGAGAAGCTATCCCATAGTTGTCCATTAAAACAGTTGTTCCTTGCACCCTTCCATCAACTTTCCTTCACTGACTGTTCTAATAACTGTGTTATTACGTGGGAAGGTGGCCTTTTTATTTCTTCTTCATTCAAATACAGACATCTTGGAAGCCCTTATAATGCAGAGGAAAAGGTGAAATGATCTAAAATCATCTGCTTAGCTCCAGGTTTACTACAGAAGGAAGGATTGCTGGGGGATTCCAATAGAAAGTCTAGAAGCAAGTTTGGGGTCTTGCCTCTGTCAGTTGAAGTAATTTGAGATTATGTGTAACTGTCAAAAAGCAGATTTACCTTGATATAGTATATGCTCTCAGTAAGAATGTTTGGAGTATGCCCTTTGGCTACCTCCCAGTGATGTGGAAGGAACCAAACATCTGTAATATCTTACAAGTTGTTGAGCACAAAGGAAGATAGTGTGTCAACAATGCCTTTCTCCAGCCTCGCAGAAGGGAAAAAACAGAAACAAAAAAACCCACAATGTCTTTCAGCTTCATGGGGGAGAATGAAGGAAAATTAGGATAGTAAAGGAGCTGTTAAAGTTATTGTGGTAAATATAATCTGTAAGCCAAAACCCACCTACCTTTTAAGTGACATTGTGAAGTCTGAAGAGAGCTTTTTGACCTCAAAGCCCTAAGAAAAACTAGGTAGAGAAGCAAGGATTAATGAGTAGAGTTAGGCAAGAGGCTTGCTGTGTCCTTAGCAATCTGAGGGTTCAGAGGTCTGTGCAGATCTGATAGTGACTTTCCTACAGCTGTAATTTATTGCTTAATTAGGAAAATTGTAGGCTCTGCATCAATAGAATGACCCTTAGGGAAAGGCATTTCTCAAAGCTACCAAGCCCATTATATGTAAACTGCTTAAGAAAACACATTTCTGCTCTGCATAGTGTTAGTTCTGTTTAACACAGCCATGCACAGTTTCAATTTATAACTCAGAGGACCCTGCACAGAAGGCATACACTTTTCTTTTTTGCCTTCTATTCTTCCCACCCCCATATATTTTTTACAATAAAAGATTCAGTATTTCATTGCCAGGACTCTAGGGTGTCTAGCAGTAATCGTTTCCTTTTCTTATGCGAACTTAAAAATGGTTTCTCAGTTCCCACACTCTACCAAACTCAGAACATGGAGCGATTGACATACATATGTTCACTTTCATGAAAAAAGCCAATATGTTAATAGATTTCTTTATAATACATGTTTAATAACCATCACAATCACTATAATGGAAATTGTATGCTGTGTCTGTAATGGACAGGGGCAGCCTTCCTTAACCTCATGAGCTACATGCCAGAATCTTCATGTGGCTGGCAGCAGCAGTGTATGTATGTCAGAGGTTTGGGAGCTCTTCTCAGAAAGAAGTTGTTAATGGTTTTCTACAGCTCTTACAGTGAGTGTGAGGCACATAACCGGATCTTAGCACTCTCTGTTGTCAAGCTTACAAGCCACATTGGCTTGATTTTACTTGCTCCTGGGATTTCAGGTTATTTTGCTGCTCCTGCATGGTCTTGGGATGACCCAGGAGCTGCTTAAGACCTGCAGTTGGCCAGTTCAGCCTTCTGAATTCCAACTGAATTCATCTGCTGATAATAAATAACCACTTTCTGAGAGTCTCAAGAATGAAAGTAGGCAGGAAAGTCTCCTGCCATATGGAAGATACTAGCAAGTTCCTTTCAGACTACCTAGGAAAACATAGAAATCGGTATCTGTACCAGACATGGAAGTAATATAAATGTGATTCCTAACTGGATCACTTAATCAAACCCTCAAAGATCTTTTTTAATGAGATACATTTTTTAAAAATGCTGCCAGTTGATAGCATGTACTGTCTTACATAAATGGGTCAAAGGATTGAACAAAAGTTTCCATGGAGACTTTATATGACTCCAAGGTGCTTTCTAAATTAATTAAAGCCTTGTGTTGCAAGGAAAGGAGGTTAAAGGTGACAAAATCTAGTACTGGTATATAGATCTGCAGTCAATTCTGGCCAGCTTGTCCTAGGGACACCTGTCATCATTGACAACATAATCAGTGAAGCTGTAACTGTAAAAACTCATTATTTTTGTAGATTTCTCTGTTCCTCTTGTCAGAAGAGTTAAACAAGACAGACCTAGGTGCAGGCCTGAGCTAATCATGCACATACAGAACAAGAAAAAACCAACCTCCTTCTGGAATATCCAAAACAGATAATTTCAGAATTCTGAAAGCAATCATGCTTGAGCTTATTGGTGAGAACTGCTCACCTCCTTTTTTCCAGTTTATGAATTAAAGAGCAGGTTTTTATTGTTAATTTCTTTTGTGCATATTAAATGCACCCATGTAATGCAGAAAGATTATATTTCTTACTCTTTTAGTGAATGACAAAGCAAGTGTGTATATACAGTACATTGGGACTGCATTGTCTTGTGGCTCGTGAAATATGATGTGTTTAGTTAGGGCTTGGGCACTCAGTGAAACAGACTTCTATCAGACCCTTGACTGTGAATCATTACTGAAGAACAAATAATACACAGTGCCAGGAGCGAAATGCAGTACATTGTTCAGGCAGCACTTAACGAGGAGGAGTAGTTAAGAGACTTAGTGGAGTTGAAAAACCTCCAGAAACGTGGTAAACAACTGGGTAGGGTTTTAGCAGTGATTCACTCTCTATCTGTAAGCAGTAGATGCCTGCAAAAACAGTAGATGGTAGAAGTGCATGAGCAGAGACTTCTAAGCAGCCTTGGAAAAATGCAGAGCTGGTGAGCTACTGCTGAACAAAAACAGAGCAGAAATGACATACCCAGGGCATAAATGAACAAAACCATACCTTCATAAAAGCTGAATTTTTAACTACCTACCACAGTTGAGGTAAAAAGATTTGGAACAGGAGATGATACAGGTATTTGTTCTTAGGGAATTCTTTCTAATCTGGCTTTTTCTACCAGCAATTGAAGATCACTGGGGGTGAAAATATACATTGGATGAGGTATGCTAAGTAGATATGGTGAAGCTAAAAATTATCACTAAAATGTCTGGAGTTCTGAGGTACTGTGACTCTGAGCATGAAACTTTTTTACAGTTTTACTGTGTGGCATCATGTTCTCATAAGCATATGGTCAAAATTTGGTGCTTGTGGCTTATGTAACATGGCCACTAGCAAAAATAAATGCCATTATACCAAGCAAATGACAAGAAGTTAGCAGGTTTCCAAGAATTTTAAAAGACTAATGTCTTTGAAAAACTTGTGTTAAATGGATCATAAATGGCTTTATTGCTGTTGCCTAAGAAGTCTGTGAGGACTCAGGGGAAGACTAGCTATGGATTCATGGTCTGAACACCGTAAGTGGCAGTCTGGTTATAAAGGGCAAATTTTAAAATATGTATTAGGTTTGGAGAAAGTGAACTTTGTGATCTATTGCAAAAAAAGGCTATGGAGGGTTTATGGCTAGTAATGATGACAATAGTGCAAAGCAACAAAGGTTGCATATTCCCAGTTACTACTATAATGAGTTTTTCTGCTGTATAGGTGGGATTTCTTCTCTTTTTTTAATGGGATGAGACCGGATGCTTTTTATACTGTTTTGGGTGAATACATTATTAAGGATACAAAAGAATACGAATTCATTTAAGAACAGAAAAACCTATGGTGGGGAGGCAGAGATATTTTATACTTGCATTCAATGAACCATATGACTGGACACACAGCTAAGACTTTTTGTGTATGTTAAAAATATAGGCCAAGTCAAGTGAAAGAATTCATTGATGATAGCTTATAAAGAATTAGCTCCCTAGAGAAGAGTAGGCACAGGTTTGTTTATATTGCTGGAGGAAGAGGGAATCGTGTATTCTTTATTTTTATTCTCATTTCCCTAAAAGAGCTTCAAAAGATCTTTCAAACCTCTCACAGCAAATGGAGATAAACTAGTAATTCGATATATCAAATCTCGATTTTGCTGGATAACACTATACTTCACCTAACTACTATGAAAATTGACCATATTTATGTGGACAAGAGTGAAAGGCTTTGCAATTAGATACAGGTTTAAAAATTTGAGTGCTTCTATTCCTTATTTTCATCCTTAAAAGGCTAGTGAAAAAAGATACTAAAAAGTAGCTGTATGCTAACAGACTGTAGAATTATACTTTGATCTGTATTAAATCCTGGAAGTTGACAGAATAGTGCAATTGAATCATGGATTGTCAATTGTCATCTTCTGTAACCAAAAAGGTTATGCTCTTGGTAGCAGAGGACAGTTGCTCTAAATGAACGGCTGTAGCAACAGAGGTCAATCAGAACTCAACATGAATTTGTGATCTAGCAGCTTTCTACACAAGACTGTGTTTAGAGTGGTCTCAGTGACTGCGAATATCAATGTTTTCGCAAAAAAATTATGGACTATTTTGCAGACTAACAGGAGATTACCATAAAAAAAAAAAAATACAGAATCTAAGCCATCTAGAGGAAAGAAATGGGTTGTTGCTACCTGACAGCAGTGATGTTGACATATTTTAAAAGACTTGGAAATCTACCCACATTTACAAGGAATCACATGGACTACTGGTTTTTTAGTTAATAAATTGGTTGTAAGCATTCTAATTGCCAAGAACCTTAGCTTCATGATGCTCATTTCAAACATTTTCCCTGATATTTTGTGAGACTTGAATTCATCATAGCCTCAGTAAGTTTGTGAGTCACTTTTGATATTCAGTATTGTAATTTGACCTTTCTTTTGGATTTCTCTAGTTACAGATATTTCCATTTCTAATACTTAATAGTTAGGAAATGTTATTGTGTTCATTATAATTCAGTTAGCAGTGAAATGTTAATTGAATACTGCTAGTTTGTTTAGATAATAGTTCTAGATTAATTTGCAGATTTTTCTGATTGGAGGAAGTTTTGTGTTAGATTGGTCCACAAATTATTGTAATGGTCTTATAACTGTTACTGATTCTGTTGGTACTACACAAAGCTCATTACATGCTGCTATATAGGATAGGAATGTGGTTAACAATTGTTCCTGAGTCATTTGGGGAGTAATTGCTTCCATGGTTACGGAATTCTTTAATTTTTGGTCTCAACATTGAGAGGAAATGTATATGAACAGCCCTATCTCTAAATTAGTGTCAGTAGTGTGATTTAACAAAATTATTCTAGTCTTTGGCTCATAACACTTGTAATTCTGTTTTTAGCAAAACATTTCATAATTTTAAAGATGTTCTTGATTATATCCTTCAAGTCTTGCTTAAGATGTAATATTCACGTATCAGCATAGCTTGTATGTAAAAGTATATGGTGATCTTTCTTAGAGTTCAGAAATACCAACAAAATCATTGCCCCTGACCCATTAAGCTACATCTGGATACAGAAGAGGGATAGAGGCAAATTGAATCACAGACTTTACATGTGTTATTCCACACTGTAGCTGTCTCTAGCCTATATGCCTGTGAAGCCATTTATTTATAAGAAATGGACCTACAGAATCGGCCTTCCTGGTATTTGCAAGCTTCTGAGTCTAGATCTGGCTTTCTCTGCCAGCTAATCTCTGAAATAGACTGGAGCGATGTGGGTGTAACACGCCTGACCCAACAAAAGGTCAGATTCTGTTTGCAATTTTGATCCATTTCTAATTATAATCATGTTTTTTGTGGTGCTGATTAGGGATGAGGTGCAATTTCATTACAGGTTTTTTTTTTTACATTAACACTAGGATTGTAGATATTTTAACATCATAATAAGGAATTTATTCTGCCCAAAAATCAATACCAACAATACTCAAAATTGTGATAGTGATGTGCAGCTTTTGAGTAGTGTTTGCTGGAACACAAAATTGTGTGTCTCTTGTGAATCTTCTTCCCTTGTTTAGGTTTTATGTGATGGTTAAGCATTATTGCTAAGTAAGGTTGGTTAGGCTGAGATGGAAGAGGCCTTAATTTTATTCCTAGAGAAGCTTTTCAGTTCTGGGAGAGGCCTTTAATAAATGTAATTCTGGGTAATATGATATTTTGTTGAGATCCCACTTATATCCATATGAAAAAGCTAAGATTTTTTTCCCTCAAACTGGCTCTTGAAGATACTCATTTTATCTTTGTCAGTTCTTCTGTCTTTTTACTATTACTTTATCTGTGTGCAAAGGAAGCTGGTAAAAAATAACGTAAATGTGTCAGGTGTCTTTAAACCAACCTCCCTCTGGGCTTAGTCTTGCACTGTGCTTTGCACTCCAGCTCTTGTAGACTTAATCAGGCTTTCAGAATAATCAGCAAATGGAGTATTAGGCCCCTGAAGCATTACAGGTTCAGTGGATGTCACTAGGCCTTTGAAATGGAGAAAATGTCCTTCAGAAAAGTTCTCCAGTCCTTCTTCAGGAAAAGCTTCTTTTCTTAACCATGTCATACAAAAAGGGCTGAAATAGAAGAATGAAATGGAAGCAAAGCAATATTTAGGTGACAGTCCTAACATTATTTGTAAAGCATAGGACAGTGCTGAGCAGAAGGCAGAACATGGAGATAACTCTAATCTGTGGGCTAAGCAGAGATCAACAGGAGGAGGAGGAGAAATTTGCACAGAAATCTAATACTTATTCTGTTATTGATTTCTAAGATACCAACCAGTTCTGCTTCACAGAAGTTACATATGTAAGATTTAGATTGGTAATCTGATATTTTTTTTTATTTTTTCTTCACCACATCAAAATTTTTCTGACACTTTATCCCAAAGTTACTAATGTAGTAGAGATGGATTTGTAGGTACCTACCCTATTCTTTACAGTTCGGGCATGTGACAGTGCTACAACTTGTCCATGATGTGAACTTATGTCCTTTGGGCTGAGTAGGTGATTCTGTCAGGAAACTCAGTAGATAAAGAATTGAACTCCCAGTTGAATACAAAGTTCTGAAAGTTAACTGATTTTTTGTTTTGTTTTGTTAGACCTGGTTGTTATTTTCATTGCAAACTATTTATTTGACTGGGTTTTTTAATATCTATTCAGTTTATCAATTTATTCACAGCTAACTGCATTTTGTTATGACTTTGTTCTGTAGTTCCAAGCCCTCTATAAACATGTTGTAGTTCAGGTGCTTTCACTGTCATTTCTTCTTTCTCACTTCTTACCTCAGTCAAAATTACGTTCTTTTTTCTATTGATTGGAGAAGCACAACACTAATTAAGGAAAGGCTGAATGCCATTGGGGCTGTCAGGTTTTATTTTCTACACAGAGGTAATAGGAGGGTGTTTTCTAGAGTTAGAGGAAGATAAAGGGAGTAGAAGTCAGGAAATTGTTGTGTGTATATGTGGGAGTTTTACGTATGTGAGCTTTTTTGTTTAGTGCTACCTAAATTATGTATGCTAATAAAACTGCAGTGCTTATATGAGATGCTTTTGTATTAATTATGTATGACATGTAGATATGTTAAGAAGATATAAAGCTATTTTAGTCTAGTGTTAATTTGCTCTGATCTAATAGGGCTCTGACTGGTGGACTTGGAACATGATGGAGTTCAGTCATATGTACTCTTGTTCCACATAGAGAAATGTTTCATACCTTTATACCAGAAGAGTGTCTTTTATTTTGAGGTATGAGTCTCTGACTCTCTTTCTTCATAGTTGTAACTCAACTTACTGCCCTCAGTGGGGTTCACAGTACACGGAAATGGTGATACCTTTGGACAGTGCCTGCTGGAATAGCTTCTAGGCCTATAAAAAAGGCAGCAAGTCTGCCCTTTTGAAATTACAGGTTACTGTATCCAGTACTGCTTCTGTTGCTTATCAGCATACAAAAGGAAGAAGAAATAGTGGGAGCAGAGGTTCAAGCATAGCTTTGCTGGCATTTTCAGTGGTAGCAAGCCACAGTGATCTGCTACAACAAGAACAGCTATATTTTTGTCTGTTTTCCACGCTTTGAGGAATATTAGAGCAGTCAGGCTTTTGATCTTCAGCTCTCAAACAGAGACTTGATAGTTTTTTGAACACAGGAAACTTGACCTAGGCAGTTATCTAATTGGATAATGCAGGCTAGAGCATTATTTCTGAAGAGAAGGAATTTGCCTGTACAACACATGCCATGTCTGTCTGGAGAGAAAAGCAGATAACGCTCTGGGAAAGTAATGCAGCTAGCCTAGAAAAGAAGGCAAAGTAGGGATCCTGAGGTTAATGCTGGTGGACGCAGAAGGATTTTGTAGCAGTTTTATATGCCAGTGTTGGAATTGTTAAAAATTTTGCAGCTGTATGCGTTCTCCAAGTAAACTAATGTGTTCTGCAAGAAAATTCCTAGAAAGATTAACCAACTTCATAAAAAAGAGAGACATGACTGCTAAATTCAGAATTTAAATGCAAGTATAGCTTGTTTTCCTGTGTATTTGCACAAAAAGCCTTTTTCCCAGAGATTTTTCTTCCTTGTTGTATACAGACTTGCACTTCTTTGATCATACTGGTCTTCTGAGTAAAATAGATTATTCTTGAGGTAATCGCTAGCTGTTCCACGTATAGGCTCTGCAATTAAACTTCTGTACCTTCAAATCCTGACTTAACTGAATAAACATAGTGTCCTCATCAAATAGTCGCAGCAACATTGTAGCTGGCAGTACAAGGTATTCCTGTGTGTGTACCCTGTACGTGTCCTTTAAAAAAACTTGAGCACTTACATGGCAAAATAGAAAATTAATTCTGAGTACTATAGATAAATCTGCAATATTAAAAGCTGGCAGACAAGAAGACGTTATTTGGCAATCAGTATTTTTTAAGTGCTTCCAAATCTTAGTCCAGCTGTATGTCTAGTAGTAGACTGGAGATGAACAGCTAGAGATGAATATAGCTAAAAATGCTTATGTAAACCTCTGTTTGCACATCAAATTTATTATAAAAGAGTACATGTGCAATTGGGCTCAGAGAGAAGGAAAGTTTCAAACTTCTAAGTGGAAGGGACTGGAGAAGTAAATCTATTTTTACAGAAGTAAGTTAGACTTTTTTGTTTGCTTAGTGTGTTCTGCCTGGTGCTTTTGTGTTTTTCCCTGCCACAAAGTCTGTGGACATTTAAGTGGGTTAAGGACCTATAGAATGAAATGCTACTGTGTATTACAGTGATAGTATGAAAACACTTATAGATGGATTCTGTTGTTCGGGGCATGGTCACAAAATTCACAACCATATTAAGGGAACAGAGTAACTCCAGTGACAACTGAGATATCTTACCCATTTGTTTATATTTAGATGATTCATGCTATATTCTGTAATTTTCCGGGTCTCTATCTAACAGCAAAGAATAGCCAGCTTTAGGTGATGATAAACAACAGAAATCTATTTAAAAAAAAAAAAAGAGAGCAGGACAAAATATTAGAAGGAAAGTCGTCAGAACAAAGTTAGTCCTGGAAGCTATGTTTGACGTCCAGTGGAAACAGCATAAGAAGGCTCCTGCTTGGTTTTTGTGCTGCTATGACCAATGAAATGTAGTCAATAAAGAAGGTAGTGAAAAGTTGGCGGGTTTTTTTTTGCTTCTGAGTCATGTCCAAAAGTGGTTTATGCATGTTATCTCACCTCTCATTTTCATAAGGAACTGTAGGCTGTTGTTCAAAAAACTGGGGGAAGTGGCCGGTGTGTTATGCTATGTATGCAGCAAGATGGCAAGGTTTTTTTGAGAAGTCAGACTGCATAGGAGGAGCTTGAGGAGACATTACATATCTGCTATTGCTCTCCAATCTCCATGCTACAAAAGAGTTGCATAAGAGGGAAAAATGAAGGCAAAGGAAAGAAGCTGCTTTCCCTGCCACTTTGTCTTGCACCTCCTTCTTTCCTTTTCTGGATGATTTTGAAAGATCCAGAGAGCAGCAGATTGTGCAAGTGGAGGGATAGTCTAGTTCTGTGTTTGCAGTTCCCAAAACTTGCAGTATTACCAAGATGTTTTGATCAGGGCTTTCTAAATGGTGTTTACTGTAGCTGATGATTCATTCACAGCTGTTTCAGTAACTGTTACTGTATCATTTATACATTTCATACAAAACAGACAAATTCAGTTTGGCAGGGATTAGTGCAGTAGGAGCTCAAGATTTGTAACTGATGCAGGAGCCCTGTCTCTTTGAAACCATCAGATAAGGAAGGCCTTTTGACTTTAAGGAATGTTTTTGGGTTTAATTTCTGATATTGTAGATCTGCCATGTCTTGTACAAATGGAGAGAGGAGTCTCTCTGTCCTTTTCCTGCTTGAGTGTGACGGGAGGAATGGTTTGCTGTTATTTATGCACCAGTGTCCTACCTGCTTTCCCTATGTTGTAGTGCACACAGGATTACAGGAAACAGCTAGCATATACGTGCTGAGAGAAATTTCAGGGTGCCTGTGGGCAGGTCAGTGAGATTTTTACCATCCTCTCTTGACACTGACAAATTGCACAACTCAGGTTGTGATTTTTGTGCTGCAGCAATTTGGAAAAACTCACAGATTGATACACAGATGTTTGCTAAGGATTTCAGAATAATAACATGGAATTTGTTAGTATAAGAATTGCTGGGGCTTGTGCAGAAGGCTCTTCCTGGCTCTGTTTTTGCATGCTAGTATGTGTATTTTAATCCAATTTAGAGACCACTCTCTGTCTGAATTTGCTACTCTGTCTGCTAATCCATATTTGGGGTTTGGGATTTCTCACTCTGTTCTGGGCTACCCATTCCACAAACAGAGATGAGTCATATTCTTCTTGTGAGTCTGTTAAGACTGTCTTGGAACTGGAAGTGGAACTAAATCACACAGGAGGTTCTGCAGAGTCATATGATAAGAAGAGTGCATACTAGTTGTCTCTAATTCAATTGCTTGGGGAAAAAGCTGGCAGCACTTAATGGTTCAGAATTGAAGAGGCTGAAAGAAAAGGTAGCCTTGACAAATGTGATTTTTAAATGCACATTATTATTTTTTAGCCTAATGGTAAAAATTACTGGGTTTTAATTCTTAACCCACAATAATTTTAACTAATATAGCACCATATTATGGCCAATCATTGGTAATAGGCTCTAACATTAGTGATGGTGATGATGTATGATCCTTCTGATTTATTATTCATCAAATTAATCCCTTGGATATTTCTTCTAATTTCATTTGCGTTACTCCTGGTGTTAGTATGTCTTTAGCCCACTGTGTATGCAGGAGATCTGCATGCCTCTTAGCAATTTTACAGATTTCTCAGTAACAAAGAATTATTTTTTGCTTTTCCAGAAAGGCCTATTAGTTGAGAACTTTCGTTTTAGGAGATACTTTTTAAGGGAGCTGTAATGTTAGATGTACAAACCTGCTAAAGATACATTTTTGAAAACATAAAAAGCAAAAATCATTATTCACAAAACATTTGACTGTGGTTCTTTATGAAGTGTTTTGTGTCTTCTCCTTTTTTTATTTTTCTTTTCTGTGACTGTTCTAGGAAATGCTTAAACATCAGGAATAGCTAGAACTTGATGCAAGTAGAGTAGGACTTTGACAGAGTGAAATATCCCGTTATGGAATCATCAGCATTCTTTGTTATGGCACCTTCATGAGAGATTTTAGCAGTAACTCTCATTTATGCCCATATAAGAGATTACAACCAAGGCAAATGTGGCTAGTCAGGAGTGTCTTCTCTGTAAAGCCCTCTGTTTCCTCTCTATAACAATATTTAACAAACTAGCCTTTCTCTGAATACTTTAATAATTGCCATTGCTAGTTGAGAAACATTGCTCCCAGGCCTTGCATGTTTGTTTATCTTAACTTTTGCATAGTTGTTTGTCTTAAGCTTTGAGCAAAACAGTGCAGGGCTTCAATAAAACAAATGCAAAGATGGTGAACTTCTAAGGAGTAGACAAGCTATCAGAGAACTTGAGGGTGTTCAAATTCTAAAACTATTTGACATTTATTTAATATCTTAATGATCAGAGCATAGTTTCTTATTTACAGTTCTCTGTGCTTATGCACACCTAAAATTCTGTATGAGCTGTAATTTTTGAAGATGGCTTCAGCTAAAAATATTTGATGCTAACCGTCAAAATACTGCTGAGGAACAGAGTCTGATTTCGCAGGACTTGATGTTTCCTAAGCAGATGTTTCCAGTTTTTATAATACTATTGATCTTAGTTCTAGTAACACAGCCTGAACTGGTGCAAATATGTTCAGATGGCATATGTATGTGGGAAGTAGTTTTGTCAGAATGTCTCAAGCATGATTGTTCTAGAGATGTGTATGACAGCAGGTCACTATTTAGCCATCAGGATTCGTGGCTGAAATGTATTTTAGAGCATAGATTTAATTTGACTTGACACGTGGCAGAAGACATCTGTCATCTGTTGTTTTTATCACTTCCCCCTACTTGTATATTTTTAAAATAATAGAAAAATATACTAAAATTTTTCTTACAAGAAAATGTCGTTTTACCTTTTAGTCTTAGTGCTGATTTCACAGAACTTTAGTTTTAAGCCCTTTCTATTTTTTTTTCATTTTTATTTTATTTTTATAACTTATTGGAAATAATTGTCTCCTTTTTGCAGCTCAAGCATTGATGAAGTTGATCCTGATTTGTGGAACTAATGCCAGTAATGCAGTTCTTTTCATTCCATCAGACATGCTAAAAGATTACCATTTTCTGCACTCTTTTTTTATTGTTCTAGTAAAGCAGTGCTGGTGTTACATTTCTCCTATTTTTAGAAGCAAAAGGATTGCATAGAAACTTTCACTGTTAGCTGAAGATGTTTTTCATTTGAAGATGCGAAAGTTTCTGACCCAGGTCAGAAGTTATCTGAATAATAAGATAGTTTCTTCTAACGTCTGCAGAAGTTGCGGTATGGGGGGAAAAAAAAAACCTTTTGTAATTCTAATACATATATAACACAGTATTGAAGTACAGATAGAATCTTACCATCTTTATTCATGTCTCATCTTACTGAACTGGGTCCTGTTCATATACATATATCTATGGATTTTCCATAAATATTCAGTATACATAGCTGAGGAGGCAGTCTTGTGTTGTGTTTGCTCTGTATTTGTTACAGTACTTTGTATATAGCAATGCATACAGTTGGAGAGAGCTAAGTGGTACACTACTTTACATCCTCTTTCTGCTACAAGAATGCCAAAAGATAAGACTAGAGAGTCTGTTTCCTGGAGGAAAAAAAAAAATTAGTTTGCTTTGGTGGCATTAGACCCAGGAGTAGGAGCTCTTTAGTGACTATAAGGAAGAAAAGTTATATCTCCTCCAGTGTATGGAATTGGATACTATTTAGGTTCAGAGCCATGCATCCATCAAGCTACAGCACACTTCTCTTGAACCCCCCTGGAAACACTAAGGCAGAGGTTTACATGTGCCCTTTGGCCATGGATTTGTGGGCTACTCAGCCTAGTTCATGCATGGAAGTTCATTCTTCAGGAGTGTATTTTATAGATGCTGATACTGTCTGGGAAACATTGATGCAACGATCAGGGAACCATATGGAATGTACTGTAGGAAAGGAGGAGACTTCCCCCTCTACCCGGTGAATATGACTCCCAAGACAACATCCAGTTAAGGCAGTAACTTCATGGTTTAAGTTGTAGAGGGTTTTATTGGTATGACTGTACAGCCTGAGATCACATTTGAAGGTCAGAAGAGATAGAGTTCATTATATAAGTAGCCTGCATTGTTTATACATCTTGCATTAGTGCTGCTACACTGACCTTTCAGCTCTGGAACTGATATGGCCCCCAGGGTTTAAGGCAATATACTTTCTCCAAATTCAGTTGTGTCTTACAAAAATATTTGCATTAAGATGGTGTTTCCCATAGAGCCTGTGAGTAGAAGGGGAAGATCAAGGTTTTGTGAAACTATGTGTTTATTCCCCTTCTCTTCTCAGTCCCATAGAGGACTGAGTAGGTCCCAGCTGTGGCAGAAAGGAAATCCTCTAAAATCAGAAGCTACAGAAGACAAAGGATGGGGCAGAAAGAAACATCGTAGCTGTTTTTAGATATTTCCAGATTTCATTTCTCTGAAGTCTGAAAATGGATGCTGGCAGGAAGTTTTTCTTTCTCCTTCACTTTTGAGTTTGTAGGAGGAGAAGGAACAGATGATGGACAGCAGCAGCTCAAAGCTCTGTACCAGCTAAGCCACACAGCACAGTCCTGGGCACTTATCATCAGTGTTGACAGCAGCAGAGATGGGGGTGGACAAATGATAACTAGAATAGCATGTATATCACCAGGAGGATGTAGTCCACCAAATGTGGGAGCTATTCCTGCTTTTCGAGAAGCTCACTAACTCCTTCCTTTTAATAGAAATTGGCTGTGCCTTATCCAAGGGGTTAAGCTGTTTTGTGTTCAAGCTATTCTTGTACACTATTGTAGGAGAGTAATATCTGCATTGCAAGGTATTTAATTTCCTTGCATAATTAAACTAGAAGGAAATTGAGTGCTGTTGTACAAACAGTAAATTCCTCAGTGATTTACTTCATGTTAAGTAGATTTGTGTAGAAATTCTTCTTTGTTGTAGAGAAGCTGATGGTTCCTGTCTACAGTGCCATCTGTCTAGATTAGCCATTCAGATCTGGCCGATATCAGCAGAGACTGCAAGGTGGCAGCTAAAATTTAATTTAGCTCTTGTCCTTTGCTTTTCTTTTGCAGAATACTATCACCACTGCAGTTACTTGATGTCTCTGTTGAACGTCTTGGTGGAAAGGCCAAAGCACGTTCTCTTGTATGATGGACTTCTGAGCCAGAGTTTATAGGCAGAGGACGATGGGAAATCTGTATGCTTTCTCTCTCCTAACTGAAAAAACAAACAAATACATCAGTCTTCAACTGACAGTTTGCCAACCTTATGAGAAATATACTAGAAGTTTTTAAATGTAAAAAGAATAAAGTCTACACTCTTTCCATCTGGAAACCATCAGAATTCTTTAATAGTGAGCTACCTTGGGATGCTGTAATTAATTTTTATTAATATGAGAATGTATAGAGCAGATTTTCAGAATATTAATTGCCTAGTAACTTGACTGAAAGTTTAGTTAGAAAAAAGAAAGAAAAGTTTAGTTAGAAAAAGAAATACAGTCATATTGCAGACTTTTAGGGAAAGAGGAGAGGCAGCACTGGACTGAAGAAATCATCCTGTATGGACTCATGGATTCAAGAGCAGAAAAATAGTTTTAGTCTGTGATGGCCTATAGAGCTCTAGAATTCTAGATGAGGGCTTTGCAGTAATACATGTTAACATGTTTGGTTTATTTTTTTTTTACTAATTTTATTGAGGTACTTACTGTTTAGTCCCTGATACATAGCAAAAAGGGCTTTCCTCCTGTTTTGATTTTCTTGACTGGAAATTTCTGTACTGGTTTAGTGGCTTTATTTTCAAAAAGGTCCACAGTTGCAAACTCACTTCTGCTTGTATGTGGTTTTGGGATATATTAAAGAAGTAGTAATAAATACAAGTGCACAGAACTTAGCCTCAAATGGATTTACGTTTACTAAACAAAAACAGAAGGCAAAAGTTTAATGCAGTTCACGGGCAGGGGGACGTAACAGGGAAGGAGTTTTGATACCTACATTGTTTTAAGTATGTGCCAGAAGAGGGAGACTTTGGATGCATCCAAAGACAGGATTATTGCTAATTAGCCAATCACATAAAAGGAGAAATCAATGGTGTCAAAATGGGGACTGACTGCTGTGCTCAGAGGAGTGTACTACTCCTTGAAGGCCATAATTAGATGACTCCAATACAAAGTATAATCCTGTTTGGGCAGGTAGCCCCCATGAATTATTCCAATAAAGACTCAGTACAAAACTTCATTAGAAGGATTCCTCCCTGAAGAACCCCACAGGTGCTGAGTGAAGTAACTGCACCTCAAAGGCACTTGTGTGCCTGTCTGTTCCCATTCATCTCTAGATCGAAGTGATTAGATCAACTAATTCCAGTCGACATTGACGTAGTTGTTCAGAGTTTACTTGGTGTTGTAAAGCAATTGAATGGAGAAACTCACATTGCCTCCATCTACTAGGTTAAGAAAAAAGGACATTGAAATGCAGTTTGTCAAAAACTAGCAGACTTAGAAGAATTTAAAGCATCAATTGACAAATGAGATAAGGGAACAAAATTTGAGACCGCAGTTTGTTTAAAAACTGTTGCTTTTGGCCATGAGGGTGAATGCAGCTTGCCAGAGTTATCTTGTCTCTTCCAGAATCCCCCCAAAACTACTGCTGTTTGTCAAAATGACAATGATATGATGATTCCAATATTTTATTGTGTCTGGCAAACTTTATATTAGTTTTACTAGTGTGCTTTAACATATTGAAAGTAACGTTTCTTCAAATCAGAAGGGCATGAGTCAGATTTCAGGATGATACATTTCACTTAAATACCATTGGGATTTAAATGTCAGGCTTGTCTTTAATTTTCTTTTCCATATATTCGGAAGGCTTTTGGACATTGATTTTTATGCACAAACACTGAACAATAAGCTGGCTGCTAGAAACTGACTATTTCTATTCTTGTTCACAGACCACCAAACTCCCAGTATGTCATAGTTCTATGTACAGGTTAGGGTTTGATTCCATTGATTTTATTTTTTCAGTTTTCTGTTCTGTCTTTAGTCTGTATTGTTTACATCAACTGAACTGACAAATTGCTAACAGTAAAAATATGAAGCTTACTGTGTAAACAAAACTCTCCAGGAATCCAAATGGATCTCAATACTGGCTTTTTACTGATATGTCAAAGGTAACATGGGAAAAGAAGAAAAAGTAAAAAGAACAGAGTTCTCATCATTGGTTAATAAAAATGATACATTCATAACAACAGAGTTTAGTGTGCAGAAGAGTATAGTTCTGGCTTTTGATCTTGGACCTTTGCTACCCTGCATCCTGTTTCTTTGTCTAGGATGATAATTACCCATATGCTAGGTCAGAACAAGGTATGTATTGTAAAAAGAAGGAAAAAATGAGTTAATATAAATAATGAGTTCACTATTTTTCATTTGCTCATTAGTTTTTGTTTGGCTTTTTTCAATTTCTTCTGGCAGCTATGTTCTAAAATATAAAATGAAGTGCTTCCAGTCATAATTAAACAAATTAACCATAACTTTAGAATTTAACCACTCACAGAACACATACAATCTTTTCTCATACTCTGTGTCAGGGGCTCATTCCAGAACATCCTAGAAGATCACACGTCCATCTGTCTGGACTTCCTAAAGTTTATAGATAATTCCTTTAGATTGTATACAGTAGGTAGCAGTAAGGGATCTGCGAATGGAAGAAGAACACTTCCTCCTAAATTTGTATTTTGAATACCATGTTGAGATTTTTATTTTTGTCTGTTGTCCTTTGAAGGCTGTGTTTGCTGAGTGTTGATGTGTCAGGTGAGCATATTTAACAAGCAATCTGACTCTCCTGCACCATCTCTACTAGGACAAGAAGTGATAACTTTGAGATATTAGTCCACTGATAAACTGCATTCTTTAGGTTTTTATCTTGCATATTATTGAGGAGCAATAGTAAGTTTTAAGTCTGTAGAATTTAGTTGAAGGCTGCAGGGAAAACAACCTGATGTAAAACCCACATGTACATAGATATCATTGACACAATCTTCCTTTTGCTCTGCCTGGTGTGAACTAGTAGTATCTCTACTAATATTTGTTTAATTGCATTGTTACCAAAACATTCTAGATGAGACTTATTTGAAAAACGTAAACAAAATTTAGGCATTCAACATCTTTGTTCCCCATAAGCATCAAATACTTGCTTAGTTTTCAGTGGAGCTAGTTTCCTGTGTCAGGTGCTTATAGATTGTACCTGCATGGCTTACTTGGAATCTGAAAGACAGAAGAATAAAATCCTGGGAGGTTCAAACAGGTGTTTTTAATGACATGTTCCAAGCTTGCAGATCACAAGGAAAATAGCATCTATAGATGGATTTTCTGCTCAGAACTGTTTCTTGTGATGATGATGTAGAAAGACATGCTTATCTAGTGTTATATNAAAAAAAAAAAAAGACTTTTTGACCGAATAATGTCTTAAATGTTTTACTTTTATTTGGCAAGCAGTTCCATTGTACAGTACTTAGGAGAAAAGCAAGTCCATCTTGGATTGACACCACAAGAACAAGTTAAAAATGATAGCCTATCTTTAGGACTTGTGTCATGAAGTTATACATTAGAGAAACAAATGCTGACCGATCAAAAAAGTTAGAATTGCATCTTCTTTTTTATATACCTGAAATGTCAGTGTTGTGAATAAATTTCTTCTGCAGTGTACAGGGCGGTAGTTTTCCATGTCAAAGTAAATCCTGAAAGCCAGGCCTGAAGAAGGAGTCACTGTTTTGATGTGTGTCTTTGTGCCTAGCTGCTTGGAAGAGTGCTGCAGCATACCTAACCAGTGGTGACAGAGGAAAGCTAATGCAGCATGCATTATTTGCCTTGGTAGTGTGATAAGTGTTTTGTCCTTTTTATAAAATGCAAAGCTGAAGAAACACAGGAAATGATGTGCCACTAAAACTACTTTTACATGCAGAGAAAACTTGCATCTCACATTGTTATTGCCTAATGCCACCACATATAAGACATCAGTTTAGAGAATGTAGTTCAAACAACTGAGTGATACAATAGCTCAAATATTTGTGAAGGTAGCATAGAAGAACATAGTGTAAGATGTTGGGTTTAGTCACGATACTGTAATACAGTACCTGGGAATATGTATTTCAGGAATCTCACTGCATTCAACTGGAAATACGTAATGGATTGAAGCCACTTTTATTGTTGCATTATGTATATTTCTTAAGGGTCTTCAGGATGTTCAGTACAGAGTCTTTTGCTGATCATTTGGAATAGTTTACGCAGAAGTTTTGATAATCCCCAGTAAATGTATAAACATAGTCTTTTCTATGTGAGTTTTGCCATAACTGTAAAAGTAAACCTGGGTTTAGGTTTGTCGGTCCATTTCCAATTTACTATGATGAAAGATTTAGTGTTTGGTGGCAAGGAATTTAATTACTGCTACCTTTTAAAGATGTTTGCTTTCTGCAGATTTCATAAGAAGGGCTGACAAACATGGAGAAGAGACCCTGGAGATTGTACTCTGGGGAGGAAAGCAGCCCATGTAAGCTCATGCCCTGTTACTCAGCGCACTCACAGTTTTTACGTGCTAATGGTGAGAAAACTTTGCTTGGATTTTGACCATACCAGATGACAGAAAGTGTACTCCTTATTCTCGCTTTCTCTGTTTCCAGTGATATGCGGCCAGTTCTGGAGGAAGTCATGTTGCAGACTTAATATTGGTATGATAAACAATGCCTTTAGGAGTAGAGACCACAACTAAATCCATTCCCATTAGCATCATAGAGGTAGTCATATACAATAAACTGATCACATGCCTTAGCTGAGACTGAAGCATGCACACAAAAAACCCCCACCCAACCAAAAAACCCAGTACTTCCTGCCTGTCTCCCTAGTAAATATAATCTCCAGTTAAGGTTAGCAAAAATCAAATGTATTTACTGTAAGATGGAACAGAGAAAACAGAATATAAAATATGTTAAAAAGGAACTATACTGAACTATGATATTTTGCTAAGACAACATCCTTTTTTTCTCCTTTGTGACCTGTGGGGAGAAAGTACATTCTAGTTTATACTCATTTATTACTATCTTGCTACAGTCATTTTCTTAGAAATAGTAAGATATTGTTTTGTTTATTTGTATGTGCTTCATGATCTGAGTTTATTTTGGAGTCCTTTGTTCTTTAGACATTTCATAATATGTGAAATTAGTCTGTGTAATAATGTGCTGTCTCCATAGGATAACTCCAGCAGTATGTACCTTAAAAGTTTTCAGTGGAGCAAAATTTAGGTTTGAACATAAGAGAAAACAAATGTTGGACCTGGTCAGTGGTGATTTAAATAGTAGCTTGAGCTCTTAATTGGGTCTGAGTTGGTCAGAATAGAAGGGTGGTGTGACTAGAACTGATTTTGCATTTAGTATGTGTGTGCAAAATAAGTATCTTAGGTGAGGAATGAAACTCGAGCTCTGAACTGAGCAGTGTTCCCTGTGAATGGGTGATGCAAATGTGGAATTTGATCACAAACACAGAGGGCCCAAAAATGCACAAGTGCAGCTCATCTCCTCTTCTACCTCCTTGTCCTCTGAATGTTAAATCACCTCAAGACTACTCATCTTACCCCTATTTTCCACTCAGTTGCTATCCTTATCTATAACAATACCGAATTTAGCCCAGTTATTTTCATAAAATTTTCTTTTGCTGAACCCTACACTTTCAGCAAAGTGGCTCAAATTAGGTGCAGCTTCAAATCTGAATAGTGAAATTACCATGATTAAAAGCTAAGTTGATGTCAGAACAAGTTTGCAGTTGTAATGCTTCTGAAGTTACCTACCATGAGACCCAGGTGACTAAAAGAAAAAATAGAAAACTCAAATATTGACATTTCCAGGCCAAAGATTAATTCAGATCATCAGATCTGTCAGGTGGTGTGATCATGGTGACTGCATATGTTGTCAGCCTGAAATGGTATTTCTACCCTTTGACTGTTAAGTCTATCAGAAAATTGTGAAACAACTGGAAAGCTTTGAATAGCCCACTCCCAATTCCTACGTGGTTACTTTATGGATTTGATATCCTGGGAAACAGTGCAATAAGAAAGGTTAATAGACCATAATGCATAATAATTTGGAATTAACATTCAGAATCATCACCGCTTTCACGCCATACAGTGAGGAGATTTTTTTCATTACACCCTTTTCCTGAAAATACACTTCAGTCTAATTAGTGGAAAGCCATTCTTTTAGTTGCAAGAATAAAGGTAATTGTCAAAGATTAAAGCTAACAACAACAATTTTATTTTAAATGGGGAGTGGCTCTGAAAGCCCATTTACTCTTCCCACTCCTCAAAATACTTGTCCTCACTTCCCTTCTTATGTTGATTTCTGAGCTTATTGTATATCACAGTGCTTGACTTCACTGAAGGACAGCAAAGTCTCAGGCTTCTGATTTTCTCAATTCAGGGAGCTCCTAACCATGAAATCCATTTGCTGATTGTTCTGTCCTCCTGGGTCAAAATGTAGTACATGTATTCTTGCTGGGTGTGATTTAGCAACAAAATGCTAAATTAATGCAATGCTCTATTCTAATGGAATGATACTTAATATTTTTATATGTACTTCAGGAGGAAAATTCATTGGGAAGATGCTAACACCAAAACACAGCTGCACTTCCCACAGGTTTTTTAGTAGCAGAGCTCACTGGCATTGTCTAAGGGTCACAGCAGGCCTTGCTGTGGTAGGTATTTGATGAGGCTGATACCAGAAAGCGTGGACAGTGCTATGAGAAAATGAAAACGTCATTGCCAGCTTTCTCTGAGCTCATTTGACTGTCAGGCATGGTCTTGCTCTGAAAACCTTGATTTGACACAGGAAGCAGTTGGGCACCTTAATGTTTCATGGCTTTCTATGAAATTTGGAACAAGATAAATAGTGTCGATTTAAATAAAGTTATGGGACCTTGCTTACGGCCAGCTCTGAAAGTATTTGTTCTTGCAAAATGATGAGCCCTGATTCAGCAAAGGGTCTCTGTTCTGAGTTCATCAGTACTGTAGCACTGACTGCTGAAATTGAACACAAAGCATGCAAAATTCATAAACTCCTGTCTAGCTGAATGCAGTGGACTTGCAAAAAGCATCTATGACTAAAAATTATATGCTATTTTGATGGGACTTGAATATCCAAGTTCTTTGGATGATAGTATTTTTTAAAACCTCTCCCTGATTTCATCACTATAGCTGATCTGTAACCTTTGTATTCTTTTTAAATGGTAGACTGCTGATAAAAGTGAAATCAGAATTAATTGGGTGTTTTGCCTTAAAAGTAACTCCTGAATTTTCAGAGTGGAGTTTAGTCAAGTCCATTGATTCTTACACACACTGATGGTGATTGTCATGGTGATATTCTTGATTTATTTAATTCTAATTTATGGGGAGAATCAGGTCTAGAGAGTTTGCTACATTTTCTGGACTTTGGAAGATGAAGGAGCAGAAACTGATACAGTGTGACAGCTCAATTATGTGAATTGTTAGGCACTGGCGTTGATTTCATTACAACTCCTTGATCTGCAGTGGAATTGCTCCTGACATATTGTGTATAATTCAGCTGAGAATTGGACTGAAAGAACTTAGACAAGATTAAGTCACAAGTTTTGTTTGATAATATAAGCAAGTGCAGTCTAACATAGTATTTGTACAGAAACGTTGAAATGATGATTTAAGCCCTATGAGTAATGCCAGGAGTTTTACAAAGGCTTTTTCTTTGAAACCCCAATTTCACTACAGCCAAGGAAATACTAAGATATAGATTCCAAGTAGGAGATGAGAGGGCAAAATAATTCTGTGTTTGGTTTGTATTATCCCTCATCACAATATTAAAATCAGTAGTAGAGTTTTCTAGGGAGTGTGTGACATAATGTAATAGATATAGTGTGTGTATAAAGAGAAGATTTTCAGTTAGGTGAATTTTAGTGACTGAAGACTATCACGTTGACAAAAGTTATTCCATGATTTTATGACTGTTAGAAAAAGTTGGTTTATAATCTTAGTCCTAGGAAAATATTTTATTATATCTTTGGAACAAGAATTTTTAATGTGGATAGAACTGAAGAATGTTGCTTGCATTTTTGTATTTTATAATTCAGAAACAGCCAGAAAGATTTTTATGACACTTTTTTGAAGTTCAGAAGAACAAAACACAATTCTGTCAAGAAGAGGTTTTAGCAGTAGTGGTATTTTTACAGATCTTTGACTTGCTTGGTGCAATTTACTTAGGATAGGAGCAGCTCTCAGGGCAGGATATTTGTGCCAACTAAAGAGCTGATAGTTTATTTTGGAAAAGGAGATACTATTACATGAGCAATGAGCGAGATCTTTTAAATAAATTTTAAACACGGTAATTGGTAAGAGCTGAGTTCAAGACAGATGACTTTTCACAGGGCAGGCAATATATCCTGGAAATCATTGCCACAAGGTGCTGTGAATGCTCAGAGTTTAAAAGTGTGTCCCTTAGGTCAAAGGAAGATTGGGGTAATACTTGGAAGAGAAAATCATGGTGGGTTAATAAACAGGGGGAAGCTATATTTGGCACAGGAAATCTCTTGAGCTGAAAATAGTTGCTATGGAGGGCATCAAAGGTGTTTCACCCTATGTCTGCTGTTGGGACTGGGTTGACCCAGTATATTAATTTTTATTTTCTGATGGAATTATACGTTGGTAGGCAGTTTGTTTGCCCTGGGATTCCATTTGAATTGGTAAGTAGTAATAGCGGCTGGCTAATCTAATAATTTCTAATAGAGCAGTGCATGGAGGCCACATCAGGCTGTTAGAAAAAGGACATGCAACTGGAGCTGATAGCAAACCCTTTCTAACATTGACCCTTGAATGACTTGTTGGATGGAGAAAGAAAGTGAGTTCAGACTCACTAATATTCTGTTTCACATGTTTTAACAGCTGAAGTTGCCTGTCTAGTTTTACCTTCATAAAGGTGATCACTTGATCCCCAAACTAAAAAGAAGCAAAGACACTTAATGCCACTTAAATCACGGAGAGAAGAGCAGAATTATGCCTCCTTTTGTAACAGCATTTCAGCATTTACAGCAGTATTCTTTGACAGTCATCCAGAGATGAGTGCAAGTTGTGGATTTTCATAAACTACTATGTTTATAGTCTGTCGTGGTTAAAGTTTCTTCCTGTTTTATTCAGGTGGCTATGTTAGTTCTGTAACTGGGACGGTTTGCTGTGTATTTTAAGATTTGTGGCTTTTTCTCATTTGCATACGTACCAGAATAAGAAGCAAAAGATAACTTTTATAGGCAGTCAGTTTTGTGCTCAAGAAATTTTGGTGCAAAGTTCCACTCACAGCATTATCTTTTGAAAGATGTGGTTCATTACACATTACCGTTATTGCAATTATAACTTTGCCATTGTTTCTTCTTGCCATTTTTTTAGAAAACCCTGTTTTGGCCAGAATCCTCTTATTAATCTGCTTTTGTTTCTGTTAATTTATCATGGAATTTATTGTTTGAGATCAGAAAACTTAATTTAAGCTCGCATCTTTTAATATTGTCGTTCGTGTTAAGTTTATATTAAAAATTATTCCCTCCTTAAAGAAATGTGTGCATAAAATTATAAATGTGAAAGCAATTAAAATAATTGTATTATCAGTAGATGACAAGATCTGTGCTTTTGCATTACTTGTACAGAATCCCATTTTGGGTCTCATTGTGTCAAGGCAGAGATTTGCATTTTAATGGAGAAAGCATGAAACACAGGCCCTGTAACTGTTGGATTGTTATTTAACAAAGGGGCATCGTTCAGAGCACAGAGTGTTTTGTTTTAAAGAGCTGGTGGTAAAGTAGTGCAGGGCAGGTCTAAGCTTTCAGTCACTGCAAAATAGAGTATGTGGGTATATATATATATATGCTTGACACGTAAGTGCACCTCATAAGCTTTACTGTTTTCTTCAACTGTTTGCTTTAGCAAAGCTGAATTGGAATATGCTATATTGAATAGAAATTGCTTCAATCTATGAGAGAAGTGGAAAACACAGCTTCCATTGCACATCAAAGTGGGCACAAGAGGCAGCTGGAGTATTCTGCAGAAAGGCACCCCAGGAGCTACAATTTCATCTGTCTCAACCTCAAAATGGGAGAATGGCTTTTAATTCCCACTTCTTTTAACAGTCCACAAGTTCTTCCCTGTAGACTTCAGCCTTTGATGTCTGTCTACCCTTACCTGGATTTTGCTCTTCTATAGACTGTAATGTTTTTAGGGAAATGAGGCAACCGTCATTCTACATTTTCATGGCTTTGGGAACGCTGTGTTAGCCGGTCACCAGCTAGACAGGGAAAGCATGTTGACTGTGTGTTTTGGACTGTGCTTACATATAAGCCTCCAGTGACCTGATTTGGATGGTTCTGTGCAGGAGTGATACTCCCATGCATATCTGTGGTTACTTCATGTTGATTTTGAAGTTCTAAGTGGCCTTAATGGTAGATAAAGCAAGAGCAGAGTAGTGTCTGCTTTATATCATGTGGGAGATAATATTTGCAGTGTTTTTGAATGTTGAGAGAAAGAGAGATTATTGCTACTCTTTTGCCTTAACTAGGATGCCATTTTTCCTCCATGGACACTGAATTGATATTTTGGTAAGAGGGGATTCTGGGAGTGTGATATAGCTTAATACATAGGCTGCATGCACAGAAAATCTGAGATCAGAAAATAACATGTAGAGAGCTTTGAAGTTACTTTTGTTGGTCAAAACCTGTAATAGCTAAACACAAGGCATGTGCGTAACTGCAGCTTTGAGAATAATAATGGGACCTCTAGTCAAGAGGTACAGAAGTAAATAAGTACATTGGTATTCTCAGTTTAATGTAAGCTTCAGACTCTCATAAGGCAACTCCTCAGCTGACATAAATTGATTTCAGGACTCCAGATTGCTATCTGAGGATCTGCCCCACAGAATATAATACAGTCAAAGGTCCTGTGCTCAGTCACAATTATTCAACATCTTCAAGCTATAATTGTTGCTTAGAGCTTTCTATTTTAGGTTTACATATTATCACTCCTTACCATATTATCTTCCAGCTTTCAGCATAAGAATTGATAGCAATAGTAAGGTCCCTTGTGAAACCTTCCTCTTTTTTCTTTTTTATTTTTTAAATTAAAATCTTGATTTATTTTTTTTTAATGTTTTATTGCAATTTCATTATTTCACAATGCTAAGTGAGGTTGGATTTTGAGGGGTGGAAGCACAGGTACAACAGAGACACATAACACAAGTACATCAAATACCACAATATAAATACAAAAAGGAATTTTGTTTTGGAAAGAGAGCGAACTTTGTACTTAGTGTAAGCTGAGCTTCATACTTTGTTGCACCCTACTAGCCTTCTAATGTCATCATGTCATTGATAATCTCTGAGAATCTTACTGTTTCTAGGGAAATACATCCCAGCGTTGTCCTTAATTCCCACCTGGAACATAGTTCCTGCTAATGGCAGTGCTGGCGTGCCTGGGGGTGCAGAATAAAATGCCTCATGACACTTCGCTTCTGGGCAACAAATGGTTTTCCAATCAACCTGCAGGCCTCATTCTCTTCTACGACTGCAAAGATGATGTGGCAAATACACGCCCTCCAGAGTAAGAGCCCCTTATCATACATAAATGCTGTACATACATTACAGGGCAGACACCTTGCAGGGTGTCCCTCACTCTGGATTGCCAGATGGAGCCTCTGAAAGGCCCCTTGGTGGGAAATGTGGACACGCATGTGGGAAGGGAGCAATTGTTCTATCTAGTAGGTACCCTCTGTGGTCATTGACAGTGGTCTAGACAGTTGATAAAAACAGCTTTCCAGAACAAAAGTGGCCTCTAGAACAGCAATCTTGAAACAATGTCCTATGTAAGCTTATTCTATATGCTTCCAGCTTTTTAGCTATCTTAAGTTACTCTTGTGTGTCTTTATTAGATTATTTTTAACACTGTTGAGGCCACAGTTTTCATTGCTTTATTCAATGGCAGTAGTCCTTTAACTTGCAAGCACTTGCGCTATAAAATACAGGAATATAATGCTATCTAATGAAAATAAGGCTGTTGGAGATGGTTCCTACAGTAAACATACTCATTTTTGAACCTTGCACTAATATTATGGCCCAACTGATTGGTAAATTAATTTTCTTTTTCTATTGTTTAAATTGCCATTTGAGGTCCTGATGTTGTTATTTTCTCCTACATTGTCTACCAAATTCAGCTCCCAGTGCTGTAGGAGTGACGTTGAATTACTGCTGAAGGCAGTGGAAGTATTAGAATCAGAGAATCACAGAATGGGTTGGGTTGGAAGGGGGACCATTAAAAGTCATCTAATCCATCTTCAACTAGAACGGGTTGTTCAAAGCCCCATCCAACCTGGCCTTGAATGTTTCCAGGGATGGGGCATCTACTACCTTTGTGGGCAACCTGTTCCAGTGTTTTACCACCCTCATCGTAAAAAATGTCTTCCTCATATTTAGTCTGAATCTGCCCCTCCTTTAGTTTAAAACCATTACCCCTTGTCCTGTTTCAACAGGCCCTACTACACAGTCTGTCCCCACCATTCTTAATAAGGCCCATTTAAGTATTGAAAGGCCACAGTAAGGTCTTCTCGGAGCCTTCTCTTCTCTAGGCTGAACAACCCCAATTCCCTCAGTCTGTCCTCACAGGAGAGGTGCTCCAGCCCTCTGATTATTTCTGTGGCCCTCCTCTGGACCCGCTCCAACAGGTCCATGTCTTTCCTGTGCTGAGGGCTCCAGAGTGGACACAGTACTCCTGTTAACTTGTTTGGTAGATGGGGGCAGAAGCAAAATTTTGCCATTGATCTTTATCAGCGTGTCTCCCACAAATAGCCTCCTGTCTTTGTTTCCTAAGTTATTCCATGTGCTCAGTTGGAGAAAAGGAGTTAGTGATTTTGTGAGGAATATGTGTTGAGTGATGTATCTGCAGGACAAACTGGCAGCATGTTAATGGCCAACACTGTTCTTACCACCCTGATCTAGAAAAAAAGGTTGAGGGATCCAAAACCAAAGGAAACCAACAGCATTGCAGTTGTGAAATTCATGTCTCGACATAGGGAGGAGTTTGAGAAATGTTATATCATGATCTGGAACCACTAAAAACCTCTCCAAGAGCGCAGGCTGAGATGGGAGTCCAGCACTAATCAGATCTCATGTTGTAGAAAGTTGTTGGCCTGCAGGAATCAAGGAAGAGAAAAACTTTCTTCTCATTTTCTCTCAATTTCTTGATATCTCACTCATGGATGCTTAGGGAATCTAGAATAATCAGCTGACGTGGGGGGAATTAGTGTGGCTTACAACTAACAACTGGGAAATATGAGTCAGGACTGTAACTGCAGATTTTGAGGAAAAAGAGCTATGATCTGGGGACGTTGGAAAGATGCTGTGTAAGAAGGTCAAATTGTAATGGATTTGAGTTCTGTTGGAAACAGCAGAACAAGCTTATACATCACCTAGCAGCACAGAGCGTTAGCATGTTGTAAGTGGATTTTTGCACTTTCCTACAACAAAATACACCTGGCACAATTAGTTCCATTTTGAGTATGTTCTCCAGGTTTGTCACATGCTATTAAAATGTGGAGATTTTTTTTTCCAGTCTTTGTGCAGCATGGGACTTCTCTTCGGTGCTGGGAACAGAGTCTACATCAAGCTGCAAACCCCACTTTGAACAGGGAGCTTGGTTTCTTTCTTGGCAGCCTCTGTTCCTTTATTGTTATTAGATCTACCAGGGAGAAGAGGGAGAGTATCTGCAGTGCCAGAAAGCAAAAATAACAGGTTGTTTTAACTACAATGAACACCTATTTAAATAGAACAATATTTTACAAAAAGTTGGCTATTGCCCCAGACAGATAATTTTTGATTCTGAAACACAGAGGAGTAGTAACTAAGCAACAGATTGGCTGGTGGGACTTGGATCACCTAAGGAGGCTGATGGAAGAGTCTCCAGGTGAAGAAGATGGGGATTATAAAACAAAAGTGCTTGCGATAGGGAAGTTCAGAGAGTAGAAGAAAAGGAAAAAGATTGCTTTAAACGGGGGAAACGGGTTCCCTTTTTCAAGAAAAGCTGTGTGTTGAACCTCTGACCTAGCCCCAATGAATGCTGAAATATGGCAAGGAATTTGAAGTGTGTTAGGGCACGTGAGCAACTGTTGTTTCAGAGATACCTGTATTTTTTATGCTACTGCTTTAGGTAAACAGTTTGGGCTCCTTGAAAAGTTCAGAGACTGTATTACCTTTAACTTGTCCCCTTATGCACAAGGTTGGAGCTCTTGACAAAGTAATGCCTAAGGAATTATGAGGTCTGAGGAGCCAACACTGGTCTTATAGCCCTTGGTACTGCACACCTGGGAAGGTCGTAGTAACCAGTCTCTACCCAGCAAGAGCACTCAAGAAAGGAACTTGAGTTTTTGCAGAGATCTAAGAAAAATGAAACCACACAGCCTAAACGTTATAGGATACCAAAGCAGAGATGTGGCTGTCCAGCAGGCAGGATATAATCAAGACCATGTAGTACCTTGGGTAGATAGTTAAGAGTTCTGGCTTTCAGAAGGGGAGCAGAATTTGATTTTTTTTTTTTTTTAAATACCACACACTTCAGCTTCAGCTTTTTTTATCATCTCATAATTTGAGAGGAATAGAAAAAGTAATTTTATGTCTATATTTGTCAGAAACTTTTTCTAAGGTCTGCTATGATAAAAACACAGCAAGATGTTCTCTGTACTGTGAGTCTGAGTAGAAGATAACATGCTTTTCTTCACCACTGTAGAAGCTATTCCATGCTAATTGTTGGGTTTTGAAGAAGTTGTTTAGGTGTTGATGTTTGTGGTTGACAGGACGTAAAAATGGCATCAGTGCTATCTGATCCACTGAAGCCAGTGTAAAACTTGTTAGCTTCAGTGATTGTTGGGTCATGGTTTGTATACTTCTCCTCTGCCTTGGTAGGAAGTTGCCTCCCTGCATATATAATGCTGTTTGTTTTGTTGCTCAAGGAAGGTCAGCTGCTATCCTTCCTTTGCATGCACAGTATTGCTCTTCTGTGTCAGATTTAGTCAGTCTATCAGAATGGTTCTTCTCCTGCTTGCTTACTAGAGCTCCCAGAGGATCTTCTTGTTTCTGTTGTTTCCAGTTCTTTCACAAGAGTCACTGCAGTTATCTTCAGATAATTTTTTTTTTTCTTTTTGAACTCCAGAAAAGAAACAAGAAAAATTGTCTTTATATGGGTCTGCTAAGTGTAAAAGACTGGAGATGGCTGTGCTGTTCCACTGATACTTAAGGCATTGCTACATTTGTGAAGTACTGCTTGTAAGGTAGTGACTATTTACCTTCAGCCACAGATGTCATAAGTGGTTTCATAAGTATTGTGTGTGTGTGTACATACAAACCCCTCTTTTCATATGAAGAGCATCAACCAATTTATTTGCTAAATGTGAGTTATGAGTTATCTCTTCTTCTGCCTGAAGAGGAGCCATAATATTCGGAGGATTCTGTTGAAAAACACTGTAGCTTGATTTAATGCTATTTTCTCTTTATTACTTTCTCTCTCTCTCTCTCTTTCTCACTCTGTCTTCCATTTTGTCTCTTTTTTGGTGGCTATGTATAATTTTGTGGTATGTTCTCTGGAGTTTTTTATTACTTTTTTTTTTTTTAAATGCCTTTCAAGTATATGCACTTTCAAGTGCAATTCTGCACTTAAACATTGCAAGAGTTGATAAGAACGACACTTTTACTACTGTAAAGAGAAGACAATTAGGCTGCTCAATTAATTTTTGCCTTGTAATTCAGTGAAAGTCTGTTTGCATGTACATGCCACAAAGACTTGGTCGTGACTCAGGTCTTCCACAAGATATGCTGATGTAGATGAACTTCTATAATTGTATTGCATTAATACATTCTTTGTGTTATTTTGGGATATGTCTGAAGATGTGCAATATTTTAGGCTGTGATATCTATATTCATGTGGATTAATTTGACAGAAAACTGTAATAAAAAAATATATATTTCAGAGATTTGCACCCTTGGTAGATGCTTTGTGAAACAAAGGATTTACACACAGAATTTCTCTGACCAGTTTTTCTTTTCTGGCTATATAGGACATTGCCTGAAAGTCTACAGGGCTGGTAAACAATCTTGGTACATTGATAAGAGCCCTTCAAGGTACTAAACATGACAGAAGAGATAGCCTATTCCCTAAAATTTCTCTCTGTTGGTCTTAATAGATTTTTACTAGTTACTTGCTTTTTAACTCAATGGGTGCACAGTTTGGGCATGAATTTCGGGGTACACAATCCTGCACTGAGAACTGTGAGGACAAATTCTTTGTTTAAGCTTCCCGAGCTGTTTGGAGGCACAAGAGCCTCTCCCCGATCCCTTCCTATGCCAATACTTTAAGGTTCTGCAGAACTCTAGTTTTCATAGGTTTCTATTTCTTTTTCTTATATTAAGCAAAGGAATTTGGATGTTGGGGGGAAAAAAAAAAAAAGGAAAATCTAAATGTCTTGACTGGTTAAACAGCGAAACATGTAGAGCAAAACAAAGTGAAGTATGAAAATGTCAATGAAAGATGTCCCTAAAGCTTGTAAATTGCTAGTTCACTAAGCTAGGATGAAAAGTCATAGTCACTGTTTCAGTATGTGGAAATGGGTTGTCATGAAGAGCACCATAACATCTCTGTGAAATAAGCTTTTCAGGTAACCTTTTTTTCCCTCTAAAATATGAATCTTTTGTGTTAACTTTGGGAATACTTTTGGTCTACTACAATGTAAAAGTAGTGTTACTTTAAGTACTAAAACTTCCTCTCCATAGAAACATCAATGCCTTGTCATAGAAACAAGGTTGTCATTCATCTGTGAAGATTTTAATTGACTCAATAAATAACCACCCTGAGTTTCTACACTGAAGGACTGCTGAAGTATAAAAACCTCAGTTCAATCTCTTGTGTTTCATCATTTGTTTTTAGTGAGTTTGGTAGTGTGTGTGCATGTGTGCTCTCGTCCTTCTTCTACACATTTTATTGCCTCTTCAAAAACAAATCTAGGGCACAGAGGACCCCATGGTTTCCAAAACGGTGCAGCTTGAACTGCACGGGAGAGAGGTATGATTTTATTATTTTTTCCTACTTCGTCTTCTGTTATGGGAAAGGAAAATGATGAGGCGTGTGTCCCTTGGGCTATGGAGTCCAGTTCCATGATTCACTTTCTGGCAGCACGTTGTGGTTATGAGTCTTGTACAGATCTTGGGAAGAAGATCCAAAGCAAGAGAATCTTCTTGTATTTCAGTTCTTTTTCCATTCCTTCCAGGTGTGCCAAACCACCATCATAATTAGTAAAATGTTTTTTAGTTAAGTGTCAAAATTTAACTTACCTTTTTGCTGGAAAACGTAGGTAGTGTTTGTATTATTTTGGCATTTCCATTGCATCAGTCATACAAAGCACTTGCATGACTTCAGAATCTGCTGTGCTGAAGGGAAGGCATCTGCTTTGAATTGATCATAAAGAAATAATGAAATCAACTGAGGTCTATTTACTAGTCGTGAGCTGGTTTTCATTTATTAAACCTGAACTCATCTAGAAGTGTAATAAACATGAGTGCAATAGTCTGCAACCACCCTAAGGTATGAAGCATTAACAAGTTACCCATGGAACACTGAACTGCAGGCATGACCAAGTGTTGAAGCCATGTATCTCCTGTATTGATGTTATCTGTTCCTGTTTGAGTTTTGCTGATTGCTATTTCAGCATGAGTTAGCTAGAAGCCTGATGCTCCACAATGTAGTAAGTCAATGAATTCATGGCTCAGGCCTCGAGGTCCTTGTTTGTCTGTCAATCTCTAGCGCTCTCTTCTGTCAGTCTATCCTGTTTACCTAGCTGCTGAAGTAGATACAGGCTGGAAATTGGGTAAAATTGCAAGTTTCATATTAATCTATCATGTGACTGCCTATTTTTCAGGAATGCTTGAGTATTTTTAACCAGTTTGTTAAAGTTAGGTATTTGGTCTTGTATATCCCTCCTGCCCCTTAGGTATGGTTTTTTCGGTTGTTCTTGGGTTCCTCATCACTCGACAACACAACAGTTCATCCAGCACTCATGGAGAAACTAACCTTTCAAATATTTTAAGCAGGAATGGAAATACCAATATGAAATACACTTGGGTTATGCTGGTTTTCATAGTCTTTAAACTGTAATTCCCCTGCAATAGCATTGTCTCTTCTTTATGGTGTCTGCGAAAGCTTTTGAATTTAAAAATATATTGAATTTTAAGGTTTCCTATTCACCTATTCCTCCTCAGCCAGCAAAGTTATATCTCTCAATGCTCCATAATTGCCTACTGTGACAATAAATAACCTCTCTTCGATATTAGAGATTATTTAAAAATAGTTTCCATACTCCGCAGTAAATCCAATTTTTAAACTTCCTCAATGTCATGCGTTGCTGTATGAAGTTACACATACTGTGAGTTTGTTCAGTGAAATGTGGATATCAAAGATTTACCCATCACAGGAATTGCATGTCAGAGTTTATACACATTATTAGATTTCCACAAAAGGGAATTCACACTGTAACAGTTAAAGAAACAAAAAGACAAGGCAGGACACTCAGCCGTCCATTGAAAAACAAGACCAGAGTGCTATGGGCAACAGTTTATACAGTGCCATCTCCACCTTGCTTTTTTCATTCCTGCCTGCCAGGGTAACCACATTTAATAGGAGGTCAACTGTGACAAGTGACCTTGAAGTAATAGTTGGTAGCAGTAGTACATTTGTCTGGAACTCTCTTTTTCCTCCACAGACCCATTTTTATAGGTGCATTTTATAGACCTTTAAATTCAGCCATTCTTCCTACACTGCTACGCATATTTAGATAAATAATAGGCTTTAGAGTTTCATCTAAAATATTACAGTCCCTTTGAGGCTGACATACATTTTACTACACATGAAGATCTGCCCCAGGAGCGTTATCCCGCATGCACATGTTGCAGCAAAGTGTGTGCAACATGGCTGGCAGAGGCCCAGGGGAAAGAATAAAATGGGTCTTGTTTTTTAACTGACTGCTGCTGTTCTTTCTATCTCCTGCTGGGGTCCTTCCAGCTCCTGAGGTCTTGTAAAGTTATCCAGTCTTTACACTCAATAGCTACTTTCTGTGTGGTGCTGGATGGAGAGGAGAGGGAGGGGAACAAGTTAGTTTAAAATTGCTATATGTCCTGTTAGGGAAAAACGAAAACTCTTTTAAACTAAAGTGAAAAGGTAGAATCCAATTGCTTAATAACTCCAATATCTCTGCTTGCTTATATTGCTTTTCTGTTATATAGTGTTTTATTATTGATAGTAGTGACTACAAGGTGTCTGAGAGATGGGAGGAGGAAAAAAAACCAATCCACTAATGTATTACATCCCAGGTTCGTTAGCATCTTGTTTTACTCTAATGCAGCAGGTATGTCTGCCAAATGCAAAAGTTGGCCCACTGCTCTAAATTATAAAGCTGAGTTACTCAGCTTCTGGATCCTGACTGTGAATTAGAAAAATGTAAGTGACAGCAGAAGTAATTGCAGTAGACTAACACTACTGATAAATAAGAATGATGCTGTAGGAAGCCACAAGCCATGTGTCAGATGTAAGTTGCTTTTCCCATTTCTCTTTTGCTTTATAGTCTCTTTCTGCCTCAGCTTTTATTTTGTTCTTTTCTCCTTCTTTCTGGTCTTGAGAAGTGAAAGTGCTCCCTGAAAAGGTAATATTTGAGATCCATATTCATACCAAATTCTAATCTAGTAGCAGCTGCCTTTAAAATGGCTGTCAAATACATTTTTAGTGAGCTGTGCTTGCTAAGCACTTTCTAATACTGATGTCATTAGCATAAAAGAAGACTAATTACCCAAGTTTGATTGGTTCCCCCCCTTAAATTGGGAAGAAAAAATATTACAGACTTTTTTTAACAGATATTATACAGATCAGTGTCTTAAAGTTATAATTTGTATTTACATCTCTCTTGCCTTCCTGAAGCAGAAGTAGGCCTCAATGCGTGTCATGTGATCAAAAGTAATTTTTATGACTTTTAGCAGGTACCCAGTGGCTTCCGGCAAGCAGCAGCTCATTGTATTTCAGTTATTAGTCAGGGAATGTATTTCTTTCAGATTTATACAGAGCACTCATATTTGTTTAACCTTTCCTCAGCTGTGATGGATTTTATGGTATTATAGCATACAATTCAGCACATTGTGCTGTTCTACCCTTATTTGTTAATACAAAATTCTGAGGGGATACAGTGCCACTGGTAACATATATTTAGATGCTTATTGGGTTTATATGGAAGGCAATTACAATTGATAGCAGGCTATGGTAAGAATGGAACAAATGCAGCACCATAGATCAAGAGGGATACTCTGATCTAGTGGCAGAGACCACATACCACAGCAGACTTCACAATAGGTTACCGAGAGTCGAAGTACATATGGCCCCTGGTACAAATCATACAGATCTACTCTTAGAAAGAGTATCAAAGCACAGGTGACTGCTTACTGTTGGTTTGTTGCTGTTCATAGAACAAACAAAGCTAAGAGGACATATTTTCCTTAGATATGAGGATATGTCAGAAAGAAATGCCCTATAAAATTAGGGCAAATAAACCTTTTTTTCTTTCAGTAGCATCTTCTGTCAACTAACATTCCGTGTTGCATAGTTTCACTCACATATTAGGAGTTTCTCTCCGTAGAAATATTCAAGTGAAGCTGAATGTTATGTTACATAACAGATCATTGAAAATAATTTTGTTTTGTTGAGTTTCAAGTCCCTTGGTTTGACGTTTTAAAAAGTAGCTTGGTGTTCTTTTTCTCCATTGCCACTTTCTCCCCACTGTTTTGGGTCTGGATTGTCAGAAGGCATGTAGAAGCCGTGAAAATGAACTTCATATTGTTTGCATGCTGTATGCAAAATGGACCCAAATCAAACTAGATTTCTTTTGTCTCTTTAGGCTGTTTTCTGTACATGCAGGATGTATTTCTGAGACAGTGGATTATAGTTTGAAAGTAGTAAATATATAGCCATCAAATCAAACCAACTATTGCCAAAATACTTGGAAGCAAGAAAGCACCTTAAAGGGAGGCAATTGGTCTGAAGACAATAGTGTACAAGTCACTGATCAAATGCATAGATTGTCTTTTTGGGAGAGAGAGAAGAGCTTTTACTTAAATTGATGGCCAAAGGTCTCAAAGTAGTTTGCAGCCTCTTACCAAGTCCTGAAACTTGCTTACAGGATGAAAAAATTATCATCTCCATTTTACAAAAAGAGAAGGAGCTGCAGAGCCTGTCTTCTGATTTGGTTTCTATTGTTTTGACTACAGTATCACCATCCTTCAGTTATACATGAAGATGTACCTGAACTAAACAATAATGTAGAATGGCCAGGGTACTAGCAACATTTTTATAATAGTTGTATCTGAAAGCCAATACATGCACCAAGTTTGGATCCATTTAAAGTTAAGCAAAAATAAGAGAAGGACTTTGGCCTTTGAAAACTAAATTCTACAGAGACTAATTATTTATCTGAATTACTAGAGGTGTAATTTATATGATACACATTTCAAAGGGAAAATTGTGTTTTACGTTTTTCTCCTGCTTTTGTTTCTCATAAAGTGCCTAATTTTACCACACACTGTACCAATGTTTTCCCCACAGAAGAAATGTTTCACTAGATAATTTTTGCTAGTGTGTGTATGCACAGCCTGAGAACAGTAGCTTTTTAATTGACACAGTTGAGTGCAGTACAGATAATAACTGCTATTTCAACTGCTGTTCTAATTCTTTAGCTTAGCTATTGTTTAGGAATGTAAAGATGATTCTAAGAACTTGATTAAAACCTGTATCTGAAAACTCTGACTATTGATAGCATATTCTAGAAATGGAACATATTCTAGAACTACCATGGCATTTCACAGCCTTACACACTTTTTCCCCACTTCCAGTTTTTCAATATAAAACCAAAATGTTGGCTAGACAGAACTGCCGCTTGTTTCTGTGAAAGAAGAAAAATTTCTGGGCCTGCAGCAGCAGCATCAGGGAGAAAGAGCTGAATCTCAGAGGTCACCAGAGAGCACAGAAATTTCTGTTACTTGAGTGCAAATGACAAACAATACTGTGACTCTTAGCATCTAAAACATAGTAATTCTGGTGCAAAATACAGCATCTGCTTAACACATTAGAGTAGCACTGTGCAGTGTATACATAGAATACAGGGCAGAAAATGAGGAATAATTTATTGATGCTGGAGAGCTGGAGCCCACTGATAAATTATAAATGTTCTGCCAGTAGCGTATGTGCGACTGTCTTTGACTCCAGTGCATGACATACTTTTAAGTAATGTGGAGCATGGGCTTTGAAGCATACCATACTGGAGGACTGTTCTTTTCCTCAGCTAGACCACGTTTGTCCTCATTACACTGGAAAGGGGTTGAAAGACGACTGGTGGGCTGTAGGCACATTTGATGCATTGACTCAATGCCTTCTCCATCCTCTTCCTTCCCTTCCAGGTAGAGTCACCAATTATTTCAGTGGCCCAAAAACTTGCAAAATGCCAGTTATTTACTCTTTTAAGTATAAGCTGTTCAATTGTGCTAATCTTAAATTTTCCACAAGTGTTGTTCTTCCACTAGCTGGTTACCCTTTCAGGTGCATTTCTATCTGCCTGTTATTGAGCTGTTGTGCTCCTGAAATATTTGAAACATTTCACACCCCTAGCTGATTCTGTGGTCATCTAAAACATAATTATGCTTTACAAAGCCAAAATTCTTAGCTTTTTGTATTATTGCTGTCTAAGAGAATCAAAGAGCTCTTCAGAGCTAATGAGCTTTTTCTTGCTTTGGAATAAAGAAAGTTTTAATATGTGCAATGTAGGAGAAACAAAAGCAGAAATAAATAGGTATCAGATCTATAATTCTGCCTTAATCCCTGTCAGTCAGGCACTGCAAATGCTCTCTTTCTCTTAAGCTGACGAACGTCTATAGTAGGTATAGCATTTTTGTTCCATTACAGGGTAAGTTCTGGAGGTGTGAGGGGTCTAGATGAAGCTATGCGAGAGCAGTTTTGAGCTGGATAGCAGCTTCTTGAGAACTGTCATGAACTGATGGAAGGAAACATTCACTGCACAGTAGCTGATGCTGATGTTGGCATAGCCTGAAAAACTTTAGAAATTAGTGTTGTGCCACACCTGTCCCTTTTTACAAGAGTATACTTATCTAATGTGGTGAGTTGACTACAGCCAGCAGCTAAGCGCCCACACAACCTCTCACTCGCCCCCTTTGGCCCACCCCCAGTGGGATGAGAGAGAGAATGGGAAGAGCAAAAGCAAGAAAACTCGTGGGTCAAGATAAATACAGTTCAGTATGTGAAGGAAAGAAGAGGGAAAAAACAAGTGAAGCAAAAGAAATCGTTCACCACCTCCCACAGGCAGACCGATGCCCAGCCAGTCTCCAAACAACCACCTTGGAAGCCACAAAGCCCACCCTCTTCTTCCTCCACCCATTTTTATTGCTGAGCATGATATTATATGGCATGGAATACCCAGTGGGCTGTGTCCCCTCCCAACTTCTTGTCCACGTCAGCCTATTCTCTGGGAGAGGAACAGAGGAGGAAGAAGAGAAGGCCTTGAGGCTGTAGCAAACAAGTACAAGTTTTAGTGACAAATCCACAACACACCACCATAGGGGCTGCTATGAAGAAAATCCATCCTAGCCAGACCCAGTACATCTATGCTTATAAAGCCTGTTCAGATTCCCACAGGGAATCCTTATGGAAAGGGCTCTTCATTTCACAGCATACACAAACCCTAAATGTTACTTCATGAATCTCCCACTTTCTCTCTCTGCTACTAGTTGGTCTGCTAAGGGAGCAGTAATTTAGTAACTACACTGAAAGTTCAAACAGTGTAATTGTCATCAAGTGAAAAAGAAGCTCTGTGGAGAATGGTTATCATTTTACCCAGAAAAAATTAAGAGAAGCAAGAAAAATTCTTATTTTGCTAGATTGAAAAATTAACTGTTGGGGAGATGGGAGTGCTATTGTAGAGTTTGCAGTGATTACACAGCCTGTCAAACAGCAGTGGATATTTTGTTCAGCAGAATCAGTACTCTACAAGATTTGAAAGTCTTTCAAAAAGTTGTGTGGGTGTGTGAAAAGTGAAGTAACAAGAATTGTCGTTAAAGGAGAAATGAGCTAAAATGAGTCTGAGGAGGAATTTTATTTTTGAATGCACAGAAGAAAAATCCCTTAATACTCAGTAGTTCGAGAACAGCACAAATGCTTAGAAGGAGAGCAAGCACAAGTTTTTCAAATGGAGGCTGCAGTTATTTGATTTAAAAAAAAAACCCACAACATTTTTGTATATACCAGTAAATTAAGTTCTGTGGTTAGAAGTCTCTTTTTCTTTCTCCTGCAGTAATGTTTTTTCTCTCTCTTCATAATCATGAAAGCTGTATAGTAGTAAATGGACATTTAAAACACAAAAGAGGTATATGGTTACAGATCGACACACCAAGCTTTTACTTTGTTTTTTGTTTATTGTTTTTTTTCTCAGTAGTGGTGAATCTGTACAAAGGAGAAATTCTGTTAAAGGCAGGCGTTAAAAAAAGTTGCAGATATTTTACTATGATTCGATAGACAGGCATACAAAGTAAATGTGAAATTACACAGAATAATGATGCAAATAGGGATCAGTTTGGAGATGCTAGCTGGCTGATACACGGTGCAGTAAATCTGCTTGTAATGAAGTCAAAGGCAGGCATGCAAATGAAATGGTTTAGTAAGAGAGCACAGAAGGAAATTACTTAAGATTACAATAGATTATTTCAAACAAAGCAATTCTTTTTGCTCTTATTAAAATATCTGAGCCCAAAGTTGGGTATTCATTGATGTTTTAATTTGTTTCATTTCTTAATATACTGCAAATCATCTGTTTCAGTTATACATTTACCCCACACTGATCCCAAAATCATTAGACTTTGGCAGTGGAGTGTTTCATGTCTCATTTTTTTATTCTATGCAATCATCTATCTTTGGTAGTTGTGTGCATTTATATATTTTCAGCACATTGACATGAGAATTCTAACACCTCATTATCTTTTAGTATTGTAGAAAATATGGTAGCTGTTGGGACTTCTGGCAAATTATATGCAGAAGGAATTTAACAAATTATTGAGAATGTCACAATATTATTTTTACTGTCATTCTGTTTCCTTACTCTGTTTTCTACCTAATTGAGTACGTGTTTGTTTTGTTCTAATTTGTTAGGATTAGTTTAATCAGAACATAAGTATGCTTGCTCATTAGATCATGAGATACTCCTGATTTGAACTAAAATGAACAAAGTGGAAACTGGCCAGTTAAACTGAAATCCATACAGATAACTAAAGCAATTTTACTTACCTATGACCCAAAAAGAGAGATCTGTGCCCTGGGAAAGATGATACTGCAGTTTTACCCAACAGGAACGTGCCTTTGAAAGAAAAATGCGTGTACTGCTGAGGAGAATGGTTTGGGTCAGAAGGGAATTTTAAAGATCATCTAATCCAACCCCTCCCTGCCATGCTTAGGGACATCTTCTACTAGGTCAGGTTGCTCAAAGCTCTGTCCAATCTGACCATGAGTACTTCCAAGTGTTAGGAGTTAAAGGCATAACAGATGTATGTTAAAGGGGTAATGGGGGTAGGGGCGATATATTTAAGAAGCAACAACACTGCTGTGTTTACTATGTCCAGACACCTAATTAAAAGCCACACGGTGAAAGCAGCTGCATGAGAAACTAGAAAGGCATGAGGGGGTTCCAATAAATTATAACTGCTTGCTACTCTGAGAAGCTGAGCAATCATTGCCTTTTGTTCATAGAATGAGCAGCTCTATTCCAAAATTCAGTTACTGATCTTAAATACTCTTTTTGCTGTCTGACTTCTGTGGCATACATAGGTTTGGGTCAGTTGCTTCTTGCTCAGGTGGCTAATGGATGTTCATGGTACTGTAGATGCTGTAATTCTGTATTGATATCCAGAGGCCTTAATAAGGCATGGAAAACTGAAAGGAAATCATGGAAAACATGGCACCGAATAGCGTCAGTGCAAAAAATCCCAGGAACTTTTTATGCCCTTGTACTTTTCCTGTAAACTAGTAGAGCATAGAAGGGTCTTCTCATTTCTGGGTGTTGGATGTGCTGATTTCTCTAGCTCGGCAATGGTGCATGTGCCACTTCTGGGCACAGCCTGAGATGTGCATTAGTCAAAGGTGTAGAGCTGAGGCTCTGGGGCATGCATGCTCCTTCATCCGTGGTGAAGTGTAAAAAAGGAAGCTGAGGACCCACTTTGTGCAGCAGCATGCAGTACCTCAGGGATGCCTCAGCCATACTCTTTGAGAAAGCAGAGTGCATTGCACATCACACAGCTTGTTCTGACAGATAGGGAGCAAGCAGGAGAAGGCAACAGTTTTGGCTGTCAAGATATACATGCTGTTCTTGGCTTTCTGTAAGACAAGGCTTGCTTAGGTCAGGAGGCCGAGTTCAAGTGTTTCAAGGGCTGGATCCAGCCCCCCGGGCTACTCAGCCTACACTGCTTTAAAACTGCGCTCTGTTTCAGCATTTGATGGCAGAACATGTACAGCAAAACTTCTCTCCATCACCTTTCTTTTTAAACCAGGTTAGATTCCCAAGTGGTTTTTGTCTTTGAATGTAACACTGTATTGAACATTTCACTGTGCTCATGCTTTAGAGCAATCTGTGTTTCCTCATCTGTGGTGGTGGTGGTTTGGTTTATTTTTGCAAGCATGAGTTATCAAGCAAGGTAATAGGGTAGTAAAAGTGCTTAACGTTAAAAAAACTAATGAACAGCAATGTTGGATCTGTCCTCATACATGCAATCAATTTTATGAAGCTGGCTTCTTCAGTCACTTCTCCAGGTGCTCATACAGGGTCCTGGGAAAAATGAGTAATAAATACTTAAACACTTCCAATACTTTGATGAATATTTTATATTGTAGAATATGTGAATATTAGTAACGTTAATGCAGACTTAAGAGTTAGAAAAACTTTTATAACCAGAATGACTGGTCACTAGGCTGTAGCTCAGGGACACGGGTGGAATGAAATGGAATGAAAGGAAGGGTTTGCCAAATTGTCTGCTTGCATTTCATGAAGTATTGAGACTGCAAATGGAAAGTATCTCCTAGAGTATATCTGGTTCTCACCTTTGCATTCTGGAAGGCTCTGGCAGGCCCAGTAACAAAGGGTATAGTATAGGCTAGACCGTAACACGGGTGAGACAAAAGGAGCAATAACTGTGAAGATGGATGCCAAATGGCAGTATATTTGAGGTCCCTTCTGCTTCAATTGCTGCATCTAGGGTCTAAGCAGACAGTGCTGTTAGGTCTAAGGAGTGGTTCGAGCAAATTATCTGGGGCTGGAAAAAAAAGTCCAACTGTGTTTCAATCCAGTTTCTCTGAAAGCAAGAACAAATACTTTAGGAAGTAAGTCTGGTACACCTATGATAGAGAAATGGAGGAAACATCCAGCTAAGGAAAACCATTTCTCCTGTCTTGAGGTTCTGCGATGACTTACCCTGTTTCCATCCTGTTTTCCTCTATGCTTAAGTTCATTCCCAGTTGAGAGAATGCTATAGTTACGGTTGCAGTCTGTTAAGCGATTCCAAGTTTCCCACCTCTGTAATTCCTGCCTGATGAGATCTGTATCCACTTCAGCCAGAAAAGCACTGAAGCTCTCTGGTTAATAAAGCCTTCAGAGCACAGGAGAGGACTCCTTCCCCTTGGAGCCACCCAGCACCCTGCTTGGGCTAGAGGACAGAGCTTTTGGTTTTGCCAGCACAGTTCACCTCCCATGGAAATAAATAACCTGCCAAGTATGCCACTTGTTATCTAGTAAGAGAGGAAAGCAGTGTTTTATTGTTGCTACTACCTTCTGGGAGCAGATGGCATAGACTAAGGTAGCTCTAACGTGTAGGCCAGAAGGACAGCCCTTTCTTTTGGGAAGGTGTCTCCACACTCATCCCGACATCAGTTCTTACTGGAAGGCAAGGTTGCCTTTGTTGTCACCGAAGTGAGAATGCTTGTCCATCTCCATCAGAAACTACCCTGAAGCACTCCATAAAGTTAGCCTTTAAATAGTTGCTCTGGTAGGACTTAGAGTTGGAATCTAGTCCTGCTTTTGCAGAATTTAAGTCCTTTCTAAATGAAATGTGGATGTATCACCCATCCAAAACCAGCTAACATTAAAATGCAGACAAAGTTGGCTGTGTAGAAGGCACTTGAAGCAGTGTAGGGCTAAGAAATAGATTATGTTGATGCTTTAATGCTAGGTAAGGAAGAGAGCTGAGTTTCCAAATGAGCATGTTAGGTTCAAACCAAAAAGTGATTCAGTAATGAAACATGAACTGATGGAATCATTTGAGAAAACATTTTTCTGCTCCTGAGATCAGAAACACCAATATAGGGTATAGAATGTAAAGTGTGGCAGTATTTTGAATGATATTTAATCTATTTCTACATCTTTACAGTATACATGAAAGTAGATTTTGTGGGAAGACCAGCTCAGTTTTTCCTATGAGGTTTTGTTTTGGTTTTTCTTATTAGCAGCAATCCTGGTTTTCAGTTGTGCAGTTTGTGAAGAGATCAAGAAGGTTTCCATTAGGTCAGGAAGTCACATGGAAAAGGCCATGAAATTAGTGAACAGTTATGTCACTTAGGAAGAACAGGTTTGTAGTTTTCGTTTTAAATTATCTGGAAGAGACTTTCTACTTTGCACTGGAGAGTGTGTAGAAACCGGGGAGAGTTGTTTGGTTGTTTTGGGTCTTTTGGCGGGGGGGTTAACAAGTTGACCTTTTTTAGAAGAATTCAACATACTTTTTTAGAAGGAAGCCAGCATATCTTTTGGCATTCATGCCATTGCTTTGAATTGAATAGATGAAAAAACATCCCTGTCTATTGGAGTAGAGAACTTCTCATGATCGTATTAGGGCTTGTTGTTCTCAAAAATAGACTGATGCTTAAGTTCCTTATGCTATCTACTTTTTCTAGAATCTTAAATGTTGATCAGTAGTGATTTGTTTTATTATCTGCAAACTAGGAAGGCAGAAGTTTCTTTACAATTTCATTTGGAGGGGATTTTTAGCCTGAAGAAATAATAAGGAAAAGTAGGCCAGTGCTCAAAAAACTTAGGTACTTGTGTAAAAATTTTAAAAATACAGAAATTAAGATAAGGATACAGTTCTTTTATGTGACCAAACTTGCAATTAATTCATGTAACAGATAGCTGATGGAATAATTTACATGATTTCTATGAAAGCCTATAGCTTGTTCAGGAAACAGAGTCAAGGGCAAACAGGAAAAAGTGCTATGTTTGTGTACCAGCGATGTGTAGGCTTGCTCTGAGGTCCAGATCACCAGCCTCAGCCTGGAAAGGAATACAGCAGGAGACATTATCCAGCAAGTTTTTAAATGCATTGGTAAGGTTTTGACACTTAAGATGAAGGAAATAGCTAGAGGATTCTTTTCTTTGTAAAGAAGGAAGAGAAAGTCCTTGAGGGTGTGCAGGACCCTTGGGTAACGTTGGTGAGAACAATCTAAGATATGTTATTATATACAGTTCCTATGGTGGGAATGAGAAATAACAACACAATAGCGATAGATTTCAAAAAAAGCACAAACAAGATTGAAAGTGTGGTAAGAGAACAACCCCAAACAGGAGAATGAAGTCTATAGGAAGTAGAAACTGTAACAGGTTACTAAGGTCAAAGACAGAAGTGTAGCACAGACACTTAAAGGCATTATGAGAAGGACCAAGACGCAAAATGAAATGCAGCTAACGAGAAATCAGAAGTAATAAGAAATGTTTCTATAAGGCTAGTTTTCAGCAATTCATTGTCAAAATGGAAAGGTTTATTGATTAGACTTGTCCTGGTTCCTATACTATTCAATGCCCTATTAGCAGTTTAGATAATAGAAAGATTTTTTTCAAATTCCTTCCAACTCCATGATCCAGTGTAGTGATTTATGGGTGGGCATACTCTTATGCAGTTACATGAAGTTTTGAAATGTTCCCAGTTCACATCTACTTCCCGATTTTCATTTTCAAAGCTGTTGATTTTACTTTTTTAAAAGGACTGCATGCAGTATTGAGGCCTGAACTGAAGAGAAAAAAAGAAAGGATACTGAAAGTATAAATCCAAATGAGTCCATGTCCACTTGGTTTTCTTTTTTAATGACATTTAGAGAAAATCATGATTGTATCTTTAGGATGCGGTGACCCCAAAGACATAGGCATCCATGTACCTGCATAGTTGGTATCAAATCCTTTTAAAAGCACCGCTGTACTTGCATCTGGGCTCTACATGCCCTCGCAGCCTTTCTAGCAAGCCCATAGAGTCTATGACAGCTTTAACCAGCATTTGGCAACTTGTTTCTCAGAATCCCAGGGGAGTCACAGCTCCAAATTAGCAGGGGGAGAGGGCAGCTGTGGAGTTGTTCAGACTGGGGCACCTCAAGGAAGCCATGCGGTAGAAACTGTTTCTCTTCTGGTGTTCGACACAGGTTCAACTCCAGGTGACTGGCAATGTTATCGTGTTGCTTAATAGTCAGAAGATGACACCTAAAGCTGTGCCTGTAGGAACAGTCATGCCAAGATTGTCCTCTGATCTGAAATGCTGAGCTTAGAGTAGGAGGAGACAGATGAATGGGCAAAGCTCCTCTTGGCACAGCTGCAGACTTTGAATGTTGGGAGTGGGATAAGAAGAAATGTTGTGGTGATGTGTTGTGAACAAATCAAGCAACTAGATCTGTCTCAGCTCTGAAAGAATGGGTCTTAGTGTGACTGGGTAATATTTTTGTAATGTCTGATAGCAAGCCTGAATGCTATCCAACAGGCAGCTGAAAATGCCCTAGAGTCCAGAAGAAGATCAGATGGATAGTCTTCGTCCTAAACAAAGGCGGAACCTGCTGTTTAATCTAGTGTTTGAAGTCTTACTTCTCCCAGAAAAAGGCTTAATGAAGAAAACTGGTAGGCAGATGCACTGCCTGAGGTATGAAAATTGAATTAAAATTAAAATTTAGATGTAGCCTGTGGTAATCCTATAAATTGCGGGCTTTGCGAGACCGGCTGCAGGGAGCTGCCTCTTCTGTGCTCTCCTGCTTGATATAATGGCTACAAGAAAGACAATTTGTACTGAAAAGGAGAAGCAGGATCACCTAGCTCAGCCAGTAATGCACTGACTTTCAGAAAAGAAAACCTTGTCTGAGGAAGGAACACATGATGTTCTTCAGGCATCTTTTACACAGGATGCAAACCCATCATTTCTTCCTGAAGCAGAGGATATCTTGGGAGAATGCTGCAAAGTATATCCTGGTAGGCCTGGCAGAGTCTGCCTTAATTGTAAGGAAGAAGTTCCAGTGTTTAATGGAAAGATTCACTCCAGATCTCCACAGAATATACATTTCATTTAGTGTTGTAAGTGGTTCTGCAATAATGTGCCTTGCTCAGATTTAAGGAGTTTGCCAAGGCAGCATGTGAGCTGTACAATGACACTGAAGACTGGACAGTATGGAGCTGTGACTTGAGAAGACAAAAGTCTGCAAGAAATGGGAGGATAATCAGTAGGAGGGATGACAGGTTTGTTGAGACAGAGACACAAAAGTGTTGAGTCAGTGTCAGCATTTTAATGCTGCACTTGATATTTAAGCCTAAACAAGCAACTCTTTGTTATTCCATACAAAAATTTAAATTTTCCAGTGCATTTTTATGAGCTACCCTATATCATCACATCAGGGAGTTAACTTTGTCGTGGTTTAGCCCCAGCCGGCAGCGGTGCACAACGCGGCCACTCGCCCACCCCCCCCTCCCCCGGCAGGATGGGGAGGAGAATGGGAAGACAAAGGCAAAGCCTCGTGGGTTGGGATAAGGATAGGTTACTGAGACAGCAAAGGGAAAGGGGAATAACAACAATACTTAACAGAATACAAAAAACTGGTGATACACAATGCAGTTTCTCACCGAACAACCGTACAACTCAGACCGAACAGCTCAGACCCCTCCCGAAGCTGGACTGTCCTGGAACCATGTGCCCTGGAGCCACCACGCCCCTCCCTGACTAGCCCCCCTTTTATGCTGAGCATGATGTCACATGGTATGGAATACCCCCTCTGGCTAGTTTGGGTCACCTGTCCTGGCTATGTCCCATCCCAGCTTCTGCTGAAAATTAACTCTATCCTAGCTAAACCCAGGACAAGCTTCCATGGACTAATAATTCTTTTTTTACTCAACTCTAACTAAAGAGAATATCTTGTCAAAAGGATCAATGAGAATTTTACAAACAATGGTAAGGATTTTCTCCAGCACTTTTCCTAATTGCTGCAGTCCAGAAAAACTGAGGACGTAGGACAAAGCATGAATTCCCAAATTGCAACACAGACATGGAAGGCTTTAAATGTTACATACATTTAATTTTTTTTTAAGAAATACTAGTACAATAAGATGAAATAGAGATGTGAGTCTGAATTTAGACTCACAAGGGATGTAATTATTCACTGTAAAAAAGATATATACATGCATGTGTATATTTACACACACAGTTGAATTTCAACTTAAGAGACAATTTTCTGGAAGAAAAAGACAACTATAAGGAGACAATTGGCAAACAATGGAATCAGGCACATAGGAATCACATGAATTAATGTATTATTACCCCAAGCTCTGTCCAAGGCCCAGTTTAAGCTTGAAGATCTGATTTTTGAAAGCTGTTGAGCAATGTATCATAAGGAGTTCTGTGTTACTTTGTTTCCAGGAATATAAGTTATGGATATATTTTTATATATATCCATTTGTATCTTATACATAGAGGCTAATGTGATCTGTGATTAAAATATTTACCTGTGAGTTACTGTTTATAAATGAAGTGCTGATGTCCAGATTCTTCTCACTCTTGCCATAAGCTGATACAGTATCAGTGTTGGGTTAGATTCCTTTGAATTCTTTAGTGTTTCACTCCTCACTGTACAAGCAGGTATGACGCACCAGATTTCAATGGTGTGGGCCTTTGCCAGGTGGGAGGATTCCCTCTCAGTACATATTCACTGGAGAGAAATATTTTTGAGGGGTAAGAAAGTCCTTTGTGTAAGAAGGAGAAAATCTTTGGAAAACATGCCTTAAAAAGGATGGATTTTCAGAAGAGCTTTGCAAAAAAATGCTGACAAGATGGTGATAACAATTTTGCTAATGGCATTCATGAGTAAATAGCTGAGGTACATCAATTCAGGCTTTGTATAAGAGGGACTGCTTTGAAGCTATTCAAAAACCTGGCCTTTTTGAAAGTCTTTAGTTTGACAGGAAGCTTAATCAAGGCAGTTAGAATACATAACTGAAAGAAAATTAAGTGTCTACCTTTTGATGTTGAGAGGTGGCATTTAATCTTAGGACTTGAAATATCATCAGTCTCTCAGAGGACTTTCAATTCATTCCAACATTCCTGTTGCATCTTGAGGTAAGGTATTTTTATTGCGAACTTGCAAACTAGAGTTTCAAGCCTTCAGAGGCCTTTTCAGTAGTCTGTTGTGAGCAGTTCTGTGCTGACAACAACTTTTTAATACCTTCTTTGGTAATACCTGTTTCCAATAAAGCTAGTGCTTCCTTTGGAAGGTGACTTGACATCCATAAGAAATCTCAGTGTAAATCAAAGAGCCATTTTCCGCCAAACAGACTCAAAAGACTTTAAAGTTTGGGTCCGTGTGCATATTGTAAGCACATCCTAAGTTCTACTGTAGAAATACCATGCTGTCTATGCTATTACATTCCAGTTATGTGGCCCAGACCATAATAAAGATACTCTAAGCCTAAAAGTAACGGACATTCATTCAGAGCATTATGGTGAGGTTTACAAGCTGAGCCATAACTTCATTCTGATTTAGCTACGTTGCTTTGCGTCCTTTAATAAGGACACCCTCCGCTGGCTTTAGAGACTCCACACCATTTTCCATCATGCTCAGTGTCATGGGAGGCTTTTATCAATAATTTAAGCATCATACAGAATCTCCCTCTAGCGTAAACATATTTAGTTAAAGACTTGTTTCATCTGTTCAGCTTTTCTGTGTCTCCCAGATCCAGGAGACTTTTAGGAAGTGTAGTCAGGTGCTAAACTTCTGAATTGCATTCTGATTTCCCTAAGATTCAGCATTATCAGTGGAGCCACTGCAAGTTAGAAGGGCAGGCTGACTGACCTTCAATCTTCTGAAACACTGAAGTTTCAAAGATGCAAATTAATCACATCTGTTATATTGTTTTCCTGGAGTCACCAGCTTTCCTCAGCTGAGAAATGTCTATGCCGAAGTAGTAAATCAGAATATGCCATTTGTTTCCTTTTCTTACCCTTTTGACCTCGTTCTACTAACTATATCCATGCATACTTCATGTTTGCAAAGATAAAAGTGAACACCTTGAAAGAATTTCTGTGGTGTGGTGCTCCACTGTAATAGTGGGAGAGCTTAATACGTCTAGAACTCTGCTTGCTTGATTTCTTCTGTACACATCCTCTGTGTTCAGGAGAAATACAGAACTTACCAGATGACCTTTTTCTTCCCCCAACTGTACAGTCACATTTAGCACATGCAGGCCTAAATCTTTTGAAAATAAATATTCTGAAAAGCTCTAACTTCAGGGCTCTTAAGAGTTAGCCTGTTTCTGTGAAGTATAAAGGAACCAGATAAATGATAGGAAAGTTCAAGCAAAACAGAACGTTCTCTCACTGATGCGCACATTATATGGGCATGGAAGACAGTTTAATAGTTTATTGTTGGAAGCAGGTATAGCTTTGTGGAGATCCAGGTGCATTCTTAAAGCAGCAAAGCCGGCCAGGAGGGCACCTGATGCACAGTCTGATGGCTACACTGTCTGAAGACTGGCATTCATGAGATGGCTGTGTACAAGAGCAGCAGGGAAGAAGGCATTCTCAGTTCCCCAGAAAAACCCGCTATTTCTCCAATTTTTTTCCCCTTTCACACAGTGAGAACTCTGTCCCTGAGACAGTGGCAGTGGATGCCAGGAGGCAGCAGGATACTTGATCAAATATTGATAACATTTTAGAGAACTGATAGTTCTGACCTTCCTGAGGCTAATTTTGAATAGCACTGTGTGAAGGTAACAGCTTTCTAGAGGAACAAGAAACAATGCTTTGCCACCTTTGGGCACTGAGGTGGAACTGCTAACATGTTTTGCAGTCCTGTTTCTGGTTTTTCAGTGCACATGCACCTTTTGGTACCAACACCTAGGATACGGGGACTGTTTGTAATGAGCTCTCCAGAGATTTCTTGCACTCTGTGCACCCTTGAGCTATTCAGTAATGTCCTGTAGACTTTCTGTTTTTCTGTTACCGATCTTTCTCATTACCAATGAGTGCTTCACAGTTGGGAGCAGAGTTGGGAACTGTCTGAACAGCCCAGCGCAGTGCAAAGGAAAGATCAATTAGCTTCAATCCTTGCTGTGCAAAGTTAGATATCACTTCATGGCAGAACCTTGTGTCGTTTATATGTACCCAGATATATGCATTCCTTTTGCCTATAGTACGTATCCCACTACATAGTTGCGAATGCAACATTTGTCTTCACTTTCTCCTTTGTAGAATTTTGAATATTATATCGATAGCAAGGTGTGAAGGTAGGGCAGAAATCTCTGCTGCAATCTCTGCAAAAATACACATAAGTTTTGGATAGAACCAAAAGAAGAAAATGTTGCTGTTTCTCCTCAGACTAATGGTTTCCTCACTGACCCTGCACAGCTTTGCTTGGGGATGATGTCACCAAAACAAGCGTTGTCCTTTATTTATTTTTCTTTCTAGATTAACACAGCAGATAATTTCACCAATTGGGAGGAGCAAGCAGATGATGACGACACTTACGTGCTTATGTTAGGCTCAGAAACTCAACCAGCCATGAGTAAGTTACGTTGTTAGCTTTATCAGTAACAATGCATGTGCTGTATTAAGTGGGTGGGATTATGGACAAACAGAGGGGGCAAATTATTTTAATACTTCAGTTTCCACATGTTACTGCAACTTCCAGGGAGGGCAGATGTTCTGGGAGATGAGGGAAGGCAGGTAAGGGATTCAGTTGTGATAACAAAGTCATCGCTCAGTAAGATAGACCTCAGTGCAACCACCCCTCCTGGTAAATTCTGGAAATTTGTGATCTCTTTTCTGAATCTAGAAAGCAGCTGAATTCTCCAAGTTCTCAGAAAACAGCCTCTGTATAAGGGGAGGCACTGCCTACAGGTGTGGCTAACTCCTGTGAGGAGGCACAGAGGGTAGACATTTTGCAGCTTGATGTTCATACATCTAAGCATAGATTGATGATGTGCTTATTGATAATCTGTGTGGTTATATATATTCCCCTTGAGAACTGCGAAGTTGTTTGTTTGCATTTACTGATGGCATATATTTTGCATATGTTTTACAATGTCATGGATCTATAAAGCTAAACTTTATCTTGTTTCTATCTTAGTTGTTTCTTAACAATTTTATCTTTTCAACTGTCTCATATTTGGTATGAAAAGGATATTTCTTATTTGCTATGTTTAAACCAGTGGCTTTAGCACATCTAGGTAGATGATAGACACTGTGAAAATGTGAGCTAGAAACCTGGCTTGCCCTGATAGATTTTCACTGTCTCTGTCACACTCTGTATGGGAATACTTTGGTGTGGACACATAGAAGAAGAATACAGATTGTAACAGCTCACCATGTTGGCCAGCTAAATGCCCTTATCTCCCGTTTGAGTCAGTGATGAAAGAAAGGCGTCACCAAAGGATAACTCAGAGTGCAAACCTACCTCAAGGGCTCAGTATTACCTGCTAAGCGTTGGCTGTAGGTCTGCTGATGGACTTTTATAGTTTTCTCTGTTATGTTACTGGGGTTGACTACTTCACTACCCACATCTTGATGCTGTACATAGTGATTAAAATGTACACTTTCACATCCCTCCACTATACTTCTCTTCTGTGGCCTGTGGGCCACTAAAGACAGAAGAGCTCCATTTCCACAGGAGTACAGCCATGTCTCCTAGGGGCAATGTTTATTTCATTTTAGAGAGATTTAAATAAGCCCCTAAACCGCATTGCATAAAAACAAGTTACACGGCTATGTGAGCTACAGCTTTATTTTTACTAAGTGTTGCACTGTGCTGCATTGAAAGTCAAGTAATACAAATTACGGATGCAAGGTAAGTGTGTGTAATTTCATTCTGACAGCAACTCTAGAAAAGTTTAGCATTGCATGTGTATCAGAGTAGCAAGATATAATAAGAACTTCCACTGTTGATTTGGTAAATATTTAAAAAGCTGTTCCCTGACAGTATGTATTTGACAGCTTTCCTACTGTATTGGTTCATAAAAGTTTTATTAGCCATTGTGTTGCTTCTGTGGGAATCCTTGAAAGAGAAAATGTTTCCAGATGGCAAATTTTAAATAAAATAATGCATTCTTTAGCATTAAAAGCCAAGCAGAGCCGAGGAGATCAATATGGAATTGGATCAAGATGCCAACAAGAAGCTGAGGTGGATGAGGGAAAGAAAGATGATGTAGAAGACAGTAGCGAGGAGACAGAACATGAAGAGCAAGAGGAGGAAGATTCATACAGCTTTCAAAACAGTCCTGACAACTTGTATGCCAGCATACCTGATGATCTCGAAGAGAACAGAAGAGGCTGCTTCTTCTGTAAGAGGCCACCCCCTCCTCCCCCTCGAAATCTGCTGGGCATCCTAAGGCAGGACGATCTGCACAATTTATCACAAGGTACGATCTTGGGAGGAAATAACCCCAGCTACAAACATGTGCAAGGGCAGACGAGGTGCTGCTGTAGAGATTATGTATGATTGCTTCTTCTAACAGCAGTAGCTAGGCAGTATGGCCCTCGTTCTGCAAAGCGAGCGTGTGCATATGAACTTTTGCTGCATCAAGATATTCATGACCAGGTATGTCAGCTAATACTGTGGTGTGGGCTGCTGCGTTCAGGTTTCAAGTTTTCCTCACTTTGCCCATCTGAGATTGCTGCGAAATCATACAGGATGCGTTGGATTTACAAGAGACTCTCGAAACAAAAGATTGAGCTTTTATTTTTGTCAAGTTGACTTAAGTAATTATCATTTTAAAATATTAAAGACTATCTTGATTTAATACAGCTTAGAATTTCACAGGTAGAATTAATAGAAAGTGACTGTGTGGAGAGAAGTAACATAGTATTTTATTACATTTTAGCCAATGTTGATGTTAGAAATAAAAAGCTATATTGTGTTGCAGATTGAAGAAAGAGGGAGAAATTGTGACCTGTAATGAAATTTTTGTTTGTTTGTTTGTTTTTAGCATTTTTAAATACTTCTGCCCCAGAGTAAAAATCTAAAATTTAGTGTTGTAGTTTCATTCAGGTGATAAAGCCCAAAATACTATTTGCGTCTGTTTCAGAAGGGATGAGTATAATTTTTTCTCATTGAGAAAGATAAGTAAGGAAAAAAATTCAAGCTTAAATACCAGTCTTAAATAGTTACATAGAGGAAAAAAAAAAACCTTATTATTTGTCATGGTCAGTACTGATAAGTGTGTATGCAAATTGCTTCTCAGTTTCTCCACTGCTTATTACTGTTAACTCTGTTTTTAAATGTGGCATATCCTATTAGGGTCTTAAATCACCATCACCACTTTGAAGTTCACATAAATAGATAGAAATAGCTTTCTAGCCTTAGACCCCACTATAGGTAGGTTTTCGTCCCATTTTCTGCTGTGAAAGAAAAGCTGACTATATGCAGGAAGTCATAGGTGGATTCTAAGAGAAAGAGGGGCAGAATAAAATTAATGTTCAAGACATGTTTTACTTCCCACAAAATACTCAACTGCGGTTATATGTGTGCATAAATGAGGGGTCAGGCTTGGCATACAGGATTTGTTAGTGTAGGTGTGATATAAAAGCCTGTCTTGGAATAGCTCTCAGGTGGCTATACCATCCAATAGTAATGTGACCCTCTCTGCCAAATGCTGCTTGTCTGTATGTGGGTACCAGCAAAGAAAGTTTCTTGGCTACATAGTGGTCTGTGCTGAATCCTGTGCTGCTAAGATAGAGTTCGTCTGACAACACTCCTGTGTGAATAGTTCATTTAAAACATGCTGTGAATTTTCCTGAAGTGTTAGCCTTGGTTTAATCATTGGGGAATGGGGTGGGGGATGTCAGAATTCCTCTAAATGAGGATCATGCTTGCTTTCAAAGAGTAACTCTAATGAGTCATTGCTATGTATTTTTAGTCAGCCACTTGCTTTAGGTGTTGCTGTGGAACACCTAAAAGGCAAGTTCCGTCTTCTTGAAGTCTTTGTTTTGGCAGTGGCATGAGAGTGCCCCTGTGGGAGGTAGAAGAAAGAATATCCTGCACAGAAAGAAACAGAGCTTTTATAGTGACATGTAAACAAAATATTTCTCATATTAAATATGGCAGGTGTATGAATCCCACTTGTTTTAAACATTTTTATATCTTAGCCAGAATACATGTTGATAGTACATATTAATAATACATCCCATTTATAAATGGCACATCCCATTTATAAATGTATCACACAAAGATTGTTTAGCTCCTCTGAACCCATAAACACATAACGCAGTTCTTTAAATAGCAGCCAAAGGACTGCAAATACCAGTAGTGTCCACAACCTAGTTTAGCAGATACACATGTACAGGCAGTAGATTACGACACGAGGAAAACATGATTCAGTACAAGAATTCCAGGCAGGTCTACTGTTTTTGCAGGAATGATGAGTAGTCAGCACAAGGAAGTTATAAACGTTTATGGGAACACCAGCTTCAGTGACAGCTTCTAACCCTTTGCAGTTTGTGGGGTTTTTACAGCTAAATCAAACCAAACTCAGGTATTGGGAAACTCATTGATTCCTTTTAATGCTGTAAAATGTAAAAGTTAAACAAAAGCAAGTTCTGAGTAGCTATACTATGAAGTACATGAAATATAGGGAGTAGAGTGAGTCAGGGAAGTCATTGGGATATGGGGGTTTGGATAGTCTTAGCGTACATTATAAGAGGTCATAAATTTCCTCTACGCTCTAAGGGGCTTTGAAAATTTTTTTACCTTGCCCTACAGTACATCTTAGTAAAGCCTTCAAAATGAAGCAGGACATTGAAAATGCAGGAAAGACAAAATTCAGCGTTTTCTAAAATAAGTTTCAGTTCTTAAGTCATTGTTGCAACAGCTAACAAATAGCCTGAATTTCCAAAATGCCAAGAGCCATGGATAGCACTTACTTGGCTTCACCATTAAAGAACGTGTTTGTGTGACTCTCATGGGAGCAAGTGGGCACTCAGTATTTCTTTTAAATAAGCCCATTTATTTTGGGGCTAATAGCTAAGCATCTGTTTTTGATAATCTAATGTGAAATCATGAGGAGGCCCTGAAGTTGGAATTATTCCTTTGGGACATCCTCTCTACTGACTTAGATGATCAGAAGCCTCTGAAAATCAGAGTGCTTTAGTTTAGAAGTGAAATTAGGTCTCTGAGTTACTTGAGGAAACTCTAAAGCTTTAAGTTAAGTCTTAATCCCCTTTGTTTACCTTATATATGGAACACAATTCCTCTCTTTTTCAGAGAGGAATTTTGTGGAGAGCAGAAGTGAAAGAGAACGTGGTGATGGACTCATAACTGCATGCTACAGAGAAGACCAAGATACATGTGAGAGAGACGACAAGGAGGAACACCCGTACACTTTTGCAGCGTTGGATGATTCTGTGTACGATTGCATCCTGGCTGAGGAGGAGGAAAGGAAAGAACGCAGGTCTTTTATCATGAACAGACCACCAGCCCCTGCCCCTCGTCCCATATGTTCGCCAGTCAAAGATGAGAACACTCCTTATATCGTACAAGGTTAGTGCTGCTGCTTTGTAAATATTTGCTTGTAGAATATATACGTGTGTCTTCTATTTGATAAATAATATTTTTCTAAAAGACTAAGATCCTTGTTCAATTACTTTCAAACCAACAAATTGGTTGATTCAGTCAACCTCTTCTCACCTTCAAATGAGTGAAGAACACCTCTGACTAATGTTAATTTTCAATTTGCATCTCAGGTAGCATCACTTTTTTTGGTTTAATTTTACAAAACTTATGCCAATAAAATGAAAAATTAAGAATTGCTGGGCTAGCTGTGAGTGTGTCTGTTTTAATGGTGCAACACAGAATGTGCTATTTGAATCGCATTTTCTTTCAGTTTTTACTTAGTACTGAGTGAGAGTTTTTAGCCTTTTTTTTTCTGATGAGAACAGTAGGGAGAAATGCCTGTGTGAGAACTCTTTCAAATATCCTTCCTCCAATGCAAGATGCTAGAAATGGCCATCTGGGGAAGGATGATGTCCTTTTGCCTTTTCTGTGAAAACTGGGGAACTTTCTTGAGCTTATATAAGGCTGAAAGAGTTTTCAGGTATCTTGTAGTCCCATTCAGACTGAAGCCAAATTTCAAAATAACAAAAGGAATTTCTGTGAACCTACTGCAGAGATCTCTGTGTAAGCCCCCAAATCCATACCGTCTGCATTTCCAGGCTCCTCTACAAAAGCCTGCCAATGTATAACAGTATGCCTAAGAATAAATGGTAGAAAACCAGGCAGAGAAAGGACACCGGTAGATCACTTAATCCATCTGGCACACATTTTGCACTAAAACAGGAGTAATGCTATCCAAATCATCTTACCAGATACAGAGGAGCACCTCCATTTTCATACCTATTTCAGTTAGTGATTTATTTTATTCTTCCTAACTAGCTTTCTCCTCCAGGCTGTGTAACTCCAGGTGAGGGCCAGAATGTGTGGGCTAATGTGTTCATCATTTAATTGCTGTTTCTTCAGTGTATTCAGGAGGGATAAGGATGAATCATTCCAGTAGTTAAAGCATAGTCCAGGAACGGATGTGTATAGGGAGCCTGTTACAACTGCTCCTGAGATGGCTGCTTTTATGGAGATTGCTAGAACAGTGTCTCAAATCTTGGTCCTCCATCACCACAGACAGGCCAGTCACTTGAAAACCCATACCGTGAAGATGTGTTATTTTGAGACATTGCTTTTACTGTCTTCTATTGCACTGGAGTGTTTTTGCTTCCTCTAACTATTAGCTAAGGAAGAGACTATCAGAGGAACCGTTTTAATGGGACTTTGATTCTTTTACACCAAATATATACACACAGACACGTACATACACACACCCCCGAAGCTTTTAGCTTTGTTTTTATGAGCAGGTAGCAGTAGACAAATTAGTTTCTTCTTGTTCGGTGAAATCAGCCTCTGGCTCAACAGTAAATGAGAAAAGTGGAAGTCCTTCAAGAAAGCTTCAGTTGACCACTCAGGCCTCAGTCTCGCCTGGCTGTCCTGCTAGTTCCAGGTCTGGGGTCTCTTACTCTCCTGTTTTGTGCACAAATTCCTGAGAAAGTGGCATTTTAGACAGAAGTGAGATATCTTCAGCTGAAAGATTTTTCTTGCTACTTGGATTGGCAATTTTTGTCCTTCTCCACAGTGGTTAAAAAATTCTTCATCCAGTCTAGCACTATCCCAGTTTCCAGCTTATTATATTAAAACTGCTTATAATCGGGGAAAAAAAGATTTTTTCAGCTGTAAGAACCAGAAAATTTCATTCCAGTCCATCTTTAAAATCTGTATGTGTTTGCAGCCATTGCTTTATAATTTAATCTAATCAGTGTAAAATAAAATTACTCTGGCTAGTGCATATACACATTTTTTCATCCCTCAAATAAACTGATGATAGTTTCAGGTTTTGTTTTCACATATTATGTTTAAAAGAGCATTGCAGAAATAGCAAAGTGAAATAATCAAAAAGTTAGAATTGAGATAGTTTTGCTGTTTTACTTCTTTCTCCCTGCCACAAATGTTACAGTACAGTCCGTAAGTGTATAGCCATATGCTATTTATCACAGATACTTTGTTTCATCTACTGTTTAAAGTAGGTGAGCATAAGATGCAAAACTCTTCAGTGTATTGCCTTCCCATTTTTGTTTAAAACATAATTTGCACCTGCCCTAGGTCCAATGTGTTGTTTCAGACCCTCCTGTGATAAACCCTTCAGTTTGTTCTGTAGCCATTGAGTTTTTGGATGCTCAACGTGAAGTAACTAAGATGTCATTCTTGAGATTAACGGTATTATATAATACTTTACTCATTCAAAGCAGAGATCCCATTGATTTCAGTGGCCACTAGGAATGCTCAGAACTTCAAATTAAATGAAGACACACTAGCGTGTCTAGTCAGCATCCTAACATCAGGGATTCATGAGCCTGATAGCTGGCTTAAATGACTTGTCTGGGGTTACACTGGGGCTTTGCTGGAGGGAGAAGTCCTGTTCTACAGAGCAACTGTTAGTTACTTCATGTTGGGCATCCTTCCCTCCTCTGTTTTCTCTCTTCATTCACTAAATACCTTTTAACTTCTAAAACAAATTAAATAATATTCCTGTAAGAATCGGGTTGACTTTACGGCACAGTTCTGGTTGATCTTCAGAACCATTCCCTTCTGGTGTTCAGTAAGACACAGGTCCTATGGGAAAAATGAAATTAGAGAATGGAGCATGCGGCACAGAGGAGGGCTGTGTTAAGGCTACACAGTCACTCCAACTGGATCCCCCTGTACTTTGGGAGTTCATGGAAAGGACAAGCTTCATGCTCCAAGGATTGCAGAGGCTGTTGTGATAGTGCCATGCAGAGATGCAAGAGGAGGATTTCCTTTGCCTTTTATGTACCCACAGAGGTGATGGAAAATTGTGGGCTCATTTATTGGCAAAAAAAAAAGGTGTAAGCACTGCATAGCAGAAATGGCTTTTGTTTCTTGAATTGCGTGCTGGTGCCTCCTTTTTAATTTCGTTTTTGTATCCATCAGGACAAATCAATTCGTTGAATTCCCACGAGGGCTTTCACCACACGTTAAAGTCCATGGAGTTACAAAAGAGTTTCTTCTCCTTTAACCAAAAGTGGTGGTTTTTCCATGAGAATAGCAACAGGAAAGTGAGCAAATAGCCCTCTTTGTAATAAGTAGCTTTCAAATATATGGAAGCTCACGTTTACACTAGGCAGAAAACCTGCTAGGTGTAGGTTACCACTTGGTGCTCTGCAGGATAGGATAGCGGAGCTGTTGATCTATAGAAAACAAACATGGGACTTCATAAGCCCATGTAGCAGTTTCTTTCAGAGCAGGATCTACACTTCAAAACCTAGGCACTCAGTAGACACTCAGTGATGCAAGCTGTCAGAACTGAACAACTTACAGTTTGAGCATCTGACCTGAATTTGCTGACAAATTCTGGAAAACATGAGTGAATTGAAAGATTTAAAACATAAATGTTCTAATCACTTTTACTCAATTTCATTTATTTTCATATTTTAATGAACATGCAGACTGCTGCATTGAACCCTGCTAAACATACTGCATCTTTAACAAACAGAGAGTACGTTTGTTCTTTAATTTAGACCACTGCAAGAATTCTGCCTTCTGTGTGAAAGCCTCATCAACCAATGGAGCTGCAAAGCGGTGCCAAATAGCTTGTTGTCCAGATGGTGTGCACTCTTAGTGCGCTCCCTTTCCATTCCTCAAGTGCTTAGTATTCCTTTGTAGGTTATTTCAGTGTTTTTTTCAATTGTGCACTGCCAAAACAACTGTTAAATAAATGTATGAAGGTGTTGTGTTTTCAGTTTACAGTGCAATTTTAATGTTCCCTATTGATACCAGATTTGATTGGGCTGGAAACCCAAGTCCCCAGTGCATTCATAGGACAGGTGCATGAGTTTCTGTAGCGCCTCCCTACATTTCTGAAGTCTGACCTACCAGGACTGCCACAGGGCTTAAGAATTATATTACCTTCCCAGTTTGATGATTGACCTCTTACCAGAGACCACCAGTAATGGAGGGGTTCTCTGCAGCAAGGGCACCTGTCTTACAACAGCATAAATAAACTTCACATGCTGTAGCCTTTATTCCTTTGCAAACCTCTCACAAATCCCTGAAGGAATGCCTTTTCCCTCTGTGCACTGGAAACATTTTACTATTTAAAGATAGCTGTCCGTGGGACTTCACACTAGAGTTAAAAGTTAGAAGTGGAAAAATACATTTGCCAGCTACTATCCCAGAAGAGGATAGCATTCTCATTGCTCATCAGAATCACAGGGTAGGCAGGAAAAATAGCAGCCAGTGGATATTTTTAGGGAGGCAGAGTATCTCATGTACAGAATACACAACATAAACCCATGCGAAATGAAAAAACAAATTCTAGAACAGAACTGTTAGGGTCTTGGAAACTTCTCAGGCTGATTATTGGCAACTGTAGTGATTGCATCCTGAGTTAGTAATCCTTATTGTGCAGATTGTTTAAATGCTCTGAAGCAGGGGTTTCCAAAGTGAAGCCTCAGAGCCCATGCAAACTGCAAAACATTTATGTCCCACAGAGGAATTTTTTAGTACTTTCCTACAGTGAGTATAAAGTACTGCACTGCAGATGAATTTCATTATGTATCCCCAACTTAAGGGTGTTTTTCCATGAATAAAATACTAGGAACCACTGTTCAGCTGTTTCAGAGCACTCAGACTGTTTTTACAGACCTGATTGGGAAGTGGTATACTGGCTTCATCTGCTGTGTTCATTCAGTCAGATTTTTTGCTATCTTAACTTTGGTAGATTGAAACATGTACTGAATAAGCTGCACAGAGAGAAAATATTTATAGGATGCTGCCTAGTTGAAAAGCAAACTGTTCTAAATAGCATATTTCTGGTAAAACCAGATATAGACTCTTCCCCTTTTTGCTTTTCTCTGCTGAAGAAAAATGGGACTGCAGAAGTATATTTGGGTCTTGCATGCTGGAGCAAATATTCTTGAGTTACATAGCTAGTGTCCTTCCAACTTCTACAATCCACTAAGTTAAATTTCTGACAAGAGCAACAGTGGGAGAGTTCCCTTCGTTGTGTATGGTACAGCAAGTACATTGACACTGCCTTCTGAATGGCACTTTCCAGTAACCACCAGTACCTGTTCCTTTCACTCTTTGCCCCTTCTGCAAGAAGGGGTTCTGGTATTATTTTATTATTATTATTATTATTATTATCATCATCATCATCATCATCTTGCCTCAGTGTAGGGGAGTTGCCTCTCTGTAGTCTCCTGAGGTACCTCCCTGACCAAGGCTGCTGGGATTCTTACGGGTTTAAGCTCCTATTTGCCAGATTCAGAATCTCACTGCAGATTGGGAAGAGAATTGCTGGTGAGCGTGTGTTTATTTTTGGATTAATGTTTTCACATTGTCATTATACTGTGATTCTTTTTAAAGTCATTTTACTTTTGATCTGAGAAAACTGGGGTTTTTCACTCTCAACTGACTAATTATGTGGCTGTGGAAGGTAGAGGCTGACAACAGCCTTGGATAAGTTGTGATGAGTTGGATGTGATGCTGTAGCTGAAAAACTCAGGCAGCATACATTGGGCCACTGCAAATAACGGAGCAGCTTGGCAGTTTGATAATTTTTGCAAGTGCATTTGACATCACCTAGCCTTTATTCTGATGAAATGACTGTTGTGTGTTCTTAGAGATGTCTTGATTGTCAGGCAGCATGCTTAGGACAGATCAGAACTCCCGTACCAGTTTAGATGTGGTCAATCACTGGTTTTCTCACAGCAGTGCAGTTAAAACTGGCCAATCTTTTTCCCTTTGCCTTCTGACAGTGTAAGTGCATTCAGACCCCCATGGTACCACACCAGGACCGCTTCTGGGACTTCAGCCTTGGCTACCTTGCACAGCACAGCCATCCCTTGTCTACAATGCTTGGACCTAACTAGGCCACAGTCGTGAGGCATGCTGATACGCTTTTGTTCAGTGCTCAGCTGTGTTGCCTTGGATAAATAAAAAAGGTCATACTGTTTACAGTGTCCCATTTTCATAGTTGATTTCATGTTATGAATCACTAGAATTTTTTGTTTTAATCTTAAATATGTGAAATATTTTGTATAAATTTTAGGAGTGGGACTTCATCATCTCATTGGTTAGCACTGCATTGATGACCTCTGTCTAGTCCTCATGCTGAGTGATGCTCAGGGTGTTAGCAAACAAAACAGTCAAAAGGAAAATGAGATCTAAAAAGATGTGAACAAACATCTGCAGAGTTCTCATCTCCTGAATAATAAACATCATTCTACTATATTCCTTCCTTAGTATTCTCTGTGTATTTGTCATCCCTTGCTGTGCTACATCTAATTTACAATCTAATCCCTACCAGAAGAAGAACTTGCAAGTTTTATTTGCCTATGTACTATGCACGCACAGTTTAAATGTTAAAATGTTTAAATAATGGGGAAAAAATTGAGTGGGCAAAGATAGGAGTCTGTCCCTGCAACATATCCCAACTAGCAATTCACCCCTCCTTCTCCATTCTTCCGTTAATCATGAGTTAATTATGTGACAGTTCTAAAATGCATGAAGCAAAAACCTACTAAGAACAAGGAGGAGGCTTACAAACTCACTGTAATTTGCAACTGAGTTGAGATGTGTTAATAAGCACAACCCTAGTGTATTAATTAATTTGCATTATCACTTAGCCTTGTGTTTCTGTAAAGATTTTGTTCCCCTGGATTTTAATTTTGAATGTTTCCTAAATAAAACAGTCATGGTGATAGATAATTTTGTTTGGAAAAATCAGCTCAATGAAGCTGATGAATAAATGCATCTTGAATTTCCCTAAGCAAATGGGATTCAAATTAGGCATATTTATTGGCTGGGTTGGCTTTTTTTCCACTGTGTCTTTCCTCTTTTGTGTTTGTTCTGCTCAATGTGTTGAGTAAGGAGGTAAGTATTAGGTATGATTAGGTCATGTAGTCTTCCAGAGGGGTAGGTGCATTGGTCTGGCTTTATTTGAACAGTAAGTGTTGTATATAGTGTATAGTGTTGTTTGACTTTTAAAGATAAGGTCGCTAATAAAACAAATTAGGCAACATCCTTCATAGTTTAGATGGTTAAAGTAAAATGTAAATTAGAAACCATATCTTGGTTGATCGTTGCCTCTTAACTGGTATGAGTTGTTCTCTCATAATGTAACTCTTTTCATGTTTGGATTGCCTGGGTTTCTAATTAGATCACCTGTTTCTGGCCTATCACCAAGCAATTTTTGAAAGGTCATAGTGCATCTGTGATTCCTTACCATTACAGCTTTGTGTTAGAACCTCAATTAATTCTGAAAATCAAATTTCTGTTCTCTTTGTCAACCTGCAGCTATTGTAAAAATTTTCATTCTCTCTTTCTAGACTATTTATACTTATCACAGCTTCTTGCACAGCGTGTGACTATAAAATGCTCTTCCTGATACAGAATTATTCACACGAGACTTAGATTTCAAATGTTTCTAGCCCTTCTATTTGTGGTGAAGCCTCAAATAACATTTCAAGCCTCATAACATTTTTTACCTGCAAGTGCAGACAGCTTGAAACAACATCTGTAGCTAGTCTGATCTGAGATAAAAAAGGCAATTCAGAGTTCCTTGGATCCCACTCACTTTCTGAGCCTTCTGTTAGGGATTTTCCCAGAGTTTTGCGTATTTGCCACAAAAGTTGTGTTTTGTCACACTTTTAAAATGTTGTTTTCTGGTTTCATGTCCTCCTAGAAAATATTGCAGTAGTTTCTTACTGGGTTTCTTTCCTGGAGAAATATCGAGGTTACATTACATTCCTAAAAAGCGATCTTACTACCTAAGACATAAAAATGTATTTAGGGCACGCAGAGAACTTCATCTGTGTCCTGTAGCAACCGAAGAGAGCAGAGGGAATAAAGTGGAATTACTTATTAGGTCTCTCAGCCTTCTTTAATTCTGAGAAACTGAGAGAGGAGATACATCCTAGACAAAAATTATATAGTATATATCGGGTCAGAACATTTAATTTGCAGATTTTGACCTACAAGTATCTATGGGTAGTTTAGTCACAATGTGATTAAAAATGAAAAGGACTCTCTTTCTGATCATATAGATATTATTGAAGGGTGCACATTAAGTAAAAAAGCATACTAGAAGTACTGCAACTTTTTAATCAGATTATCTATGGCAGAGAGGCTCTGAAGATGTATATGTTCTTCCTCAGTTGAAGAGCTCTGGCATTCTGACACTTTAAAAAATGCCTATATTAATACTGCTTTGCTGAAGGAATATTCACTTTATCTTCCATAAGAAATAATGGAATATATCGCTGTGCAAGAATACCTGTTTCTTTCATTCCACTACTGGATTCAAGCAGTTCATAAGTCATTAGAATGTGGGAATGAAAGAGTCAATTGCTGGAGTCTTCCCTAAACCTGTGGCAGTCATACAGTGGTGTGTGCATACGTCCTTCCAGGCATTCCAGAAACAGGAATTTTCATTGACCTCACCCACACTGAATACTTGCTGCTAACTAAAATCATTTCAGCAAGATGCAGCATGTAAAGTGGTTTTAATAATTTTGCTTTGAACTGGAAGAGTAATTCCATTTCTGATTACTCCAACACTGCAAAACTCAGCAGAAATTTCAAAGCCTATCAATTAAAGTGCTTTCTAATCAGGGACATTGTTGACTATATCCCTTCTCCTCCTTATGCAGTAAAATTCAGGCTGCCTGCGTTACCTCTGTGTTCTGGTCACTTTAATTTCCTCTTGAGAATACTGTTTCAAGTATAGAAGAAAACACTGCAACCATATTTAGTAGAATTATTTGAGAATTGCAGAAAAGAGTATTGCAAAAGTTAAAATCTATCAGTGTTAGGCTAAAGCTAGGGGTATAACATCAGCAGATTATGGTGCCCATATAGTTCTTTTATTCTTTCCATTTAGTCTGACAGTATTTTAAGGAACATCAAGTCCCCAGCTGTTTTCAGTCATCACCACCTTCCATACAAGCCTACTCAGGAGTTTGTGTGAAGACTTTATTCTGCACTGCAGAAAACAGACCCTTAGGAATTGCTCCTTCCTCACCTCTGCATGTAGCATGTGCAGAGCTTAGATGCCACAGCTATCCTGATCATCCGTTTTACAAGTTTCCCTGGGAGAAATGCACAGTACAAGGCAGCCTAACCAGGCGGACAAAGAGCCAGCTAAGGTCCCGCTGGGTTTCCCTGGTCGGCAGGAGCAAGAAGCCAGGACCGTGGGTACCAAGCAGAATGTGCCGGCTCTGCCACTTGAGCAGAGCTCTGTTGTACTGGGCCTTGGTCCCCAAGCAAAAATTTGCTCCATTGAACTGTTATGTCTGCTGCATTGCAGTGATGTCAGAAAGATGACTGAATGAGAAGCAATTATTCTAGATTATCGGTTTGTTTAGCTAAAGTCAGGACTGAGACTTAAGAGGGAAAGCCTGTATGGCGGCAGCTAGGTCAGAAACCACAAAATTCCCACCTCCCAGGTTTTACATATGCCACCAGCAAAAGCTTGACTGCAGCTTTTAGGCTGTATCCAGGCTGTCTTGTCCTCTCAGCACCTCACAGCAGTGGGGATGATGGGCTACACTAATGGAATAAGGGATCATGCTTTGCTGTGCCTAGTGCTTGAATAAAGTTGACAAAAATACACACATGCTCTTTCTTAAGCAGTGTCATTACTCTTACCTAGTACTATTGGTTTTTTCTGCCTTAGCTTTGCCTATAAAATAAGAAACAGGCTACAGTAGCTGTCTGTACCATGTGAAGAACTCTGAGATCTAGCTGTTGTTTCTAAACAAGTAATATGTTAATGCAATAAGTCTATTTTATTTTCTTCAAAGCTTCTTGTCGTGATATCTGTAATATCATTAATCCTGCCATTCTGTGCAACAGAACAATTTTTCCAGTAATTAACATTAGACTGACAAGTGGGATGGGAAAGTACTCCTAGGCTAGAACAAGAAATTTTTTCCAGCCTGCTTTCGTGACTCTCCTTCCTTCATTCAGAATGTGATGGTTTTCATTGCCATTTTTCACCAACTTCCTTATGTTCTTAAATTTGTTACAGTGTTTCAGCAGAAGGCCACTCAAGCGCCCAGTGACAATGACAGGATGTACTGCGATGCCAGGAAGCCAGGTACAGAATTTAATTTAGCACTTTAACTGCCTTGATGCTTTTCAGTAGAACTAGTAGAGATTTGCTGTGACTTGATTTTGACTGATTTAGCATCTATTTTCCCACATATGATTTATATCCTTAATGATATTGCAGCATTAAGAGATCAGATTAAAGAAAGAAAAATAAAAGTTACACTCTTGTGGGAAAGATTTGCAGAGTCAGAGTTACTTTACACTTTTCTGTTTCCTTCCTCCATTGCGATTAAAACCAAGAAAAGGAAGGGCAGGAGGGTCTGGCTGTGCACTAATTCCAGTCAGGGAAAGGCGGCAGTGTGGGTAGCAACAGTTCTCTCCCTGTAAATGGTACTCCAAGATCCATGCAAAATGAATTATCTCATGGCAGTCCAGTTGTTATTTGAGTTGAAGCACATCAAAATGTTGGGAGACACACTGATAAAGATCGNCAAGGCCGGGTTGGATGGGGCTTTGAACAACCTGTTCTAGTTGAAGAGGTCCCTGCTCACTGCAGGGAGGCTGGACTAGATGACTTTTAAAGGTCTCTTCCAACACAAATCATTCTATGATTCTATGATAAAACAGCAGTTTTTGTGGTTCCGAGGAAATACACACACACCCCCACGCCCCCCTTTGCAAGAGTCTCATACAGAGCTAGGAGAGCCCTGTTTCATGGCTGCTCATGTGTTCTGGATCGGCTATTTCAGCATCAGTATCCTGGAGATACGCAGTGCTACGCCTCCCTGGACCAAGCTGTGAATTTGGTAACACACACCTCCCTGTCATTTCCCTTCAGTTGTGCACTGGTATCATAATCTTTAGGAGGGCTGGGTTGTAATGATTTCTTGTCACTGCAATGCATTTAATAATTTGGGGGAAGGAAATCGTGAAATTTTCAAAACTATTTCTGACCAAATTTCAGCCCTAGCTTTTGAGAAATGTAATGTGTGAAGTTGGAGAAGGAAGGGGGGAAAAAAGGCACTGTGGATTTTTTTGTTTTAACATAGCAGCAATTTCCTTTAAAATGTCAGTACTCTAGCTGTAGAGCTAGAAGGAAATTCTTATTTGAACTGACAGTAATGGAGAATCCACGGATCAAGGCAATAGTAATAAATGAAATGTTTAAGATGCTACTCTGCTGCCAAAGAGCAATGGTGGAATCCTCGTTGATTTGTTACATTTCTCTCATTGGGAAGAAAAATCCCCAAAACAAAAAAACAGAAGAAAAGGAAGGGCGGGAGCCATCCTAAAGATGGTGTGGTTTTATTGATGTCAGGTTATAAAATGACTGCTAATGTGCTTTTGTTGAAAAAAGTGCTTGCATTGTAAAGAGAAAGGAATGAAATGGGTTAATAATATTTTCTACCATTATCTTTCTGCATTTTGTAGCAGCACGTAGAGGCCACGCTGACTCAGTAACTGATAGCACTGTGAAGTACACAGTCCCTGCTGAGCAGGAAGAACTCATCTACTTCCAGGAACAGGTGAAAAAGGGGGCAATTTCTGTGAATGAAGCCCTTGACAGATTTAAACTGTGGCAGAATGAAAAACAGAGGCTACAGTCCACTCAACAGGTATGAGCCTGAAATTTATGTTTCTCAATGGGAATCTTGATCAGAAGTTCCAAACACAAACTCTTGTATTTTGGCTCCTACGTGTGAGGTCAAAAACAAGAGTCATGATTTATAGGCCCATCAGCTCCCAAGGAACTTCTGCTTGTGGTTCTGAATCTTCTAGATAGCCATTTCCACTGCTGTTTGTTTACTCGAGAGGCTTCCTGAATTTATTTTGCCTAACCTCAGGCGTTGTTGCATTTGGTTAAAATCCTGAGTGAAATATGTTTGTCTTTTAAGGCGTTCGTCCTTCTGTTCTAAACTGCTAGGTGATGCTTAGATTTATGCATCTTTTATGAAACCACAAACCTAAAGCTGAACAAACCGAATGCACTACTGAACGGTGTCAGCTAACAGAAACATACCTTTATCAAACGTACATTGTTAGTGTATGGTGACTTACATAAGGCTTTATGCCTACCTGAAAGTGTTGAATCTACTTAGTGAAATTCACAGTTGTTAGCAGTGCTCTTCAGCTCCTTTATATTCGATGTATGGAGTAAATTGAGGTGCACAAAACCAGGATTTACAAAAGCCCACACACTGAGTCACTGAAAGAACTGCATCAAAGCTAGAAGCTCAGGAGAAAGGTGTGGTTAATTACTTCTAACAAGACAGCTGGAGGAAGAGGTTATGCCCTCATTTTATATGAGGTCATGCATTAATAAAAAAAATTTCTTTTTGTCCTTTTAGTGCATTTGGTAGAGAGAGGAAAACCAAAGCCAGTCTACTACTCTACAGAGTGGGACAGCTATCAGATGCTGCCAACGAGGAGAGATTAAATGCTCTTTGTGTTTGCATTTACTGAAGAAATAGCCTGAGCTTTGTCATTGCAGTGGGACACTTACAGCAAAAGTGCAAGGGCTTAGGACAGTTTAGGAGGCCAGTTCCCAGGCTGGGCATCAGCAGCACAGCACTACCTGTCCAGCAGCAGCGCAAGAATGTGGGAGATGCCCCCTTCCGAATCTGTCTGCGACTGAGCACGTGGATGGGAATTGTTGGTATTCCTTTATCAGTCAGGGGAGTTACTTGTGGAGGAAGATGATACCTAATCTGTGCAGATAGCAGCACTAAGCCATAAGTCATCTTTTTCTTGCTTAGCTAGAAAGTGGCTGTATTTCAAGGAGGATTTACTTGGCCTGTTTTCGCTGCTTCAGAGGAAAAAGGTCGTTTATACCTTGCGTTGCATGGGTGACTTTTCTTTGGTTTTGTATTCTTACCTCGATATGAACGTGATGAGTTTACTTCATGATATCACTGCAGTTGTCTGGTCTTCACTGGAAGTTTCGGAGGAAAAATCACTTGTCCAAAGCAAAAAATAAACCCCCAAGCCTCTGCCATCTAACACCAGAATCAGTGTAACTTACTGATGGGAAAAAACACCACAAGACTCTTAGGTATAAATGCTAAAATTAACATCTACTTATCATAATACATCATAGACATTTTCAGTCTTTTAAAATTATTTTCCTGGAAAGAGAAGCTTGGTGTTTAGAATGCTGAAGAATCCTGCTTTTTATAGTTAGTCATTATTTCTACAGTAAACTTCTGTTACTGATTTCTGCTGCTGATTTTATACTTGTTTTTACTTAAAGGAAAGAGTGTACCACCTTAGGGATGCCACTATTGGAAACAGACCAGAGAAGGAAAATCTGAACGGTAAGCTGCACTTTCTCTGCCTTTCAGAACACTGAAGCCTTGAACTGTTAAGTATACTGCAAAGGTCTGATTCAAAGCATAAGCAGACTTTTGGATCAGGCATTGAATTTGTAATGAGCGTTTTCTGTATCTGACCCCATTTAAGTTATTTTAGTGCAATCTGGCCTTCAGCAGGGTCAAGATTTCATCCCAAAGATGAGCTCACTGAGAGCCAATGGGGCAGAAAATTTACCAAGTCTTTGTCACGCAGCTTTTCTGTAGCCTGCTTTCCTACTGCTTCATCACAATTAGTGTAGATGATTTCTTTGGAACAATTTACTTGATGACTTCAATATTTTATTTGTAAATCAGCTGTCATTTTGCACTTGCAAATTCTTGAAGAACTTTCCTGTGCTACATAAGTTTAGTGTTGTGAGTCATTAATAAAAGCTGTACCATTGGACATTTAAGATGTGTTTTTTCCTTTGTGATTGAATGCCATCTGCAGCAGTATAAATCATCTGCGTTTCCTGCAGGTGACTTTCTCTTGTTGTTACGCAAAGATTGTATTAGATGGTATCGATGTAGGCCTATGATTTCTGTAAACTTCAGTACATGCGTATTCTTGGAAGGGAAAATCTAGTGTTTCTGTTTTACTTTGGACTTAGTACCATTTGTATATCACTATTTAAAATTATCACCTTAAATGTGTTATTTCCTTACTGCAAGAGAGAAAAATAGTCCACAGTACTGCTTTCATTCCTCTGTTAGACTTTGTTGTATTTATGTGGATTTGTGAGATACTGTAATTAAGGGAAATTCTTGCCAGCCCAGTGGCAGAGTTGCAGTCCAGACTATTTATATTTCAGCTTTAATATCCTCCCTGGTTGGTAGGGGTGCAGCGTCCTGAGCACGTGAACAGGCTCAGTCCGTAAGCCTTCCCAAGGCACTCAGAGCCCAGGATAATTGCATTGGTTCCTACAAGCTGGTTTCTATAAGCAAGGCAAAGCTCATGATGACATGAGCATGATTCCTGGGAAGTATTTGTCTGTAGGGTTTTCTTTTAAGGCCACGGCCATCCCGCCTCTGTAACTGTCCTCTCTCTCCAGAGTTTGGTTATTGAATCATACCAGCAGAAATGTAGTATCAACACCAGAATTGTAAATTTTATAAAATTATCCAGTAACTCAGATAATGATCACTCTGTTCCCTTCTGATCCTAACCTCTCTGCCCTCCATTACACTGTTTTATAGCCTATGATGCATATAAATCAGCAGCTTTACACTGCAGAAATATGAAGAATCATTATGGAGGCCCCTGCCTTGTCCAACAGTGCACTTTTTATTATCAAAGATTTAAATTCTTGAAAATAAGAACTTCTAAAAGGTGAAACTCCCTCTACAGCTGGAGGCCTATTGATGGCAAGAGTAAAGCAGGATCTCAGAAGACCTATACGTAAATCCAGACGTAAATAAATTGCCTGAAACAAAAATGACAATCATGTTCTTTCCTCTTTTGTAGTTCCTAAGGAAAGCAGACCAGAGAGCATTCCATTTAGAGACTTTCTGTTCCACATGCCATTTAATAAAACGGTATGTATGAACGTTAACAGTTCACATGTTGCTTAAGGAATTTGAGTTTTTACATCTGTATACAGACTCTCCACCTGAACCTTTAAAAACATGGGCTCTCCAGCTTCCATGTTTGAAATCAGGATTTGGATAGTCTTTTTCATAGATGGTTTTTGAAGACTGGATTAAGAATTTAAAGAGATCACATCAGAAGCTTGTTAGAAAAGGAATTTGGCTTTATTTTAATGAGAAAAGAAAATATCTCCTATAAATTAGTATGGAATGTAATTTTTAGTTTCTTGATAAGTTTGATCTTGCTTCCACTGTAATGAAAGTTATTAATGAGAGTGGCACTCAGTTCAGTCTTCCATTATAACATCTGATGCTATCTCAAAGTTCAAGTCTCATTTTGCAATAGTTTAATATAGGACTGAATAACACCCCCCCAAAAAAAAAAAAAAAACAACTGCAAAGCAAAAAGTTCTGTCACTCTTGGAGTGAAATATCTACAAAAAACTGTTTTAAGAACAACTAAATAAGGACTAAGCATGCAGAATGTTCATTTTCAGAAAGTACAGGCACAGATAATGATTTATCTCATTACTATATAATATGCATACGGTCTTGCCCATAGACATTGATAATCTCTTTTTTTCCAAGAAGGAAAGTAAGATATTAGCCAACAGAACAACAACAACAAACACCTTTAATAAAATTTCATGGAAATACATAAATTATTTGGGGACAAAAGTTCCATTTTGAAATCTGAGTGGCACAGATTGTTTAAGGTATTTAAGATTTTCCTTGGCATCTTTCCCAACACCACCAAAGTACTGAACTAGAAGTAGCGTGTTGCCTATGGGAAACTTTAGGTATAGGCGAGGCTCACACAACAGTTGGAAAGACACCTTGCCAACTATGAAATGCTACGGAGTAGGAGACAAGGAAGAATGGAGAGAACAACAGAATTGAACTTACGAGGTAGGTCTTGGCAGTTGAAGTCCTCAGCTGTGGGTCTCCTCTGGGAGACGTTACCAAACAGGGACAGCCAGAATGCGCCCACACGAAGGTGGATGTGTGCTGTTCTCACAGTAAGGTGCTGTGCTCTCACACTAAGGTGGATGGGTGTATGGCATGAGCGTACAAATCCAGTTAGACCTCAGCTTACTCTGTAGTAACTGATTCCTTGCCTATACCCTTGAGCATAAAAGGCTTGAGAGTCTTGGGTTTGTGTGTGTCCACTATCAGCATGAATGGCAGTAATGATGTAAGGATGACAAGTTTCCTATAAAGTATTTAAAAGACAGTGCAGTTTTCACATTCATTCCACATCCATGCTTTCTAGCACATAGGAATTTTTAAAAAACCTGTATGATGCCTATCTTTGGAAATTTGAATTACCTACATGAATTTCATTTAGCTGTTTCTGAAAATGAGATTTCAAAATCTGCCTTCTATTGCAGCTACATTATGGCACTTTATGTGCCACATCCCACAGATTTAGTCATCCAGCATCTAAAAATAAGTGCAAGATTGCAGAAACTACACGAGATGGTTTGAACTGCTTGGGTTAGTTATTCCCTCATAGCTAATCTCTGTGGAACCTTGAACTTGGTCTTTAGGGGATACAGCTAGTATAGTGTAAGATGCCTCATCAAAACCAGAAATGACTGATACCCTGTTCTCCACTCTTAGCATAGCAGCAAGAACTGAGTAGTAGGTGTCACCGCTTCATTGCTAGGTAATGAGCAAGATAGAGGCCACAGAAGACCAATACTACATTAAGCAAATGTTAAGTGTTAAGCTTGACTCCTTTTTTAGTTATTATTGCTGTGCCAGCAACTTACGTAAGTTTTAAATGAAGGTAGGTCTTAGGAAACATGTTGGATGCTTAGTAGTCCTCTGGTGACAAAGGCAACCATGGGGCAAATAAGCAATTCAGTCTTTGCATCCGTTCCAATCTTGGGATCCTTGGCAAGTCTGGCAAGGCAGGTGGCCTGCTGTGGAAAGAAAGGTCAAAGGCTTTTTCCACAGGGAACTCAACTGAAACCACTTAATGCGTAGTTGTTAAAATCCGGAGGTACTTGCACCGAAAGTGGCCTTCATATCCAAGAAGGACAACTTTACAAACTGCTTCTACAGACTGTTTAATACTGACCCACTCCTGTAAGGCAACATAAACAGCCAGGTCATCCACTGCAGTAAAGACATCCTCCATGGAATTGCTTCTTCCAGATTTGTAGATGCCTATGACAGTAAAGCAGGTCTGGTTTAATTAAGTTTGCTCAACCAGCTGCCAAAGACCAAATCTCTTCCTCAGCTTCATCCAAAAAACACTCAAAAGAGCACTATGCACCTCTCAAACTGGCAAGTTATTGATTACGTTCGCTATCCTAAATGTCTGGCTTCATTCCTCAACTCTCATCAGCACCTTGCTTTTAGTCCAAGTTGCTAACAGATTGCTTATTCATCAGTTGATGCTGCTCCAGCTTGCAGGTAGTGTCTAAGTAGAGTTCCCTGAAAAACTAAAAAAACAGCACTTAATTTTGAGCACATTAACCCATTTCCATTGTCCGTGATAGGTCAATAGGAAGATGACCGCAGACAGGCCCTAATTTTGACATTTGGATCCACCGGAACTCAAACTTCTTTACTCATCCCAGTTAGCAAAATTGAAATAACTCGGGGTCCTGAAGCACATACAAGCTTTTGTATGTGTGGAGGGTAAGGAGGTCATAGAAAAGGGTTTGGATTTTTCCTTCATGACTTCAACAGTATGCATTTCAACCAGGACCTGTAGCCTTGAAAGTACTTACTACTAGTAGTTCACAATGTGTCCATTGGACTTGTGAAGCTACATGTTTAGCCTGGCTTATTTCCAGTTGCTTAAGTATTTTGTAGTTTCACATGATACTCAAACTTAAAAATTGAGAAAATAATAAAAACCAGTTTCCTGCCCGTTTGTCACCAAATCAGGTCTTCATGAGGCAAGCCCACAGTCAAAGTGCTGACTGAGGAGTTTGCCAGGACAACTGAATATCCCTGTACACCTCAGCCTCTCCTAATTGCCACCAATAAAGACCAGCCATGCTGTTAGAAGTAAGATTTGTACAAAATCCACCTCATGTCATTCTCCCACACAACACCTGCCTATTTTTGTGGCTGACTCTTGCTCCCCGGGACACATGTTGTATTCACATTTGAAGTAAGCCATGTAAAAAGTGATTCATCCGAGGTATGTATTTTGTGAATTACTCAACTTTGAAAGACATTCTGCACTGGCCTAATTTATCAGTAATATACATGAGTATTTATTAATCTCATCTATTTCTTTTCAGTCTCCAACTAGGCACCAAATGGACAGGGAACAGATGCCTAATTAACAGAGGTAAGAGCATGTATATGAACACACACAGAGACATCATTTGTCACGGAAACTAAGGCTTGCGGAAGTCCTTCCCATCTGAGCACATTAGTGTAACAATAGACTGGAAGTGCATCTCGGAGGTCTGATTTCACAAGAAAAACCATAATCATCATACATTCTGGTTTGTACTAGAACTTATTTTTTTGTCAGACGTCAACCTATTTCTGTTACTGCAGGGCAGATTTGCAAGCAGTTGCTTACCTGACTTGTGGATGCAACTGAAGAGAGGTCCCATTAGTTATTGCAGTTAATTGAGCTTATGCAACTAAAAGCTGTATTAGATGGTAGCCCTACATACTGATCACACATACACTATCAAACATACTGAATACCAAAATAAAGTTGAAATGTAGAGATGCAAGGATGTGTCCAGAAGTGCTGATTAACCAAGAGACCAACGGTCATTTAAGTGCTGGAAAGCTTACAGGTGATGATACTGTTTCCACAAAGAGCAGGATTTTCTGATGTTTGTGTTAGTGATTGTGAGTTTCTTGGCTTTAGGCATCTAATGAGATCTTTAATACTTGGGATGTTTAGTTGCTCTGTGGTACCAGCGTACCATGTATATCTCAGAGCAGTTTTAAAACTGTATGTCTGCTTTTCAATGAAACGATCATTGGGCTTGCTGCTAGGAGACAAAAGTAGTAAATACATCTGGTTTACAGCATTCACTAGGGGTTTGGGGGGGGGAGAGTGGTGATTGTTTTTGGTGGGTTTTTTAAATATTTAGTTTCCAACATATGCGCTGAGAACAAACTTACCAGGAAGTGAACTTAGATCACCATCTCAGGTTGTGGAATTCATGAATTATCCCACATTCATTCTGAGAATAATCCCTCTGAAAATGAAGGAGTTGTGCAACCTTTCTTATACCTGGAAGGATGATTTCCATTACAAGTTTAAGGCCAAGAACAAGGATTTCTGCATTCTGTTGATGTACGTGCAGATCTTTTGCTTGAGATCTTGAACAAATTTCCCATCCTGTGGTTTTCTCAGGCACTGAATTTCTTCAGTTTGTTGATCTCTGCAAGGACAGGTTGTGCTGTACAGCTCCACAAGTCAGTTAGATTTTCTTCTTCAGTTTCATTTCCTGGAAAAATGAAAGTTTCAAAATTAAAGTTTACCATTTTAGATATGAGTAGTGTTTGTAAGTTTGCATTATTAGAGTTATAAAAGGGATTAAATAATATTTGTTCACAGTAACAAAATGATAAAACTCAATCCTGAGGACATATGTAATTTTAAATGCTTTGTAACCTAAGTTACTTCGATTCAATTTGCCTTTCCAGCTTTTCCAAGTGGAGGCAATGACATACTATACTGTTGTAGCGTTGGTTTTGTGGCACTGAAAACGGATAATATTCAGTGAGGTCTCTTCTGCCACTCTTCTCTCATGTAAAGCAGAGGGCAGTTGCTCCTTGTGAGAACTGTGTTTCCATGTCTCATTGCTGAAGCCAGGTGCCCTTCTGCTCACTGGAGTACAATAGGTACCTGCTCTGCTGCTGCTTATCCTTACTGCTTGTTCAGATCCCCCTCCTCCAGCGTTCTCATAAGATCCAAAAATTAGTCTTATGGCGTGACCTGAAAATGAAAAACGATCACTCCTCCTCCAAGAGGCAGCTCAACTCCTACATGGGCTTTCCTAACAGAGCTCTTTCCTTGAGTGTAGCTGAAGTCACCTACACTAAATGGGTAAAAGAGCTCTGAATGCTAAAAGCTCTGAAGCTGGAGAAAACTATTATGAAAAAACCTGGTAATAACAGAGGTGCTTCTAAATTGCAGATTGCTAAAGTGAGATGAGTCATTCCGGGGGGAGGGGGAATTACCCCTGGGATCAGAATAGGTGATCTCTGTCACTTGTAGAAAATTGTTATGTGGGAGGGAGAAGGTGAATTAGATGTGGGAGAACTTGCAAAATACAATTTCTCCAGCACATTCAAATCAATTCTGTTTGTGAATTACCCACGCCAAACTCTGAGGTTCTCTTCTGCAAGCTATGGCCTCTCCATAGCTTTCCTGCTGGTTTCTATCTTCAGATTGGTTCCGAGGCCTTAGCATGCTGTAGCACTGGGTATACCAGTATCTGAAAAGCAAGGGGTTGATGTAGAGGCACGTGTGCTGCAGCTGTAAAGTAGTAGAAGGGCGCTGGCAAGATTAAAAAAACTTGGTGGTTTGGGTGATTTCTTTTCTCTTTTACACCCCTGTCAAGGAGGTCGGTCATACAAACAGAAAAATAACAGACTTGGAATGGGAATGTTCATTTACCCACATGCACTGGAAAACAGGCTTTAAAGGTGAAATTCTAAAATCCTCTGAGAAACTAACTGCTAGTCTGGAATTTATGCTTTCAGTACAAACCCAACACAATGAAATCTTTCTTCAGAGTCCAGTATTCTTTCTAAAAGTGATAAAATACATTCGGTGGTGTACACAGCAATACTGTGTGTACCACTAAGGAGGACTGGACCTTGCTTGTTTAAAAAAAAAAAAGGTGTGTCTGAAGACAGACCATTATTTTTTTTAATGACTAATTGCAGGGAGATTTTTGAGTGTTTGATTATTGCAAACAAATTGCAGATAAAACATTCAAAAATTACATTTCTATTGCTAATATTCTGACTCCCCAAAACAGTCGAGCCTCCAACTCCAGTACAAAGTTTTTAACTACGTTGCTTATGCCTACCCGCAGATACCTGTTCCTTATGCAAGGGGGAGGAGAAGGGGGGAGCTGAGATCCAGCTGGTGGGTCTGAAGGAGCAGGCTGCAGTTCTGATTCTCTCATACTCATTTCAACAAATACAACGTTTGATCTTATTCTAAACGAACATGAATAATGAGCGTTTTTCTTTATTTCTTACAGTGCAGTTCTTCAGCTGCTGTGCATCGGTTTCCTCTGCTTGGCATCCCACACGTCTCCGAGCTGCACCCTGACTGCCTGAGGCTCCAGCGCAAACTTCTGTGACATGGCTGTGAGATCATCGCTGCTGCGCTGTCAGTGGCTTGGAATCTCTCACCTGGGCCAACTCTGGAAGAAGTCCAGTATCACTAAAGCAAATTAATAAGACTTCTTGTAAAGTCAGCACCGAATTTCACTTTTTTTTTCCTTTGCCAATTTCTTTTTCCAAGATGACAGTTGAGGATTTATGTAAAGATATATTACATGCTTTGGTTAATTATTTTTAAACTCGTTTCAATTTTTCCATAATGCATGATAGTTGTTTAAAAGTAGACTTTATGCACAAAGAGGAAGATCATGAAAAGTTATGAAGATTGTGAAGTTCTAATACATAGAATTTAGTTTTCACTTTTTGTTAAGACATTTTTATATAAACTGTGTATATAAATGTGTCTTTCCTAGGAAGAATATTTGTACTCCATCACTAGTTTAAATAACTGTACTCAAAGTAAAGCTCATTTCTAAAGTCAAACTATGTAAAGCTGTACTAATTATCTACTAATGCATTAAAGTGATTACAAGAATTGGGTTTACAAGGAAATTGTGTTTTGTTTAATAAGTTGCCTGAGGTAAGTGATATCCAGACCAAAACCAGAAGAATCTCTGCTGCATTTACACAGCAAAAGTAAAGGAATAACTGTGGTTAGTGGGTATAACAGTGTTCGTTCCCACAGTGATAATACTCCAAAATTTAAGTGAACATGTGATGATACCGGAATATGCAAGAAAACTTGCCCTATTTCATACACACAAGAGGAAAAGGATATCATATGCAACCTGCAGAGGGTATAGGAGAGTATTTTAACTTTCAGATAAGTTAGAGCTTAAATAGACTTCAGTTATTTGAGCTTTGCACAAGCCTTCTTAAAAAACAGGTAGACATGCTGGTAGCCTAAACTGCCTCCACAGAGCTCTTATCTGAATCTTTACTAACCTCTTAGTTGTGTGTCATTCACAGACATCTTCAGGAACCTGAATTGTTCAAAGCAAGCCTCCCCTTCGAGCTCTCAGTAGTGTCAAACCGCTGCTTTACATGTACTAAGGAAATGCTTGCACTTAAACTTTAGTTAGGGAAAACTGAAAACTACTTATAATCACAAAACTCAAATACAAATAAAAGTTGCTCCTTAACTACATGTTAATGTGACACCCAAATTTGGAAGGGAGGAGTGGATTTGATATTCAGACCTAAGAGCCTCGAGGGTTGTATTATTTTACCAATTTCAACAAATTACTGTGCCAAGAACTGTTGCAAATAAAAATAAGCCAAAAACACAATGCTGAGATTTTAAAGTAGTGACAGAATCTTGCAAGTTTGTATCCCACATACAGCTTTAGGCGAACTAAAATTATATTTTAAATGGGTTCATTCAACATTTTCAGGAAATTATCTGTTCTCTGGGGAAAAGCCCCATTTCTCTTAGAAATACTCCCACAAATACTCCAGATGTATTGCTATGAAGTCATCAATATTCAGTGACTACTGTATTAGTGGGGCAACATGGCTTTGTATTCCATACAAAAGCTCTTTAAGCTATTTGTACCACAGCAAAAGCCTTGGAATGTATAGCACCACCCGGATCTGGAAATACAGTCAGCATCTATGAACTGAGGGATATGAGACTGACAGGCATCATAGGAGAGGAGCTGTGATGTTTTAAGACTTACCTGGCCACGTGGAAATGTAGTGGGGAGAATTACTTGGAAATCTAAATGCATGTAAGGTGTTAGTTTCACTTAAGAGGTTCCCCTCCTTCCCCAGAAAGCCATTTATATTCTTTTAAAACTAGCTAGCCAGCATATCCCTTGGGAAGCATTCCTGAGGAGCCGACACATAAATTGAAAAGAGAACACAAATCATGAAAAGTTTCTTCATGTCAGTACCTGGTGTCTTTTCTGAGGTTTGTTGCTTGTTTCTGTAGCAGAGGAGATGAAGGGACTTCCTGGGGGTCAGTCCTCGCAGGCCTCTGGGCAGGATCCAGGTGCGCTCCATGCTGCCGAGAGAGAGGCAGGGGCTCAGTGGCTCGGTTGCCCCAGTGAGAGGCCACCTGGAAAATGTAGAGCTTTGAGGGCAATAGTAAGAAACTAACAAAACCAGAAATTCACACAAATTGAGCACAGAAAGGTACATGAAGGAAACACTGTATGTTTCCTAGGGAAAAGAAGGGGCGTAACAATATAGCAACAGTGCCAAAGGCACAAACTAGGAGCCAGGGCGTAGTTCCCCTCAGGAAATAAAAAAGCTGTGCTCTCTGTGTGTACAAGGACTTGCATTTATAATGCAGGGTATGCTACGCCACAACTTCCAGTCCAGGGTAGTTTAGGCTTACCCATAACAAAGCAATTCTTGTTTTCTGCTCTTGCTGCTTCATTCCAGCACAGCTCTCGGCCTACCAAGCACAGTAGTGCCAGCGTTACAGGTTTCAGCGGCATCCAAGCACAGCACCAGTTCCAGCTGGGAACACAAACAGGGAATTTCCATTTGCTAAAAATTGAAGCACAGAAGAAATTCTTGCCTTCTTACAGGGTAACAACAACAAAGAGGATTTTTAGAATTTTAAAGCCCAAATTCAAGCCCCAGCAACATTCGTGAGATTTAAAAAAGCAAAAAAAATAAACACAAAACAAACGTCAGCAAGCCTTGAACAGGAAGGGTAGGAGAGGACAAGCAGAGCCAGCGCTCATATTTTCTATCAGTGAAGCATTTGCTTAGTAAGGAATTTTCAAAGCAAAAGCTGTAGCCACTGATGATGCTGACAAATTTCAGGGTAGCCCTCCCAGCTGACACATTCTCTTTTTTTTCCCTTTTTCTAATCTCACAATTTTCTAAGACTGTGTCATTCTTTCAGGCAGCAAGTGCACCTAGTGTTTGACAGACACAATGTCTCACTGTTGCACAATAGAAGTATAATAACAGTAAATATTTAAACTAGCTATAGCTGTCACTGAAACAACTTTAATCTTGAGCCCTGATGTACAAAAAGCAATAGTATTTTCAGTTCCGACAGCTGCTTTTGCCACTGCCACAGACATAGAACCATCCCAGAGTGCAGAGTAGTCTCAAAAGGATGCAAGAAATCAATGGGGAAGACAGGCAGTGATACTGTAGTGAAGAAATACTTTTGCTACACTACAGCTTTACTTACTTTTATCACTCTGATCTTCAGCTGAGGGTGGATTTGACACAAACAGTTTAATACCTCCTCTGACTCCCGGTATTTTAATGTAGAACCAAAAAAAACCCAACATCCCACCGACACCCTTTTGGTGTCTTACATGTCCTATATATCAGATCAATTGTTGTCAGTGTACAAAATCTTTCTGACAAATTGTATGCAATCCCTGACATTGTCATTTCTATGGTATGAAATTCCACAATGGCTAAGCATCAAGTTGAGAATAGGGCTTTTGTTCAGTTGTTCTTTGTTTACACACACACACACAGACAGAATTCTCACCTACCCACCTACACTCTGAGGCAGCCAACCAAGGCCCCAGAGGAGAAAGGAAGAGATGGATGCTTTTTTCTTTTTTTTTTACTCCTCCAAAGGGAATTGCTGAATCTCAGTGTAGTTAATTCTGTGCAAGCTACAACCAAAATCATTATACTTCTACAAAAATAAAAGCATCTGTTCCCCATCCCTCTCACGTTGGGTATTCACGCTCTGTTTTCTGCTGCAGGATTTCCCCAAGGTGTGCCACTAACCTTCAGACAGGTTTCTAAGCAGGCATTCTGACATGAAGTCAGTCCTGAAGTTCTGCTCACCCACTGTGCGTTACTAACAGGAAGCATCACTAAGCATCTGTTTAGCAGTGCATGAATGATTAAGTAAATCACAAGCGCCTGAAAGCCTAGCTGACACAAGATCCCTCTTGTAGGTGCTCTGAAATGTTGTCTTCATCGTAAGCTGGGAGATTCACTAATTGACCAATCAGCAAAATAACACCACTCTACCCTTCCAGCTGCCAGTGTGCATTCTATTAAACTTCAACCCATAATCCATTCAAAAATAAATATTTTAAACGTGATGACATCCAAGAGAAAGAAAATGATACAAAGAGATTCACAGTGACTGTAGTTATTAGCAAGCCAAAACTCACATCAGGATGCTGTGGGATGGCCTGGCTGATCTACCAGGAGGAGCCTCGTTACAGGAGAAGTTTCACTGGGTCATCAGTGCTCAAAGATTGTCCACGTTTTGCTGATGTAACTCACTGCTCAGACATAGACTGTCATTCACGAGGGTGCAGTATGGCCTTGCTGGATGTTCATCCTCTGAAAAAAAAAACAAAAAAAACCACCTGTAGCATTTCGACAACAGTGTAACATATAGCAGAATGAGAATAAATCTAATGTCCTGCCTTAGTTTTATTAAAGGAGCTATAATCCTTGCAGGAATGTAAGCAACACTGAAGATACATTTCAGTTTTGGTAGGAAACCTCTACTGTGATAAGAGCAGCAGCAAAATGACAAGAGCTGTCCTGACAGCCCTCGAGGGGCTGTTAATAATGAAGGGGAGGCAGGACCCCGTAGATTGACTGCTCATCCCCATCATTTACTGTAACCAACATTTGTCCTGACAAATTTCAGCATTACTGAAATGTGACTCAAGTGAATCATTCTAGAAACAGGCCCCAAGACAAGCCGTCAACAAGTGAGGTGGAGGGATGTACTCAGTCTCATCCCACGTTAGACACGCTGGGCTGCAGTAACTGGAATTAAGAACTGCATCAAGAGAGCAGGGAAGAATTTAATGGAGACAGAAAATGGTCCTAGGGAAGGGACAGTCAGCTTATGCCAAACTCCTAGTACAAGAAGTGAGAAGACCTATACCAACGTCATCACCAGCTCTCAACTGTTACTCCAAAACCTTGAATGAGCTGCTTCTTACAGATGAGAAAACCCAGGAATAAAAGTACCCAGGTCTCACTCACTTCTGCAAAGACCCTGTACATACAGACAGCAGGAGTTCAACATAGGTGAAGAATCCATTGGGACTGCCCAACATTGATGCTCCTGTTTGGTATGGTAAGCAGAAGTAAAAGAAAAATACATCTATTAGCTGCAATTGTTTGAAGATGCAAGTAACCTAAGACGCTTGCTCATATGGGATATCTAAGCTGCATTAGTTGTCTTAAATAAAAAAGTGGTAAAAAAAACAAACAAACAAACAAACAACTTTTACCAGCAGAAAAAGTTTATTGTTGCCATCTATACAGAGAATGCACCTAACCTAGTTTAAAAAAAAAAAACAAAAACAAAAAAAATCACACAACCAAAACAACAACACAAACCACCCAACCACACACGTGCAAAAAAGCAGCATTTTTTTAATCAGCCAGTGAAGGGAAAGTGACACGGACTCCGATCGAGGGTGAATTGAAGACCAACACTCTGCTGTCCTGTAGCCCCCTCTGACTGCTGTACTCCCAGCTCAGCAGTTATTTATTTCCCAATATCTTACAGGTGTTCTCAGTTATCTTATCTTACAGGTGCTGGGAACTATGTAGGGCATGAATTGTTTGAATCCTGTTAACT
>VXBL01007069.1:331265-435833 GCA_013400195.1 Aramus guarauna | reverse complement strand
CCAAGGACACCCAAATATTATTGCTGTTCCAGGGTGTCATTTCCTTCATTATCTTCTCTGTGATCAAGGCTGGTGTTATCAGTACCACGGCTCCCAGCAGTGTGAGCAAGAGCATCGCCGTCTTCATGTTTCGGCTTCTCAAGCAGTGACCTAACCCGCCGTGCTAAAACCCCCTGCACCTTTGATCTCCTGAATTCCCCGTTTTTGTGAAGGCCATGTCCTTCTCTCATCCAGCCTGCTTGTTTGATTGGATGGCGAGCTCAACCTGAGCCAGAGCCTGCCGTGCTTCTGGCATCAGGCTATGTCGGGAATCTAAAGCAGGATCACCTGTGTCCATAGAATCAATGGTTGTCCCGTAGCATTCATCCAAATTATAAGCTCTCAGATGAAATCGTAGAAGTTTGGGGTATTTCTTAGTCCCCTAATGCATAACTTCTACCATGAATTATTAAATTTTATCCCAATTAGTTACGATGTCCCAATCCTCCTCTATACTGGCAGTGCTTTATAGCTTTGTTTCAACAGCAAAGTTTATTAGCCCCTTACTATTTTTTGGTGTCCAGTTTGCACTGGGGTGAGGATCATCACAGCTATCTGCTGGCAGTCATAGGGTGTTAATAGTTGGCCCGTCATAACATTTTCTAACAACGACTGGGTGAACAGGGCATGCAACCCATACGTAGTAACAGTCTTTCGTAACTCCTTAATCATGTCCCACTGAAAGGGAGTATAGTCGCATTGGTCGTTCCGCACCACCACAGGGAAAGTCATTCCTATCGGAATATCCTTTGCTGTGTTGTTCCCTCGCGAAGCAGCCTCTCAGCCTATTTTCTCTACTTGTTCCCAGGTATCAACATCAAACACCACTGAGACTGTCGACGGAGCACCATTCCTTTGCAGAAACTTTAGCAGAGGTTTGAGTTTTATATAAATCATGCTTAATTCTCCTTCTTTCTAGTAATTTGCTCAACGAGTTAGCTATCGCCTCTTCCCCGGTCAATAGCTAAGCCCCCATGTTCTTCCTGCCGCTCACCTGGGGTTTAGGTGTGGTTCCGGAGGGGAGGCTGCAGTCCTGCTGTCAGCCTGCTTCGTTTGGCGGGGTTCCCTTCAACACGCTATGCCTGCGTTATTTCCGACCGATCACGTCAGGGTCACCAATTGAAGGGAAAGTGACACAGACTCCGATCCAGGGTGAATCGAAGACCAACACTCTGCTGTCCTGTAGCCCCCTCTGACTGCTGTACTCCCGGCTCAGCAGTTATTTATTTCCCATTATCTTACAGGTGTTCTCAATTGTCTTATCTTACAGGTGCTGGGAACTATGTAGGGCATGAATTGTTTGAATCCTGTTAACTCTTCCCAGTCCTTACTTTCTCACCACAAGCCAGTATTCAAATTCATGGATTTTAATGCTAAGATGACTCATTATGAGCCTATGGTTTCACTTCTGGCAGAGGACAGGCCAGAACAATTCACCCCAGAGCACTAACCTACAAAGCTTGCTTGGATTACAGCAGCTCTTTAGAAAGTAACCCTGGGTCCAGCACACTTCACAGCAAGACACACAGGTGTAACAACTAGCTGAAGGACTTGTTCCTAGCAGAGGTTTGTCTAATTCAACCCTCCTTCTTTGACTTTTGCAATACCTTGCTCTGCTAGATTAAGTGCAGTTATCATAAGTCTTTCCCTACAAAGGTATTTCTAGATGAAGGGGGAAAAAAAAAAAAAGTGCCTTTGAAAATATCCTTTAGCTTCATACCTGCAAGGTATGAGCTAGCACACAGCACTGCTGTTTACTTTACCAGAAAACCCCTGTGCCTCAGTCTGGAGATGAGGATCCATACACACAATATACAGGGCCTTACTCCATAGCTTAGTTTTGAGTCGTACTCAGGAGACAAGAATTGGGGACCCTAAGGCAGCAGGAAGTAACCAAACAAACAGCATTACTGCAAGTAACTGCAACCCTCTCAGATGATCATGTTAGCAGGGTTTTATACCCTTTTTCACCCAAATGCAGTGGCTGTTCAACTCCAATCCTAGGTATGCAAGAAATGCAGGCACCCACATGTGCTGGTGAATGCCACTGTTGGAACTGAGTACCTGGCAGTCTGGCCTACAGCATCCAACATTTTTGCATCAAAGTCCCTTTACACATATGGGGATGCTTCAGGGCGTCCTTCGTATTCCCCTATGCCACAGAACCGTTGTGATTGCAATACAGATGGCAGGGCACTCAAGTATGATTAAAAATTAAAAAATTAAAACAAGAGCCATGTAAGTACCAGTGGTTATGCCATGAACACAAGCTGTAGCTTAGCCTAACAATTCCCCACCTGCCGTTAACCAGACGAGCTGCAGAACAGAGCCGGCATTGGCTGTCATTCTCCCCAGTCACAGCTTTGAGCTCACAGCACACAAAGGCAGTACGGGACACACACTGGTCTGGTGAAGGATGTGGAGAATGGGAAAGGATTAGGCAAGGGGGATGTTACATGTTTAGTGCAAGAGGGAAGCCTTTGTATGTCCTCAAAACCTCCATCACAGCCAATGCAGACAACAACTTACAATAGTCTTCTATTTTAGGGTGGATTCAGTCAATCTATAACCACAGGATGCAATAAATGAAGTTCCTGATGCTGTCTCTACTGATCAATTAAATCCCTTTGGAGCCAAGCAAGCTTCTTCATTAATATCAACACCATTAAAACCAAACTTCTTCCAGCCATAAGACACTAAAAACTTTTGGAGTGACATGAATACACAAATGGCACACAGGTACTACAGGGAAGTCCACAAACTGCAGTGCGTATTTTATCTTGCAGAACTTCCACAGCCTCCCTCTTCGATAGTTTCAATCTCGCTTAATGTATCAGGCCCAACGGTGGTGTGAGTGATCTGATAAGCAAGACTGACCAAAAAGTAGTGAGATCCAAACAGGTGAGCAACTTCTGCCTCAGCTCTGCAGAGGATCATTCTCTCCTTGATCCATCTAATGATTTTTAAGTTGCCTTTACACCATACCTGACTTGCTTTAGTCTATAAAGAGGAGGCTAAAATCACACTAACATAATCCATCTCCTGTGAGAAAAATGACTGAAGTATTTTTTTCTTTCTCAGCATTAGATACCTGGGGTAACAGCAGAATGAAGGGAAAGAAAGAGGCAGCAATATTCCTCTGGTCTGATAATTTCATTGCCATTTGAGTGTTGTCACATCATTTCTTATTTTCTCCTGCCCACCTAAACCAGTTTACAAGATGTGAACACGCTATAAAAGGAGTCTCAGAGGAAAGATACATTATAAAACTTCTCAGGCAGGATTATTTCTTTTCTGGATACTTTTTGTTAGTATTTCCTGCTAAGTGAGCTTGAACACTGAATTCACTTGCCATCGCATAGTACGTGTTACTTCAATTTTTTTTTGTTTGTTTTGCACAAGTGTCATTAACAACATCTTGTATTCTATTTCTGACTGTTAATATGAATACAGTTCCTATTTCTTTTGCCAGTTTTACATACTAGCTGTCAGATTTGTGTCTAATCGTATGCCTTGCAAACGCACGCAAGATAAACAAAACTGCACACTGGAGGCATTTCAGAGTAAAAACCAAACAAACAAACCCCATACTGTTTGAAAAAATAAGCTGAGATCAGAATTCTATCAAAATGAGCTCTTTATAGAGCACGGGTCAGCTTCCCAAAATAGTCTTAGAGAACGTTACACTGCTGCTTCTGCCATCCCTGCCCCACCAAGCATCAGCTATTTTGAAACAGTAACATGTCCTATAGCCCAGTGCTGTAAAACACTATTTTGCCTTGTAAGGACAGTAAGTGTAGTACTATTTTATAAAACAAAGTAAGGAAATAATTTTGTGGATCCAAAGCAGGGTCCCTTCCTCCTCCCAAATGAGATAAGATGGATTAACTCCAGCATGGAAATTGTTTAAATATCCCTTGTGCTGGGATATTCCCTCCAAGTCTTTCCTTTTGAGCTCATCCAGAGCAGCAACTGAGCTGTCATTAAACCCTGGCCCTGAATGGGGACAACTGGATGAAGGCTGAACAACAGTCTCAAATTTCTGATGTTTAAATGGTAAGAAAAACATAACTTGCCATTTGCAGCACACATCAGCTAATACCTCAGAGGTGAGATTTGACTGTTCCAAGTGTCATGTCCACAACCACAACACTGTCAATCAGTTATCTAGGCGTGATGGTCATTACCACCCTGAGACTCTTAATTTCACAGGGAGGACTACTCTCCAATTCACTTTTGAATCTCAGATGCCTGGCTTGCACCAAATAACCCAGATTAATAGTTACGATTGTAAAAGCTCATAAAGTGTTTATGGCACTACTGAAGAAAAAGCAGAAATTTGACCTGGATAGCCTATCTGGTCACTGTCCAACTGAAGTCAAAGCAAAGTTCGACCAAATTTTCTATGATGATAGAAAGCTCCACTCCCCCAAGCTAATTTAAGCAGCCTCCTTATCTTTCAGTAAAATATTGGAACAAAACACGATGGTGTTCCTGACGGGGTGAATTGAATTATATGCATGTGGCACCATCAACAGGGTGAAAACAAACTGCTTTGCCATTGGGAGGAGACTATTTTAGTTCACTGACCAGGTTAATAACTCTAAGGTTAGTTACAAAGCAAGTCACAATCAAGAGTACAAGATGCTTTTTTTTTTTTAAAGGCAGTTGACAGAAGGCATTTGAAATACTGTACCATTTTCCACAGGATACCAAATTACCATAAATGAAAATCAAGGCTAATGAGACTAGATATGGCTAGAGCAAGTTACACACTACAGGAAAGCATGCAAGTCCCCTAGCTCAAAGGAAGGCACACAATAATGTTTGCTTCTCTCCTGCTCTACCTTGCTCAAACATTTACTGCATCTGTCTGAACAGCTCAGCCTAGTGCCCCCTTCTCCCTCGATTCCCTCCCATCTTAGCTTGGTACGTGCCTTGAGGAAGATAAGCTGATATCCCACCCACATACTTCTTTCTTCTCCCTTCTGCTTGGTTCCCTACCCAGAAGGCCATAAAGGACCTGCTTTTCCCCACAGCATGCCAGCTAACCCTTTTGCAGTCACGCAGAGACGGAGTTCTTTTTTATTCTCCCTTAAATTTCTGCAAGCCAGCTACAGCCAAACCACAACATAGCCCAGAGAGAAACCAGTTCAATAGTGAGAAACATTCTCTTTTTTTTGTTGTTTCCCCTCATAAACAGGTCACAGATATCATCAAATTGAAGAGACTAATGAAATATCCGCATATCTGTTTTGTTTCACTGACCTAATCTTTTTGCTAAACACTTTGGGGTTTAGGATATCAGAAAAGTCCATAGTCAGTTGCTGGCTCAGTCTCACACAGCCAAGCTCTCCTTATCTAGCAGCTTTCCATGGAGCATTAAGTTAAGCAAGATTCCCTGCACTTACCACAGGAGCTGCAGCTTATTTATTCAGGAAATTCAAACACACTTTTAAGAACAGTGGCAGCCAGGACATTTTTCCCCATTCCTGAAGAGAGCATAGAAACAAAAAAATGCCCAAGACAAAACCCCATTGAATTCAAATGGCTGGGGGGTGTGTGTGGGTAAAGATCCCTCCATCCTCTTCTCCCTTGTACATATCATTGTAAAGAACATATTAAAATGGTGGGTGAGCCAATTTCAAGCCTTCTCTTTCCACCCACAGCTTTTGTTGCATTTACCTCTGTTCAATCATTCATTCATGCTCCCTCAGCCACTCGCCCACATATATTCCTTGCTGACAGCCCAGCTGCACATATGCATTCAGAATTACAGTAACGGCTTTTGTGATTCTGGTATTGAGAGAATGAGAGCAGCAGTGGGGAGAGAAGGCTCTGAAAGGCTGTACAAGATGGACCGCCACAGGTTTACATCGCACACACACATGTAATGTGCCAGTGTTCAAGCTAACTGATGCAAAGTGACTGAAACAGCCCCCAGGGGCTATTTGCAAGAGCAAGTAGTTGCTAATTTTATATCCAGAGGCAGCATTGGTAACCATCAAACATGGGAAGTGGGGTTTTCAAACAAGCTGAAGGCAGCTGAAATTCAAGAGCTTGAACTTGAAGAGCTCAGCCTTAATAGCCATGGAAAAGGCAGCTCCCCGTTACAGTCTCTGGGTTGGAGGTACTCCTGCTCACCCAGCAGACCCATCGTACAGGAATACTGGGACAAACCACACCATCCTCTGCAGAGGCAAAAGCAGCTGCCAGGATCGGTGTGCTCAGCTGCAGGCCAACACTGCCTGCGGCCTCGCCAGCACTGCACAGAGCACAAGCCTTCCACTGCGAGCCCAGAGACCCACACCGAACAGCTTGCTCTTCCTAGGGTAGACACGTGCTGACAGTCCCTCTACTCCCAGCTCCAGGGATTTTGTTATTCACCAGGCCAGCTACAGCCCAAATGCATGAGCAAAGACAGGCAAAGGAAGAAGTCAAGTCTTGCTTTTGAATGCATTTTCCCTGCAACAGCCCAAATCCCACCACCCAAGTGAAAAGGACTCCTGACCCGTGTGACAGACCATACCTGGATATGCTTTTGCTTGCCACTGTGTCCTCAGGCAAGAGAGCTGGCACCTTCTGCACTGGAATCAGACGGGATGCGAGATGAAGGTAAATTAACCATTGCCTCTTATGTTGCCATTGTCCAGCCCTCCTCTCATCCAGAACAAATGCATCTGCCTCGTATCCTGTTCAGGAAGAAAAATTCTGTCTTATTTAAGAGGGAAGCCTGGCCCCAGGTATTCCCCTCTCCATACATTCCACTTCACATCGTAATAAAGTGAAGAAATTCAATACAAAAAAGATTTTAGGAGATAAAGCAATCATCTTCTGCAGACGTCATTAAAACTATGACACCTGGGCACATCCAGGCTCACTCTTTTTTTCCAGCAGCATTTTTTTCTTTTTCCCCTTGGGGTTCAAGACAAGCTTCAAGACTGTACAGTTCTGCCTCACATAGCAAAGAATCTAGCCTGACCCAGCAGTGAGCTGCACAAACAGCCCTGCAAGCAGTATTTCAAGCTCTCAGAAACCCCCTTCATGAACTTGGGCATTACCAGCACAACATGATATATGCAATAGCAGAGGGAAGACATAATGGGGCACAGACATGGAGCATAATAGCAGGAATGGCATAATTCCCTTGCTTTATCTTCATTATTTGACAGTTCACCCTCTCTTCAGAATGAAACCCACACTCTCTTATCAGCTGATGTGCTCAGCTGATTGCAGTGACACAGACTACAGTAAATTCTCCAGCAACCAGACTGTAACATCCCCCATTGCTGCTACAGATTGAAACTGCCATTTTAAATCTATTTGGTTTTCTCAGTAGATATGGGTTTCTTATGAATCATTGTGTGTCAGTATAGCAGAGGGGCTGGATTACAAGTACAGCTAGATAACCAGCAGTGAACAAAAAGACTGTATAGCAACATGATATGCAAAGCATGGAAAAATAATGATCAAGCAAAAGCTTTCAATCCTGAATGCATGAAACCAAATTTCTAAATTATACAGACCATTAAATAAGTATGCCAATTTCAAATGTGGTGACAACCTGCTAGGACTATATTGCAAAATTTACTCTCATTTTTAAAGAAATGAGGAGGAAAGAGAAGGATGCTTGTGTTGTTAAAGCACCAGCCGAGACTTTGGCAGCGGGGCACATTGTCCTAGCGTAGCAGCTATTGCATGTAGCTTAATTCTATATTGTGGCTGTAAGCTGCCAACTGCATTTTTCCAGCGGGGGGCACAGTCAGTGTGGCTGCCACCCCCCGTCACAGGTGTGTGAATATAATGCCCTGGAAGATTTTGTCCTTGTGATCAGTGCTGTCACAGGAGGAGATGACTAAGCTAAACTCAGATTCACCCCAAATCTAAGCAATGCACTTGGAACCCAAAGGACGCAGCTGTCCTCTAACCAGACTGTTTTGGCCACATAGCAGCAATTCAGCAGGCCACTCTACGACGTTGAATTCTGGGTGTACTGTAGGAAATTCGTTACAAATGGGGTTTTGGAAGTGTATTAGGGATGCAACACCTACAAGTCCAGTGCTGAGAAGTTGACTGTTATAATGCCTGTGATTGGTTGGAAATCCAGCCTTCTCAAGCAATTAGCAGTTTTCAGCTAACTTCTAAAAAGCATAAAACTACTAAAATAGAAAGCATGTATTTGCAAGGTTAATACTTAAGAGTATTACACCATATGCCAAATGTCTTCTCCAGGACAGAAAATACCAGAGAGCTTGAGCTCAGGGGGGTTAAAAGCTCCCTTTTTGGCTATTCTACCTTAAATTGTTTACTTGTTGCTGAAATGCGTGGCACTTTTTCAGCTCCACAGCTGGCTGCATTGCAAGGATGGGTGAATTCATGTTATCCATAACCACTGCAAGCCTCCTGGAGTCTAACTTTTCACTGTGAAAGGCATCTAGCAAATACAAGGTATTTCTTAGCAGCAGCAGGGGAAGTAAATAATGGGGAGAGCACTTTTCGGATGCTTTAAGATATTTAAATAAATGAGGCTTGAAAGCCATTTATTTTGAAACCACTGTTGCCAGTGATTAACATGTTCTAACAACTCAGCCTTGTGTTAATCTCTTTGGGCAGACAATGAAACATTACATTAACCTACACTGTTTGTTCATAATTTTAAAACTGAAATTTCGTAAGTTACTCTGGGATGCAGTAGTCTCTAGAGGGCGCATGTAAATGGATTTTTTTTTTATTTTTTTTTTCAAATATCCACAACCTAAGGAGAGCAGGCTTTAAATTAGTACCTCACATTAGATGAAACAGCTTCTCATTGTGCTTGCTGCAAAATCTGAATTAACAGAGAAACATCAGTAGCTGTACTAGCAAATTATTTTATAATCAATCATATTGTCAGACACACCCTTTGCTTTCTCTCCTCTATATTCACACAACTGCATCTAGTAAAACTGGCAGAGTCTTGCCTTACCAGAGAAGACTGTGCTGTTGAAGGCCATTTTAATGATTGTATCAGGAAAATTCAGATATATGCAAGATTCAGGCAGCGGTTGGGGGCGGGGAGAGGGGTAGGGGAGGAGGCAGATTGGGAGGGCAGGGGTTAAAACACTAATATATTGGTGAGTGCGGTACTCCAGCAGTGGGAACAAAAAACAGGATGGAGGATGCAGGAAGTCCACCCAATCTTAAGATATGTAAACTGAAGCCCATAAAATACTTAAATTATCAAGAAATGGAGAAGGCTCAGCTCAGCAGATAAAACTGCACTTGTCAGTCCCAACACTGGATGTGAAAGCATAATTTATGATTAACATTTTAGCTGATACATTCTTTGTTAGTCTTAGTATTCATCCAGATAATATATCCGCTCAACATTCTTTTTTAATTTTGGCAAATTGTTTTTGATCAATAGCATTCTTGCTAATAGCCTGCTTCCCAATTGGCATCACAGTGTAGCTTCAGCTTCTTGTCAGACTTGTTTTGGGATGGAGAGCTCCTTCAGTTACATCTCTTTTCCAAAGTGCTTGCAATGCCTGCCTAGAATGCAAAAGACAGACTCCCCTGCTTGTCCACGTCCCAACTGCAGATAAGTGTGGCTAACACACACACAAAATGTATCATTCCATATACATTAAGCACAGGTAGAGCTAATTAGACTGCATGGGGCAGCCTAGGAGTACTGATTCCAGAGCTCCAACCAGCTCAGGTAACTTCTGACCAGCACTGAGGTGTGATGTCTTGATACGCCAAGTCTCTTGGTAAGCCTAGAAGAAAGATTCTGACAACACAAGGCAACAAGATGCTAGGTTGAGTTCACGTTCTACAAAAAGGCACATTTTTCTTTCCAGGTTGAATAAACCATACTTTTTCCAGGGGCTTGGATGAGAAACTTGGAAGAAACACTTGGCAATCACTTTGAGTAGTTCAATGAGAGATTCTGCTGAATCTGCAATTGCTGCTAAAGCATCAAACAAAAATCTTACACTGAAGTAAGAAAATGATGGAGGATAAAGCTGAAAACACATTAGTATTTATAAAAAAATAATAAAATACCCCAAACAAACAGTTGTTTCCTCTTCAGATAACATGCTTTAATCCACCTCCACATACTCGGTCTTCAAATCTGTTGTTATTTTCCATGGCTTTCATATGCAAATGATTTGCACTATGGGTAATTGTGAAAGACTGGGAAGGGTTTGCTACTCTTAGGACTGGAAAGTCAAGTAAGAAAGGATAACACCAAATATGTGTAAAGATACAGAAAGAATGAACTTGACATGTCTATTAACTGTACCTTCCAAATACAAAAGAGTGAACCCAAAAGATAAGCTTAATTGAAAGAAAATGTGTATAAATTAGTCACTGTAAGTGTTGCTGAGAATATAGTTGATGCCAGGAATTCACTAATTTAACAGAATATTTGACAGAAGATTAAAGTAAAATTAAAACACAAAATATATAGAGAAAGAACACTACAAGCCCTGGTAACAAATGCAAGAATTCAGATGCTCTTTTGAAATCCACTGGAAGGTAAGAAATAACCTAACTGGCTTTGTTACCAGGTATCAGTGCTGGGAGAGACATTTTGAAAGGAGCAGGGGTTTAAGATCTCCTCCTGCCCCTGCTGAACTAACAAGAGAAAACAAGCACTGTGGTGGCTTTGCACCACCGAGGGCTCTAGAACGCCCACCTCTGCACTTTGGAAACAATGCATTGGCTACTAAGCCTCTCAACAATAATCAAAGCAATTTATAGGAAGTCAAAGAAAAGGCTTAGGAGAACAGCACAAGCAGATCCCATTCAAAGCAAATGCAGATTTTTTCACATTACAGGGGATGTTTTATTGGTCAGAAGATGCCTACATTGGAATTTCTTTGCCACATAGTTTTCTGGGTTATGCCCCAGAAGCAAACAGAATCAATAAATTATTGCAGTGAGGCAAATTACTTAAGAGTTACAAGGAGTACCTGTTAAATTTTAAAGCTTCTGTTTCTTCTGAATTGACTTTACACATTTGTTAAGTGATGCGCTCTCATTCATCCCTCCCTACCCGTTCTCCAGTCCTATATGACCTCAGGAAGCTGTACTCATGCCACATCTCTCTCAGAGTTAAGCAAGTTTGGAAAAGGAATATTTAGCGTGGGTGAAATTGTAATTGTGGCTGACAGATGTTCTGTTTGCTTCAAAGTGCTTCACCTAGATCCCTCTCCCTCCACTAAAACAAAAAGAAACAAACATTGTATTGTTTTCATTTCAAGAATAGAAGACAGCTCCAAATATCCGTTCTTTATGACAAAAATGTCGTTTTCTTCCCTTTCAACTGCTATTAGAGCTTTATTAAGGTTTTTGATATTTAATGGTTACAGTTAAAGATATATACACATACACAGGAAGTTGACTAATCTAAATAATCCATTATACATAGATTGCGACCAGATTAGTGCAATTTATTGTAGTAGGGAGGCACTGAAGAAATTCACTGTTTTATCCTACATCCCCAAATCATGCCTGCTATGCCAAGAGGCCAACAAAATACTCAGTAGGAAGTTAGGACAGATCAGTAACTCTTACCTTCTTTACAATACAGAATCTGGTTGTTTGCATACAAAAAATGTTACGCTACTTGTGCAAAAAGTGCTTGCAGTAAAAGCTGACATAATTCATACTCATTTTAGCATCCTTTGACAAAATGTTTTTTTTTCATTGTGCAATATACACATGAAAGTGCAGTTCTGTTTGTGTGATTTTTATCATATAAACATATTTAACTATCCCATCCCCAAATTTTTCATTTTTTATTCCTCCCATTGAGCTTTTACAACTAGATTAGTCCTAGCATATCTGCAATCTCTGCTTTTTCATTTACCCTGATGTTACATTTATTATATTTACATTATGAAACACAGTATTAGTCCCAGAAGACACATTGCAAGCACATTTTCCTTATAAAAGGGTCTGTCAAACACTAGCTAGTACATACGTGGAATTATCTAACTAGAGACTTAACACTAATTCTCCCCATCTTACACTTTGGATATTCATTCATAGTTTCTAGTCTGGCATAAAAATTTGCTGGTTTTCTTTAATTTTACAGTTGTATATGATCAGTGAGGCAGTGCTCTTTTTTTTTTTTTAAAATGAAGATGACAATTCGTGGGAATTTGCCTAACTTCAGTGGCAATTACAGATTTCAGCAGCAATTACGGATTTCAGCATAGGGACAAAGTTTGTAAGGACATGGTCCTGCATTTGACTTTGATAACATGAAAATTCAGAAGAGCTTCAAGGACTGCCAGGAGGTATTTTACACTAACTAGAGCTTGCTTGTTGGAAATGCAACTTACAGCAGGTGAGTGCTGTGCTTCTCCTAAATAGATTCACTATTCCTAACTGCTGCTTGAATCGGTGGGGAACCAGCTTCTCACCACGTACAAAGAGATTACAATATCCTTTCCCTGTTTCTTCCATTCCCCCTACCCAGCCCTCCTCTGCAATACTGAAATTCTGAAACCACTTTTTTTCCCCATTCATTCACCTTCCCAATCCAAAATGGTGCATTTTTGTATGCACACTATTCAAACTTTTTGGTGGAGAAGTGAGTGTGGGGAAAGGGGGAAACACCACACTATTTAACACTACTAGAGTAAAAGGCTATTTAGAGAAGAGCCAGCCACTCATAAAGCAAAGGCAGAATCTGTTACTCTACCTCAGGGTTGCTTTGGAAATATGATATAACTGATTTCACTGAAAGGAATTATGCTGCTGCTATCGTAAGTTATTACCTACAGAGAAGTGCCTGAGAAGAGGGAATAACGTGATAGGATGGAATACAAGAAATATTTACTGTAATATAGAGCTGTATGAAGATGGGGAAAAAATTAAGCTTAGTTATACACATTGCACTGTTGGTACAGGGGGCTGGCTGATTCATTGCCATGTGTATTCCTGTCCTTCCTACTCCTTGCAGCTGTTCTTTAGGTGAGTAAGATAAAGTGCTTTGTTTCCTTACTTCCTGTTCCCTTCCTTCTCCTCCCATGCCCCAAAAGTCAGCTCAGTGAATTGCCTTTTCTAGTCAAGAGATTTAATTTCTGAAGATGATGGAAAGGCGGCTATGCCAGGTCACAAGAAAAGCTACAGTCTATATTTTACAAACAGCTAGGATATGTTTCTAAAGGAAGACTGTACCTGTTACAGATCTGCATAAGCCATAGATTTAATAAAGAAAAAAGACATTTTTCAGCATGCTCCACTGTGCAAATCACTGAACAAACTTTTCCTAGGATATCCTGTCATTACTCTAAGGAGACAAAAACAAGATCTGGAGCTTCTCTTTAAAAAAAGGAAATAGCCAACAAAAGCAAGGCCAGCACTGCTAGAATGGTACACACCTCAAGTCTATCTTTTCAGTTCAAAAACCATTCTGCTACTTGTCCGTATGAACTGTGATGGTAAAAAACTCTGAGGATTCTTTTGGAATAACCCACCAAAGAGACAGATTTCTTTTCAAACCTCTTTTAGAGGTTGCTTGTTTACCTAAGCAAGTGACAAAAATCTCAGCTTCATGCTATAAGTGACGTAATTATTTGATACAAAAATAGTCATTTGTATTACAAAAACATTACTTACTACTGTGATCAGACTCCACTGAATAGAGTTGCGCTTCCAGATCATGATTGCCCATGCCTAAAGCAGTTTACAAGGGAGAACGGAAGTGCTATATCTGTATTCACGTAAGCTACCTTCAGGGAAAAGGTGAGCAACATGATACCGAGAACACCACATTCACTTACATAAAATACACAGTAATCAAAACACAGATCATTTCTGAAAATGTAGATGCAAGCTCTAACAATACATTCGACGTTTCATTGCTTAGAGGCTTAAGTCCATTTTAAATATGTATTTAATTTTACAGATAGTTGTCATCTTTGCTTTCACAATTTATTTTTTCTCACAATAAGAAGTAAGATCACAGTGGGTTTAAAATCAAGCACACCTAACATCTCATTAGGAGAAATGTCAAACTCTCCACACTGGAAGTATAACTGATAGCAAATTTTATTCAATATAAAAGTCTCAGACTGGAAAAACAGGAAAACATCTGTATTGTATGAATATGCCTCACTTGTTTTGAGATTATAGCATGCAGCCCAGGGTGCAGCCATATCTCGTTTAGATTCATGGCCCTTCAGCCAAAGCCATGGTACTTGCTGTGTGCCAGCTCTTACCCAGCAGTAACTGAGGAACAAGTGATCTTTCATTTGCCAAGCAGTAAAACCCACACAGAATAATTACCAAGCAACAGCCAACGTGCTGTAAATTTAAAGTTGTTGCACAGTCATCCTCTCAGAGGCAGGAGATTTGCTGGCTGTGTTTCAGAGATCTGGACTAGCCTTGATCTAGAGGAGGCCACGTCATGGTACAGGCACGGATCTCAAAGAATGGGCCTCTTCCCTGCTTGGTAGGCACCCTTGGGTGAAAGGAAAGTCGGAAGGAATGGTCTTAAATCATATTAAATCTCACTGCTCCTAGTAGCTCCCAGGCATCTAAGAAAAATATTGAATTCTTGACCAAACAAATTTTCCCTTATCCCCTTCTGGTTTTGCAAGCCTGTCTGCACTAGTGATAACAGAAGCCACTGGAAAAAGGTAGGAAAGGGCTGGAAGAAATAAGAGTAGGCATAACGGGAAGAGGATGCCACAAGAAAAGGCAGTTCCCAGACAAGTCCTCTTTCCCAGGATCTTCACTTCCATGTGAGCCCATAGTGTTAAGACCACTGAAAAGAGACCTGTCCTCCCCAGGTTGCTGACTAGGACTCCGTTATCCACACAGCTCTGCTCAAAGATGAAGGCATCCAACGCTGGTAAGATTATCAAGGAATAAACTTTATTCCACTATCTACTCTAAGCAACATGAGTCACAGCATTTAGTATCCTTTCAAAAAGTATGGACATACAGTAGAAGACAGTGCTTTGAAAAACTGTCTAAACTTGCATGGATGAAGAATGATGGACCAAATACCGTGAGAAAATATTCTCCAACAGCATGCCACATGGGATATGTTCAGCAGGTTTGGTTATTGCTGTCCACATCTGTCCCTGGAAAGAGTATGGGCCTGACTCTGGTGATACACACCCCAGCTCTTTTCACACAGTCAAGTATGGGATGCATCAAGTTACAACTGGCTTTTAACAAGGACTTCACTGAAGACAGAGTCCCCATGCCAAACTTTCTTATCAAGAAAGGTGCTATACCTGACAAATAATTATGTTCAGAACACTTACAAGTTGGAGAGGTAGATTTCCTGTAGTTCATAGTTATGTTTTAAAGCAATTATCATCATCACAGGGTCTGAATCATGCCAGGCAGGGATAGGAAGGTGACTATTGAATCTATTGTTACGGTGCCAAAATCTCTAAGTATCTCTGATACGAACTACACATAGGCCACAGCTGCCATAAAAAGCCAAATTAGGTTGTTCAACAGTATGTTGTTGCCTTAGGTAAAGCTATAAAGGATGGAAAACTATTGCCTGCCAGAATCCTCCTATCGCCTCTTCCACAACCTACTTTGGTCTGCACAAAAGAACTACTCAGTCTTAATAGCTGCAAGAGAAGTAAAACCATAACTAATATTAAACTGGTCTTCAATGATTTCACTATATTTTTACAGAGAATGACTTCACTTTGGTGTTTAAAAATTACCTGTAACTGAAAATGCCACCATTTCCAGAGAAATGAGTAGTTTCCAGAGCCAAATTAACCTTTGGTCTCATGAAACTGAATCCACTGACACTGGTCTTTGGTGAGCCAAATTATTCCAAAAACTCATCTGTCTGTAACAAGCACTGACTACGCCCTGCGACTATAAAACACAAGCTAACTTGTGGCAGATGTCACTTTCAGATTTGTTCTGAGGCCAACTCAGACTAGAAAATCCAGATCAATGCATGGCATGTACAGGCTCAGAGTGCTGGTATGCTCAGCCCCTTTCTACCATTCAGCTTTGTATAATACACGTGTGCGCGCACACACACGTTCACTCTGGAGTTTTCATCCACTGAAACTAAAGAACATTACTCCTTGCACTTATTACTTGATTGGAAAATTTCTGTAAGCATATGAAAAAAGTTTAAAAAAACCAGATTTAAAGCAAAATTAATCAAAATTAGTTTTTTTGGTTTTTAACCAGGATATACAACTATTTGCATAGTTACTATTGCTCCCATATTTCCCAGTGTAATGAATTACAAGGTTCTTTCCTTGCCTTTGCAATCCAATGTCTCATTTTATCTCTTGATTTTTAGTCTCTCTCCCACATGTTCCTCCCTTAATTACAACTTCAGATATTAGAGGAAAAAATTGTCACAATGAATCAGATGGCTAGTCCACGAGGTGCGATATTCTATTTAATACTGATGTCAGACTGGCAGATCACTTGGAAACAACACTGTGTTGCAAGTCAGCTGAAGAGAAATTCATGGAAGCTTTTTGAACAGTCAGTTCCTTTAGCTGATTTCATAGCGGATTTAACCAATGGAAAGACAAAGAGACTGCCTGCAACAGTTGCGACACACGGCTTTCAAATAGGTGGCATTTCTCTCTGGTGGCAGTACAAGATGCCTACAGAAAAGGCACAGCAATTGGGTCTGCAGAACATATACACAGAAGTCAACTTTCTATCAAGGCAAGATACTTCACCTATAGCATAATATTCCGTATGCTCAGGAAGAGACTAGAAAAATATATTTGATTTAGCATTTGTCCTAGCAGAAAGTGTTAATCCTTTGAGAATCACATTTGCATGATCTTTTCAACTATCTGCTTTTCAAATTCTCCCAACATTTCAGGGTGGTGAGAAGGTAAGCAACACAGTTAACCTGAAGGTCAGCAAGGTCTGCCTGAAGTCACAGGTAGTGCCAGGTTTGGTTTAATCTCTGGCTGAAAAGGTTTCCCAATTTCAAGTTTACAAGTTTTGAGCCTTTCAATAACTCTGGCCAGAGACTTCAGTTTAAAACTATTTCAGTGTCATCCAGTGTCAATAGCTTCCCCAAAAGAATCACACAGCTAGAGTTTTAATTTCAGATTGGTCCAAGATGTGTTTCATGAAGAAGTGTAGGGCAGTATAGAACTAGAGCCTCTATAACTAGCTCTACCGTAACTCCCCTTTTGGTTTACATGAAGTCAGAAACTGCGTATTCCCTATGGTTTTTGAAAGGCAAATGCATTTGTGAGAAACCTGAAGTGATTAAGACATAAGAGAACAAAGACGTGGATAAGAATTTCTACAGAGATGCATTTAAGATAAATACTGAGTCTTACAGTTCATGATTCAGCAACCTTTTCTAAATATCCTGTTGTATATTCAGTGTGATCTCTAGAAAAAGGTTTTAGATAAACTAGGCCTTAGCATAGCAGCAGGGCGTGCACCTGCAATCAGTAAGATGCTTCCACTTACCTCCACAAGAGCAAAATGAATTTTGAGTAAGCCTTCTTGTTTATGATACAGATACCTACTGTTTACTTATTCAGAAGTCTGTTCTCTCCTTCCTGCCTAGGTAGGTAGTCAGCAATTGCTGCACTCCTCTAATACAGTTGGAATATTTGAAGCATGAACCAGAAGATAATATTGCACATAGTGTTTTGTTAGGTATTTTATGATAGATTATACTCATTAAACCTGTGATTACTGTTTGCATTTATTGTGTTCCAAGGAAGGATTACAAAACAATTACCAGTCCTACAGACCTGCTAGAAGGCTTAATTGCAGATTTGCTGTATCTGCACCACAAATTAAAAAGCAGAAAGTTACGTTCTTTAGGCAAAATTGAAGTTTGCCCACACATACATACAGAAATTTTTTTCTAGTTGCTGCATTTCACCATACTTTATTATACAGTCCTGATATATAAAAGGCTCTATTTCTATACTCTACATGATGCTTCAGGGATTAGGAAAGGAGAAATAAATGCAGCTGCACAAAAGCTTAAAATTATTCACAGTATTAAGTCATTGGTGGTGGTAGCTCTACTTATTTGAGACATCTTTTTTCACTTATTGGTGGACTTGAGATCAAAGTCCATCCAGGTATTTCTGCTAAGTTTTCTAAGGGTTGCACAGAATTATTTGGCTACATGGTGTCCAATTAAACAAAGAAGTAAAAATGCTTGTTATCACACGAAAAACTTACAGGTCATGGCAGGATGCATTTTGAAGAAAAGGATGAGAGTAGAAATATATTAAAAAAACCAAACCCCTCCCGTTTTGTCCAGTAGCTAACAATGTGTCTTTTACATGTCAGTAAGATTCAGGCGTTGTCAGTTTTGATCCTTTTGAAGGTTGGTGCTATTTATTCAGCACTTCAAAGGGATTTGACTTCCTTTCAGCCTCAAACTGTGATCTCCTCATATAATTGGAAGAAAACTGCTCCAGATTTGCAAGAGATTTCAAGCTTTTCTCCCTAGAATAGAGATCTTTCTGAAACACCTATGTCATGAAAAGTATGGAAATGACCAAGCTAGATGGGTAGGAACCCGTACGACTAACTTGAAGGGAGCTCTTCAGCAAAGCTCTTGTAACACTGTCATTTTTCCTGTATCAACCAATCCAGCTCTAAAACCACACTCCAAGGGAATGACACTGAATCATTTCTAGTGAATACACATGAGCAACACCAAAACCAATTCTTCATGACAAACTATGTACAAAGTAGATGTGTGACAGAAGGGAATTCTGATAGTTCAGTGCTGTACATACACGTTCTAAGAGCAAGTGGTGTGCACAGCAAGGCCATGGGGAATCAGGCTTGCAAGCTGTTTTGGGTGGAGGTCATCCTGCAGCACAGGTGTAACTGATGGTGTCAGTGGAAACCAGCCTACACCTCTTCCCAGCTGCAAGAACTTATGGTTAAGTTTGATGGGACAGGTTGAATAATCAAGTGCTCACATGTGTAGGAAATGGATGTACATCTATGAGTGCTGAGTGCAATCTAGCACTAAGGAATTAAAAATAAATTTTATATCCAAACAGGGTACAGATGTCAGGATTGATTTTGGGGAAGACTTGAAGGTGTGAAGTGCCTCCATAAGACAGAGCAATGTGGACTCTTCACACCCTAAGGCTTCCTCAGAATTTTTCCACCATGGTCCAGCACAGTTAGCTTATTTCAGTGTCTCAAAGATCTGTCCTGGACTGTGGGATAATTTTTTTCCATTTAAGAAAGCAGCTGGTCACTAATGATTGGTTTGCTACCTCTCAATTTAAAGCCAAATGTGTAATTATACAAGCTATAAATAAGTACAGGTTTTGTGCAGCAAGAATCTTATTACAGCAGTGTAGCTATGCTGAGACAGGAAGTGATGTGATTAACAACAGATAAGTATCTGACAACTCAATAACTTGGTTTTGCCTTGGAATAACCTACAGCACCTTCCAAAGTTTTGTAGTTAGTATCTATCTATTGTTCTTAATTCTCTCACAACAGAGGGGAAAATTGTTTCCAAACATGAGGAACAGCCAGTATCTACGCACCAAACATCTGCAGTCTACCAAATGAAAAACTATTTTCCCTGACATATCTAGCCACTGTATTAATTGCTAGCAAATTCCCTGCTCATAATTCTATAAGGTGGTGCACATTATGACAACAAATCAATTTCCAGTTATTTCCACAGGGTATTTTTCAACAGGGTATTAACAGGAACTCATCATACATGCAAAGATAATTAATTTCCTTTTCTGTATGTGATTTCCTTTTGAAGGGAGGGATATAATAACAATAGATGGAATCTGCCAAGGGAAAAATGAAAGTGGCCTTCATGTTACAGACCCATGGAGACAGCAGTCCAACAAGAGGGATAAAGATCACTGGTGTAATATCTCAAAATCTCTCAGTCTCAGTTTATGAAACACACACTTATGACTAAGAATTGGGGTGATGCAGTTGAGAGAAAGATGTTACACTTCTCCAATACAAGCAATATTTATAGGAGGGACACTGCACAAAACCTCAGAGCAGCTTTGAGACCAAGGTAGATTTAAGCCAGGTGAGGAGCTCTCTCCCTTCAACTCATATATTATGCATAGTTGCATAATCAGTGTTACTTTTCTGTAAAATATCTCATATGGAAATCCAAAATGAGCAGACATTACAGATATGAACCAGGTATTTCAGTGGCAATTCTCCCATGAAATCATCAGCTGAGTTGCCAGCAGCACTAAAGGCAATAAAAACACTACAGAAACTACAAAAGAAGCAGTTGATCTGTAACACAGATAAGTATTATTCTTTGTTAGTAGAAAAAATGAGAAAATTGGAAAGAAAAAGGAGTTTAAGGCTAGGAAACTAATTTCTCCAGCCGATATAACAGCCAGCAGGATCAGAAAGGCTTCAACCACAGTTGATAATAGCTCGTTTCCTCTTGACCTTCCTTGGAAACCACAAATAAATGGCCAGATGTGGGAGGGAAAAAAAAAAAATAATCCTCTAGATTGTACTTTATTTCCTATATTATTGAGCTAAAAAGTGTCTCACGAGCAAGGAATTTTTACCTTAATAGAACCAGTCCAAGTTTATCAAGAGAATACAGAGAGTTATGTTTCTTAGTTTGTCATCATAAGCAAAATCTGTGTTTCCTCCCTTTCCTTCTTGCTACTGGTTAAAGGGAACACTAACACAGGACCTATCTTTCAAAAACACACCTTGATTTTTGAGAAGAATGTGTGGATGACCCTATCTAGGAAGGGCTTTGGGAAATACATCTTGAATAGAAGAAATCCCCAAGATGCTCCAGCAGTTTCTTTCAATTAAGCTCAGGTCTTGGGGCTTCAGTAGATTCCATTTTTTGATTGCTTATACCACAAACAAGAACTTAAAGAGCTTTAGCTGGCACCAAGAAGTTACAGCACATGGTACAGTTGCCTGACACAAATATTCCCATGGTGGGTGAAGTTTTTTTAATCTTAATTTCAAGCAAAAAGTACATGACAATTTTAAAAATAAACAGGGCAAGTATGGCACTGTTGACTTCAAAGTTTTTTGCACCAACATAGAGATCAAACAGTTCCCACAAAGGGAACAAACCAATAAACAGTCAAGAAAAAAAAAAACTGATTTAACATACCAAAGGGGCAAGTGACATTAGCAGCTCAAGGATACCCAAAGGTAAAGTTACAGTACATATGTCTTCAGCAAGAGATTGCCCATTACAATTTTCTCTGCTTCCATTTATTTTGCAAAGGTTCAGTATAGCTTTGGGAGCTTTTTTAACAGTGAAAAGAAAGGGAGGCTTCAATTATATTTTTAGAGGGGCTTAAGTATAAAACTGATGTAATATGGCTGAGCTTGAACACATCCTCAGTTCCTTCTGTAGGAAAGCACAGTTGCACCCAGTTGCTGAGGCAAGACAGGAGTTGTCATTTCTTACCTAGAAAAGTCTAAGCAATCATCAGCAAACTAGCACTCAAGTCTCTCTGCTTTAAGCCTCCAGCATCTGCCAGACTCCAAACAGTTTCCCCAACTTGCTGTCTTTAAAATCACTTGCTATAGACTTTAAGCAAGTTTGAGCTCTCAGCTGGGAGCACTAATGTTGTCTGCTCTATTTCAGTCCAGGGTGCCTTTTCAGGTCCTTTATCACAAATATCGCAGTGCACAGATCTTTGCTGGGATCCAAACTTTCTGATTTATTCTATAGTTTAAAAGTCACGTTCAGCCCTTCCTCCCCTATCCAACGCTGTGTGACTCAGCAATCCTTTCCCTCACATCTCCATTTCCTCTAGAATTTAGTATCTTGGCTCAGTACTTAGAAGCTGCTCTGACCTGCAGCCCACACATGCAGGTTCTGTTGCCAAGGGCCTAGCTAGCCCCTTTATCCCAGTTTGCAGACATCAACAGCCACTCATGAAGACTGGACCCCCAATGTTTTTTTGTTTTTTTTTTACTAGAAAGGGCACAGCCAAGGTCTGGTCTACTCTATGAACACCACGTGTTCAGTGAAGCCAACAGAAGTTGCTGTAGAAGAGACACCATATATATTCTCTGCAAGTCCTACAGGAATTACATTAATCCCAATCTTTAACTTAAGTCTATGTATTTTTGAGGAAAGATTTTTAACTTGACTGGATTCAGCTATGAAATGCATGGCCTTGCTAAAAAAAGGAACATTAGTTTATTTACCCTGACCATGATATGGACCAAATCATCAATCAGGACATACATCTAGATAGACTGGACATACTTCCAATTTTGCAAAGCTATTTAGGATTCCTGCATTTGTTTATTCATGTTGAGAAAGTTTCTATGCTCTTTTCATCTTCTTTGAAAGAATCAAGAGCTTAAAAATTCAGCCTAAGCTAAGCATTTTACTTACGTGACTAGATAGTTGCCACCTTGTCATCTTGTATCTTAGTGTTTGGAACTAAAAAGACACTTGCAGTTAGTCTGCCAGACAAATTAATGTTAATAGCAGCAGTCAGCCATGCTAAATCCTACTCCTGTGGGAAGATCCAAGATTTAGCTGGGACTGCTTACTGAAGTAGTTGGGTTCTGACTTGCAGAACTGGACCACATCTGTGGAGGGGAATTTCCTGTCTGGGGTAGCTAGGGAGAGGTCTAAGAATTCAGATTTATGAATTTCAACAGACAAGTTTTGATACTCACTAGCAGAAATACAGAAGGGCAGGACTGTAATAGTATTCAGTATCCTTTATAGGAACTTCTTCTCTTACTACCACCCACACAATTCTCCCTGTTGGCTTCCAGCATATTGCATATTGTTTTGCTGTTCCCAAGTCTATTCAGAAAGTGCTTTTTTTTTTTTAAATCTTGAGAAAGTTCCCTGCAACTTGCCTGCCAAGAATTAACACAGAAGCAAAGCAGTGTTTTACCTCCAAGGTTTGAAATGTTCATTCTTGATTTGTGTATTTTTTGAAGAACACACAGCAAGTAGCTCTGTTGCCACTATATGAGTCACAAATTGCCTCTCCAGGGACAGGCCTCAGAATTGTCAGGCCTGGGGTCAAAAGTGGATCTGAGGCAAGTTGACAATCAAATGCTTTTACTTCTGTGGTAATAACAGAGTGGTAATTTGATCTCACCCAAGATGGCTATTCATTTCCTATGTGTTTTACAAATATTAACAGCTTGCAATTAGCAATGCTCTAAACTGATAGACAAGATGGACCATTCAGAAAGTGCTGGGGAGGCAGCAGAAACGAAGGGAGAAGGTAGATTTAAGTGATCTACACAAAGTCACAGCAGCAGCTAAACTCAGACCCAACTACAAAACCTCATGTTGCCTTTGTCTAAAAGGCAACAAATATGCGAGTGGCATCACATGCCATCACATGAACTTTCCAGTGTGATTTGGGGAGTAGCATAGCCAAGTTCTTATGAACTCATACCCCATTTAACCAGACACTGGCTGCATTGCCACACAAATACAATCAGCCTTGTTATAGATACATGCTGTTGCAGACCCAGGGAACTTGGGCAACTCCATACTGTGCTCCTCATGCTTCCATTCAGAAATTAAACATTCAGCTTGGCTTGTAGTATCTGCAGTGTCAGCAAGTCACAGGGTCTTGCTCCTCCTTGACCTCTTATTTTCCAGAGGAGAATGCAGAAAGCATTTGAAACCATTAAATTTAAATGTTACATATGAACTTCTGCATAGCAGTCACTGTAATGTACATATTTATGAATTCTGCTTATACTACTCCTGGCAAGTAGGAAATTTTCAGCTTACAGATCAAAAACACAAGCAGAGAGCTCTCAACAGTCCTTGCTTCTCCCATCTTAAGCACAGTATCTTCCTTACTATTCATTCTCTTTGCTAATTAGTTTTCAGTGACTTGCTGCTCCCCCCCACCCAACAATGAGTAGAGATGAAGTGATAAAAGTTGTTTCCTAAACCTCTCTCCAAGAAGGTACATTCACATCCATTAAAAGTAAGCAAATACACTAATATTAAAAGGGACTCAATTGTTTAAGCTGGCAGGTGCCCTTGAATGCCCACAGCCTCCTGTGGCTTAATTCCCCATAGAAGACACTCAGCATCTCAAAGGTTATCACCCTCATTACAACCGCAATAAAACAAAATAATAATAATAATAAAAAACAACAGTCTGAACACCTAAAGAGAAAGAATGACATCTTCATAAAACTTTGTGTGTTCAGATGAAAGCAACCAAAAGAACTCATTAACAGTTCTCAGAAATCACAGTTCATGCACTCTTAAACAACTCCCAACAGCAAAACAAAGATAGAAAATTACAAGCTGTCAACAAGTTGCTTTTAATTAGCCCAGGCAGAGTAGCATATCAACTCATCTATTTCACTTACCCCATTTCTGAGACAGCTCAAGTGGCAAGTGTGTTGTGTTACATGAACATGGCCCATGTTCTGCTGAGTAACTTTCTGTCTGGCACCCAGCACAGCTGTAGCAAGCTGAGTAACAGACTTGGACTCAGGTACCCAACATCATCTTGTATTCAGCTCTACACTGATATACAGCTGAACATCTGGACAAATACACATGCCCTGCAGCTACTCCCCCCCCCATCACTTTTATGGTGCCCACAAATTATACACCACAGCAGTTATATAAATTCCAGCTATTTTTGCAATAATTCAGAATGATATTCTGTAAAGACTTTGTTATAGGATTCCCTTAGAAGCACTCTGTGCTGCAGCTACCATTTCAGTGTCCTTGCTCCTGAAGAAACCTGCCACTGCAGTCCCTTTGTCTCATGCTTCCCTTGGATCTTCCACATGCTGGCTGGAGCATAGCTCTCTAGCCAGCATCCTCAGCACTTCACTTCAGAAATAGCAGCAGCACCCAGTACAGGTGCAGAAAAGCAGAAAAAACACAATACAGCTCCCTACCACCTACAGTGATAGAGGCTCCTCAGCTTCCCTAACTCACTGTTCCCAGCAACACCACCCTTCTTACCTCCTCATTAGCTCAAATCTACACAGAAGTCCAAAGCAGTTCAACACCCTCTCCAAGGTTTCCTAGCATGATGCAGGCTCCAGTCACTCCCTTTTCAAAGCCAGGCATTTTGCTTTCTCAAAAGCCTTCAGGTAGCAAAGTCTCTAACTCATGTTTAATCCCAGCAGAAGTATAAGTGGCAATAAGATGCCAGTAAGGCCCAAGAGGAACCATCTGTTCCATTAATAAACACCCTAAAGAGTGCTCCTTTAATCCACTTATGGCACATCTTCATCAGGTTTAAAGTTTTTAAAGCAGGTTGTTTCCTGGCCCTGCAAAAGTCTCATTTAGCCCTGTTAGCCACCTAAACCTAGCTGAGAGAAGTTGTGAAGTTAATTATTACAGCTAATGGCTTCACACACACAACCTGGGTTGGGGCACTGCCTTGGCATATGCTTACCATCCTCACCAATAGGAGCCCCTTTACCAATTTATTGTTTGCATTTGCAACACATACTACAGCATATATATATATATACTTACTTACCTGACCTCACTAATGTATTCTAACTTGGTAAGTCTCTCACATGCCCCAGCCCATATCTTTCCCACACTCTAGGGGATCTTTTATGCTACTTTCTTTCAATTCTTTATAGCTTGTGCTCCAAATCCTTGCAGGGTTACCAGAAATCAGAGGGTAGGCATAAGAGACTATAGTCCCCCACCTATTCTACTTGCCCTTTTCCAGTCTATATAAAACATCAGCAGTTTTCCTATTTTTCTTCTCCCAAGACATCATCCATCCCTCACATTATCTGACCCTGCATTCTCACTATACCTGCCCCCAAACCCTCCAGCTGACTCCTCCTTAAGAAGTACTTCCATCCTCTCAGCAGCAACACTGTCAGCCCCAAGCCTTTGTTTCCCTTCATTATTTAGTTTCTCACCAGTTGCTCCAAGATCCACCCTCTGGCAGCTTCCAGATTTTGCTGAAGAGTTGCAACACCTCCTTAATTCCCCTCACAACAGAAACAGTAGGTGCTGTGCCATTCCTTTCCCATACTGACATTTCATCATCTTCCTGTCCTCGTACCCACTGCTGGAGACTTCACCTTTCAGATTCCGGCCCAAGTCTGTTATCGCTGCATGCTACATTATGCCTCCTGTTTACACAGTGATGAGTTAGACTTCAGATGATTAGCTGAGCAGACCTCTCTCTCCTTTGCTCTTAGTGAATACTGAACAGCGCCCAGAGGAGCTAGTGCCTTCCATATGCTCCTATCTTTGGCTGAGTTTCTTAAAGAAATTGTTATTTAAAGGATAAAACTACATTTCTTAGCCTCAAAAAGGAAGTCACTGTTCACCATGCAAGGGGAAAGCTCTATCTGAATCATCTTTCACTTCACAAACAACAAATCACAATGTGTCCATAACATTAATTACAGCATTTAGTGCAGAATTAAATTTATGTAAACAAAAGTAACTATTATAATTATTGCTACTGTGGTGCAGTAGCAGTATATGCGGTGTAGCATTTATATGCAGTATATGCAGTAGCATATATATGTGGTGCAGTTGTATTACTGATTGTGCCCCCTCAAATCACGATCACCCTGACTTGCATTTCTGGTATCAACTATGTTCTTAGATACCTTTTTTCCCCCACTCCTCAGAGGGAAAAAGAACAAGTTCCTCCCTCACACACAGCATTTCATCACCTACCAACAACCTGATCAAACTATCCTGTTCTGACTTGCTAGTACAGATTTACTAATTTTGTTAGGTTTAGTTCTTCAGGAGACGAATAGATATAGCTGGAGGAAAAGAAGGATTTGTGGGCCATGGAGTGCCTTCTATTATGTAGTTATGGACTAAATTTCCTACCAATGCCAGTATTTTCAAGTTTCTCGTAAACTGCAAACTGGGATGTGGTTTCACTTTGAGCACCCAAAAGGATAACGTTTCTGAAAGAAGCATATTCCCTGAACCCTCTAGGCTGGGAACTTTGCAGGTATTTCACACCCACACAGGACAAGTAATTTCTAGTCCAATGTGGTTAAAGCTCCAGTTGTTGCTCTATAGCTATACTGGTACCCACACGTTGTCTAAATCACACAGCAAGTATGCTCTAGAGAGTATACCTCAGTCCCAGGAATGCCAATTGCCTAAACAAGGTTACAGATCTACCTGTGCTAGCAAGCCACTTTCCTTCCAGTGGAAATTAGAGCGGACACAGTAGATAAGTAACATCCTTCTTCCACTCATCTTACCTAGGTCTCATCCCAGTAAGGCATTGAGATGTATCTGGACACCCATCCACTTATTAGCTAAGTAGTACTCTTTAAGTTGTACTGGTGAGATCTGCCTTATAAATAGATTGACAGCTCTCTGTTATGTTTTACTCTATGAGCTTTCTTCTCAGCATGGCTAAACAGATTAGGAAATAGGACTTTAGCTAAGAAGTAAGGCTGCAATCCAGCAAGTGATTAAAAAGTTTACAAGAACTGATGACTAATAAGGTGTTGTAGAGAGTATGCTGAACGGGTATTACATTATGGTGCTGGAAGTACCAAAGGTTATCATTTTCCAGATAAGATGCAAAATGCAGGTTCTGTGACGATTGTTAGCCTTTCAAAAGTTAGGAGCTTTACTCTCAGTGAACAAGCAAAAATTCCTCATGTCATCCTTTTTCACTGTTTTGTAGAACTGTTTCATACTATCTTGTAGCTGCATTCTACACATTCTACTCTGAAAAAATAAAAAGAGTATGCTAAACTGAACTAAAGAGTGAGGATGATGGTCTATAAGCAGCTTTTATCCCAAATGTGTTAGAATACAGTTATGACAGAACAAGTTTGCAGCACAGTAAGCTCCAGTGCTATATACATTTAAGACAGAAAATCCTGTGCCTGATACTTACTATGCAAATATATAATACTATCACTATGTCACAAAGAGATACTATCATTTCATGATGTAGCACATGTCTCTTATTAGGGTTGACTGCCTTATCGATATGGCTGTCCTTCTTCCTGCATACACTATTTATGAACACACACTGCTCTTTATCTGAGCTAGTATAGATCTCCCTCAGCACAACTCTTCATTGTGCAGCACAGACATTCCCATTCGACATGTCTGGCAAGAAGTTATACACAGTGCAAGTCCAACAGTACCACATTGGTTTCTAAGTTCACAAAACAATCTTGGCAGATGACATCTTCAAAGACATACATTTTCAAGTATGAAATATGGTGAGTATGGTCATATTTAGAAACAAGCTCTATGCCTTTTGCATACCCAAAGTTCTCCCTGAAGTATAGAAGAAATTTGTTACAAATACTTCAGTGAACAAGGCCCTTTGTTGTTATCAATGAAAGTCATTCATCTGAGCTGCTAAGTGATTTTTCATTATGGCAAGACAAGCAACCATAGATTTAGCTATGACTAGAAGAGCAATAAAAATGCAAGAAGGGAGAAGTAATTTTTATGGACTAATTTTTTAAAAAACAAAAAAGGGTCACAGAACATTATATACCTCATCTAATTACTTACCAATTCAGCAGAAGCTGTAGCTTTAATTTCACTAATATACCAATGAGGTGAAAAATTACAAAATCTCTACTGAACGGAGCGCAATTTCTCTGTTGGCACAGAGAACTGTGCTTTTTAATACAAGTACATTAATCACTATGGAATCATTTTTTGCACTTGGGTCTGCTGTTTGTAAAAAGAAATTTCAAACAAATCACACCATAACTTACTTCTAATGAACACTTACCTATTGCAAATCACTACCAACATTTTTACAACCAAAAGGGGATCTGTATTATCTTACTAATAGCTTATTAAAATGGTCACAAGCTTCCTGTAGACTATAAGTATAAAGAAAATTAGAGAGGAAGAGAGACACTAAAAGTTCTGTGATAAACTTTACAAGATGTAATTAATTTCAGTATATGAAAACCTGAGAAATAATTTCAAAAATCTTGTCAGCATCACACACAAGTATGATTCTTTCAAAGAAAAAAGAAACATTTTTTAAAAAGTTTTCATTACAATTAAGCCAGCTTAGTGCAATTCACTGAAAAGACAACAAATATATACAAATCAGTGCTTGTCTTACAAAAAACACTTGGAAATGATTTACCTTTCCCTAGGCAGTATTCTGTTGTAGTATATACTGAGAGACAAAAACCTCAATTAGCTTTCACCCGTGAATTGGAAAAGTGGATTTTAGTGTAGTTTCTGTATCCTTTAGGCCAATGACATCAAAGCCATTTGGTATTCTCTAACTAACTAAATACGCTTGACTCGTATCATCTTGTTTCATGTTTCTTCTAATTAGAATGGGTTTCTCACTCTTTAGCAGTAGGTGAATGCCACTTTGCATGTTTTCTTATCAAGAACCAGCCTACCCAGAGATGACTGCTGTAGTCTTTCCAATTGACTAAGGCTGGTTGGATATACATAAATTTTCTTCTTGTCTTTGTCTATACCACTATTGTTCTACATAATATCTGGTATGATAACTAAACACTTTTATTGAACCGGATTACTAGTTATCATTATTTTCTTTTTAATAACTCAGGCATTGCCAAGACCAACTCCACAAAACATGTGATTGATTTCAGCAGCTTTGTAGGCTCAACTATATATTCTTAGCAAACAAAATCACAATGGGCTCCTCCTCAGCACTTGCTAAGATGGTAAAACAGTAATTCGGAACGGGATATATGTAGCTGCCATCAGGAAATATTAGCTGTAAATTACGAGGTAAAACCATGATAAAAGACAGATAGTTGAACTGAGGTGATCCGAATTTGGAGTATCTGAGAAGCAGTTATGTTTTTAATCTCAGGCAAGAGCAATTCATAAATGTTACATTTTTCCATGTACACAAGGTCTGGATTTTATTGCCAGAGAATAGTATCTTACTCTCTTTTAAACTAAATCACATTTATGCATATGTTGCTCCTAGTGTCATTAACAACAACTGTACATACACAAAAGCTACAGAAAACAACGGACAGATTGTAACCCATCTTTTTTAAAAGAGGGCAATAAAGAATCATGGAGAGTTTCTGATACTACTTTTTGGGATGTCATCAATCTTCTCAAATGGTCTAAAGGATAGTTAACAGATATAGACAGAAAGCTCATATTTTACTCCTAACCCTGTTTCTTGCCTTCTTCTGGATAGCTCTTTCATGCTATTGACTTAATTTCCTTATCTGTAAGCTATGCTATTCACACAGACCCCCTTTTATGGGCTCTAGATCTGAAATGATTACATGAGAACTAAACAGTTCTATCTGAAGTCAACACAATAACTTAATATGTACCAGATTTTATAGTCACAATCACAATAGAAATATTTTGTATTCAAAACTCATAGAAGAATCCAATTAAGCACAGGAAGAAGGGCAGTACATCATAGTGAGTGTGGGTTGTTTTTTCAACATTAAGTAAAAATAATGACATTTTTCTCCTCTAACACAAGCTAAGATTGCAAGTTATAAGACTGAGCAAGATAGCTAGTAATCAGTAGGAAATTAACAACTATCTATGGAGGTAGTCAAGATAAGAAAAACAGTACTGGATTGGAACTAAACAGGGTGAAGTAACTGAAAGGGTTTGTTCATCTGTGTAAGACTTTCAGCTATAAAAGCCTTGTTTGTAGTTCAGAGAAAATGTTTTCCAAATTCTTTGATCTGGAATTTTTCTTACAAATCAATTCTACTTTATATTCTTTCCTTGCAAGTGCCCTGTATAAAGAATTACTTCTTGGAGCATCTTCATCACCACAGCACTCCTGCTGTGGTTTTAGGTACGTTCTCTTTATTTTCTTGTAGAAAACAGACACCCAAAAAAGCCCCCTCCCAAAATATGCTTACCCACGAGTTTCCTTAATATCTAGAGGAAGGGGAAAGAGCAGGTGGAATACTGAGCACCCTGGAGCCTGCCATGTCACTATTACAGATGCGATTACTCATCTGCATCAATAATTCTCCCAAAGTCTTTTCTTACATACATACAAAGACTGCAAATGACACAGACATAAGGCAGAATAGCTTTTTGAGTGTGGTACAGATATCCAGGTCCCTCTTTGGATACTGTAGTTGCCTATACTTTGCTTTTTTAATTTAGTTTTCTATCCTGAAGAATCAAAATTGGGTCCTATGAATCTTTCACAGTGCTTTCACCCAGAGCAGCAGTTAATAGCTACATTATGGAGAATTACATTATCTCCTAATTTCACATGCTATCCATAAATTCAAACTACATCTTCCCCGCAGTTCACTTCCTATGCCATTCAGTATCTCCTATTTTTATCCCAAACCTTAAATGCTGTAGCACTTAACTTTAAAATGGAAGAAGATGTAGAAATTTTGGAGGGTTTTTTTAAATAATAAAGCATTATGATTGTAAAAGGGACTACAAAACATGTAAATACATTATCTTCTTCAAGAGTACTGTAATAAGTAAAAAAACCACCCAAAACCCAATATATTGGATACAAAAGAAATGTAGTGGGGATTAAGCCCTAAAAATACAGTGTAACCTTATCTTTGACAGGTGCATTATATCTACTGCTAGCAGACTTATGGCTTTCTGTCTAGTTTCCACTTTAGCAACCTTTGTCAGCTTGTCACACCTGTACATTTTGAATTGAACTGCAAGATAGGGCAAGGAGTTTCTTCTCAAATCTTAGAGACATAACTTATCATGCATCAAGAAGTATTTTAAGAGCTGATAAGGCAGCTACAGGATTCCTGAAAACTTTGGGATATTATAGTAAAATAAAAGTCAAGAGCTACAGTAAGTATTTGGTGCATATGCATACACGAAATGGTTTGCTGGCACCTACCAATCTTTACAGAGTAACTGCCTGCAGAAGGATAATCCAAGTTAGTGCCCTTTTCCATATGTATTTCTGATTTCTGAAATAAAACATGCATTTCTAGAGACAATTGTTCTCTATCTTCTTTTTCTTTAGTCAAATTTCCACTGAGGAATTCTGAACAATTTTGATCCTTTTGGAAATGGCCTCACAGCATCTGTGTTTTCTTGCACCTATCACATAGGCTGGAAGTTCAAATACCTGAAGCTGTTGCAACATACTCAAGGAATCAACTCCAGCTGACTAGCTCCCATAACTGTAGAGAGAAGAGTGGGACTGTCTTGTGTTATATGTTGTTGTTGTTACAATCAGATTTCTATGCATACATTTCACCTGACTTAAACTCTTTACGGGATTATTATTTTTTTAAGTTTCAAAGGATCTGGAACATTTCTTTAACTCTACTGCTTAGCATTATTGTCTAGAGTTAAAGGAAATGTGTTCAATTCATATTTTAAATTTAGCAACAAGTTACACGTTCAGAGAAGTTAAAAATTGGCTTAACACTGTTTGCCTCTATAAATGGCTTCATTAGAATTGCAAGGAGAAGAAAAACGGTCATCTAAGACTGTTTTCTCCACCTTCAAATTTACACAGATGAGATGCTACAGTACAAAAAACAACTTGCAAATAGGCAAATCTGTACACCTATTTACAGGTAAACTCACTGGTTTCTTAAAAAATTACAGATTACGATACAGGAATTAGCACACACAATTGATTCTCTATGGTTACCAAATAGGAGATGTTTCCACTGCTATCATTAGCATAAGAATGTAATTTACACCTGTTCAAGTCATCTTTAAACTATGTAGACCAGGTTTTGTAGCTTTTTTAACTAAGGCAGTGCAAAGCTTCAGGTAGGCTGCAAAACTTAATTGAGCAAGGCCAATACTTCAACATATAGAAAACCACAGTGAGTTCCAGACTACTGTTAGAATGGACCTACTGTGAGAATGGGGCTGATATTTAATTTAGCTGAGACCAAATTTTTAGTTGGATACTTTAAATCCTTATTCAGTAAAAGAACTCATCAAAACATCAAAAGCAATAACCCTAAACTTTAATTGAAAAATTAAACTGGTACTTAATTTTTCCTGAAATCATAGACAGTAATTTTTTTCCACATTTTTAACAGGTTTCATACATAGACTATTTCTACATAGACCAGAAGAACTCTAGGGTTTATCCTTTGTCCACATTGTTGCTTTTTATATATTTTTGGCTGCAAAATCAATTTTTCTTCCTTCTTTAGTGTCTTTTACAGGCATGGGGGTTTTGTGGTTGTTTCCCCACACACACACTTCTAGTGAAATTTACTGAAGTGTGTCTTGGGTCATGAACCACATCATGAAAAAAAGAGGAAACTTTATGACAGTGATGTACTTACGGCAGTATCCTATCTACGACAGTATTGCAAACACAGAATATCTTCCTAAGCGTCTGTTAGATAATGTCTAAGATTAGATGTTAGATAATATGCCCTAAGGAAATAACAAATACAAAAGCGTGCGAGAGTCCTCTGAAATTACATTATACACAGAAGTTGCACAATTGCTGAAAAACAAGGCTGAAGAGATGGCAGAATATAAGATGAACAGCGTTATAGAGGACATTAACATGAAAAAGAATATGAAAATCTTTCCCTCAACTAATTTCCCAACTTTTAGAGAATAACTTACTGCAGTCTTATTTGTCACCAAACAACAATTTTTGAGTGCTTGCTCATGCTTCTTTCTCCCTGGATGTATCAGCAAAATCTAGGAAATCACTAGCAGTCCTAGAATTAGAATAGATTTTATATTACTGGACGAACATAATAGCAAAATTATACAGACAAAGCAGCTCACATAGAAATCAAAAAGCTTTCTTGCCTACTAAATATTCCACTAGCAGAAAAAGCAATTTCGTTTGTGACTAAAGCACTACCCTGAAAATCAGACTTTGTTCCATCTCTAGTCTGCTTTGTGATCTAAAAGTAGGTTATTTCAATGACTTGTTTGTCTCAGTTTTCCCTCCTTTGGGAGATAACAAAAATCAAGTCTCCCTTGATTTAAAGGTGAAAAGTACCATGCGGGCATATTATTATAATAATCTGATTAACTAGGAATGGTCAAACGATTTTAAAAAGTCAATGAACATTCATAGTTACTATAATACATTCTTGTCAAACACAAGAGTAGCATTTACAAACAGCTTATATCAAAAGGAATCAATAAACGAAAGAATTAAAGGAAAGAACGTGGAGTTGGTGGACTCTTCTTCACAGAAACTTGGAGGGCATGAAGTGACTAATAAATGTTTTTTCCAAATAGCAAATATCATAGACTACTATAATTACATTTTTACATTTATAACACGTATTTTAAAATAAGTATAATTTATACCTCCTGTGCAGTTTGCCTTAAAATTTTTATCAACCAGAAACCTGGAGAAGTTATTTTTTTCTAATGTAATTACAGATAAGATTCAACTAAAATATTAAAATAAATCCTTTACCTGATAGAAAATATATTTTAATAGTGAATTAGAAATGAAAAATTTGCCTCTTCCTACTGCCAGGAAATACATCAAGAAACAGTATCTTCTCTGAAGTGGTAAAACTTGCCTAAAAGTCAATGCAAAAAAAGTAACTTACTAGAGAATAACAAAACTTCCTTCAAAGTTCAGTGGTGACTGAAATGGAATATTTTTTTTTATTAATTTCCTTGCACACATCTTAGAACACCAGAGTAGCTGAATTGTTTATTTCAGAAGAACTCATACATGTAAGCATGATTTTAGAAAGTTCACATGCAACAGATTGTGATAAGAGTTTGTATATTTTAGTATCACTCACTTTCACCCAACTACACACAAGAAAATTATTCAAATTACAAAAAAGCTTACTGGAATGCTGATTTTAGCAAGTTTTTTCTAAATTCTACTTTGAAAAACTAACAATCGATCTTTAAAGTTTTAACCCCAAATACTGATTTTTAAAAGGGATATTTGTGGAACTTTAATATTAGGCATTATTATTTTCATAAAACACGAAATGCTTGAACATATTTAAAATACTCAATGTTTCTAACATCTTATGGAGTTGATAAATTGTCATAAATTTAAAACAGACTCCCTCTAATTAAAAAAAGTGGTTCTCAAAAGAAATCAACAATTCCCTAGTGCACTTATAAAGAGAAAAGATCAAAAGCAGTAACTGGTATGTTTCCTTCCAGTGTTAATTAGTAATTAAAAATTTTAGCTTCATTAGTACCTATTCTGAAATAGTTTTTTGTGGTTTTGGGGTTTTTTTTTGGTGGGGAAGGGGATGTTACACAGACAAATCCTGCAACAAAAGTAATGAAAATTAACCAGCTTTGAAACCGCTTGCCTTCACCACAGTTAAAAAAGGATATGAGACTCCCTTATTTTCTTTTAAATAAGCATCTTCCTTGAAGACCTCAGCTTTCATTTGGTCTTGAGTTGCATGTGGTTGCATGTATTGTGTAATTCTACTGGCCAAGTAACATCCTTTCTCTATGACAGTTCAGGTAAGTCTGATAATTTTAAGTAGAAATAAAAATATTAGAATTGGTTCTTTGGCATAGTACAAAAGTCAACAGCTCCTACTATTTGGATTGACTGCAAATCCTGAAGAAGTACTTCCTGTATTTGGAACGAGGGGGACAGGACGGGACTTGTCACCATTTCCCAAGTAGATTGAATGAATGTCCCTTTATGGATTTCAAGTGTCTTCCATTTGTAATTTACTTGATGTCTTCAGTACTGATTCCATTTTCACTTGCATTATCACAGTTGAATATTTCCTGCATACAAGGTAATCATCAGTATAGCAGTAAACCCTGTTAGTAAACCCGCATTCTGAATAAGGAAGAACGTGAGATCCATTTTTCTTCCTGTCACTTTCTCTTGCAGCATATCATTCATCTCCGGGAACTGGAGGGAAAAAAAAAAAAAAAAAAAAGGGATATTTTTAGGTAAGTATTGCCATCTCGTGGTAGCATACATAACTGAAGGCATTAAGAACTGAACCATATTGCTACTTTGGACTGAATATTGGAACTAACAGAGGGTGAAGGCAGTCACAGGAACAGGTCACCCTAATTACTCTGAAAAACCACTGCAGCACAGATGGTAAAATGAAATGTTTTGTTCCTCCCTACTGTGATTTCACCTGTCTGTGTCTCATGCAATTTTCCTCTGAAGACTGTCTATTTTAGCATTAGTTTAGAAACCTTCAGGCTCAGTGACTCAGAAGCTGTATCTTTCTTTGATCTCACAAGGCAAAACCAGCCATTGAAGGTAACGCAATTCTTGAAGAACAGACTAAGGTTAGTGGGGAGTGGCCAAACCTTCCCAGAAATCATTCCAGAGTTCTGTAATCCTCTTGCACAAGAGGCAAGACCAGCAAGAACCAGATCAGCTTCATGCCATACAGCAAGGCTCATCTGTGCACACACCTCAGTATACACATTCTCTCATGCCCACAGCCTCACCACATCGTGACCTTATTTGGTAGAGTTTGGACTATGCCAATACTGGAGGAAAAAAGAACAGCAAAAAGAAAAGAAGGAAGGAATGACATTCTAGTTAATCCTACCTGCTTCTGGACAAGCAAACCAGAAGAGTGTGAAAATCATAACAGAAACCGGAAAGCCAGATCTCTGTACAGAGTACTTGAATACCCTATTTCAGACTTTTCAGAGGGAATAAAAATTCAGATAGGTAACTGATACAATCCAATAACCTATAAAAAGAGAGAGAGATTGGGGGAGAGGGAGAGAGACAGAGAAACAGAGAGAACAGAACAACAGATATGAAGAAAAGAATGTTACCTACTTTGAATTTAAGTTGAGACACTCTAAATTTATGTGTTTTACATGAGTTTTACACATCATAGTTGAGTATACTACTATTCATCATATAAGAGTGAAACTAAATGAGAAGCATTAGCAATTAAGGTACTGCAAACTTGTGAAATAAACTATTCCTACTGCTCATTTAACTCTAACATTATTACTTATTAAATCCTATGTTATTACCTAAACTGTAATAGCATTTAATGAAATAGTCACTATAACTATATGACAGTTTTTAAATGCATATAGAACCAAACTGGGGTGTCAAATCTTTTCAAATTCAAGCCTCACATTTCCAGTTCTACACTCAAATGGATTCTTATGTGGCAGGTGTAAACATCTTTGCAGATACATCTGTTCTTGTAACACTGAATTAAACATAATAAAACTTAAATTTCTTGAAAGATTTCTCCTATTTTGAGATAAAACATCATCATAAGAGTAAATTAGGGAATATTGCTGACTGCCTGTGAATCCAGATTTTATTTCCTGACATCAAAATCTGATCTGGATCTTAGCACAATTTCTTTGGCTTATATCTTCTAATACACTTGAAAAAATAAATGGTAGTCTGTTTTGAATAGAATTCAGCAAACTTTTTAGTCTGAATCAAGAAACTGGGGCTGGCACTGTTTAATTTATAACCAGAATGGAATTTAAACTAGATTTTTCAACTAAACAACCCCAAAATTATCACTGTGGTTACACAACACCTTTCATTCAACTCAAAATTAAATATTTAGTTTCATTTTGTTTACCTTTTGGGTGTGGTGTTTAGGTTTTTTTTCACTTTCCTTTCAAAATACAGTTTAAATAGACAAATGAACCTTTTAAAAATAGTAAGGTGAAATACTTTGCAGCTTTAAAATGCTGAAACAAAGTATTTATACACTTTTTACTCTTTGATGAAACCAGCCCAAATTCATGAAAAGCTTGTCTCTCTCTAAAACTCCTTTTCAGCAATAATCTGATCACCCCTATTTGTAAAGTGAAAGGCTTTCATGTTTCATGCATAAGCATAACTATCGGTGCACCTCCATTAAGGATATAACTGATGATTTAACATCTAATAATAAGTAGATGACACTTGCACAGAGGGACAAAATACTAAATTCTACTGGAGACACTTAGTGCAGTCTTTGTTTTCTTGCAGAAAAAATAAATAACTGAAAATAAAATTGTATCTCACCATATCTGCCAGAGAGATGTACAGGAACATTCCACCAGCTAGGGCAAAGATGATGTTAGGAGCAAAGTTGTTGCCTACTAATATACCAAAAGCCATCCCAATGTAACAGGAACATGCAGACAGAAAGTTGAAAAACAGAGCCTGCCGAGTACTCATTCCTGCATTAAGCAGGATGACAAAATCCCCTAAAAGAAAAAGAACAAAAAAAAAATTTTTAAAAAAACCTCACCATCTTCAGAAAATGATATTTGGATTATTTTTTTATTTCAAAGGAAGTCTGAAGAAAAGATATGATTTGTATACAAATTATAACCCCCTACTGGTTTTCTTCATTCAAGTAAATGATGAAGATTTCCCTTCAATACTAAGGTAACTGAAATATTCTAAAGCAAGTAGGTGATGCACAATTGAACTAAGAGCACAGAACTACTTATAAGGATTAAATAAATAAATAATAATACATTGTGTGCAGCATATATGAACAGGGCAATTGATACCTCTCTAATATACATTCCCAGCTTCCACCCTTCAGCACTTGGGAACTTCCTGTGCTAGATCTATATTTTGGTGCTTGGGAAGTTTTTGATGAGTATTTTTTCCATTAGTTTGTCTAAACATTCTTTCAATCTATGCCAACTATTGGCCAGCACAACCTCCTACAGCAGCGATTTCCAGTAACCAACACGTTGAATGAAGCTCCTTACCCAGCTCATGAGGAAACTCTTCACACAAGATGGCTACGGAGGTACTAAGCCCTTGAAACAGAGACAAAGTGAAAGAAGCACCAATAGCCAAACCATCTATGAAATTATGTACGGCATCACTCAGTGTTACCATCCAAGCAATGGTGCCAATCTTTGACAGTGGACGTCCTTTAAGACACTTGCATAAGCTGCCTTGGGTGGCTTCTTCCTGGAAAAAATAACACAATAACACAATTACATAAAACACTGAATACAGAAACCAAAAATCATGGTTTGGTCTTTGAATGAATGCCAAGTATAAAATAAAGCACTACTGCACATGGAGACCAAATTGCCTCTTGGTCTAAGAAGCAAAAGGCACAGGTAGCAGCAGGAAATGTTTTCTGTTTCAACAAGTTAACATGCAGGGCCTAATCACCCTTCTGACTACAGAGCTTTATCTAAATGCCTTTCAGCTAAGACAGAAAGCAGTTCAGACCACAGTGGTCTAAATGTCGCTCTGGAGTCTCTGTCAGATTAAGAGAGTGCCAAGGCTTCTCACAGCCTCCTCAGCCATCTCTTTTAAGCATGTACAGTCAGAAGGATCTGATCACAGTGACTGAGAGCATCTGTATTTCCTACCTAAACCACATCTGGACCCGTTACATACTGCCACTTCATCACGCTCTCAGAGGCACTTCGCCGCCCCAGTAACAGCCAGGTACATGTGAATATAAACACACATCCAGATACTCCATAAACTTTATTTCTAATTTTGGGCAAGGATTGTCAAGTCCAGGTGTTCAAAGTAGTTTCTACAAAGTGCATGTTTAATAGAAACAGTAGTGAGTAATTCTGACTGTGTGAGTTGAGTTGAAGGCTCAGAGCATGAAATCAACAGGCTAATATAAAACTGCAATGCACATACACACCAGGGATCTCAATAATTCCTCCCAGAAGTGGAAGCAATTTATGCATGCAGTTCCATGAAGTAATGAAAAACGAAATAATGAAACAAACTGCCATTGTAGTTGGGAGCACAAACTAACCTCCCCTAAAAAATTCCTGATGATTCATTCTGATAAATTTCTGTACACCAATATACTGTAGTTACATAATATTTGCAAGTATTACAGTATATCCCCCCCTAAAAAAGGATGTGCATTTAAGAATTCAAGGCATTAACTAGTGCTTACTTACTGGAATACATAAGCAGTAATATATACATCTGTGTGTCCATAGGCATTATTTATACACCTCTCCTCTTGGAGGAGAAGGGTGTAGAAGAACATCTCTTCCACCTTATGAACAGGTCACAGATTATTCCAAGAAATTTTCCTTAGTTATTAAAAAGAACATTGCAAATTGGTTTACTTTTGCCATATCAAATGCAAACACTACCAGGCAACTGAATTTCGAACTTCACGGAATATAATGATTCATAAATTCTTACAAAATCTTTAATGACAGAGGAATAAGGTCTGTCTCATGATTTGCTCACCAGACTCTTATCTGACGTACTACATCCTTGCAGGTAGGAGCTGCCTTGGCACAAGACAAAAGTTCAGGTCAGGGATTTCTAAGTCAGATGCCTAATGCACCACTGGGAACTCATAGCTAATAAAGCCTTGGTTGAGTAGTGCCATAACTGCCATAAAGCACACTTACAGCTCCTATTCAGTGCATAGGAAGTCCTGAAATTATACTTTTATGATGTGAAAATGAGCAATGGTATCCAAAATTTTGGATTTTCCCTGCCAACTCAAACACACAAGTTTTAGACTTGTACGACAAGTTTGCCTTCAGTTTTTGGAGGTTTTCCTCTCAACATTTCATCTAACACACAAGCAATGCCAGTCATACTTTTAGGATGATTAATTTGCACCTGTACTAATTCTGTTTGAGATAGGATCACTTATGAGTAATAGACCTCTCTCAATCCACAAAGGCAACTTGAACTTCACTTTAAGAAAGAAATATTACAAAGCAAGCCACATAAGATACATATGTTAGGTAACTGGAAGTAAAAAGAAACACAAGTGTCAGAAAATCCACATACAATTAGCAAAGCTCTTCCAGCTATTCATCCAGCTCCCTGAGCTGGAGTTCTATTCCTCTATGTTCAAGCCATCTAAGCACTGATGGAGGCATTGTTTTGCAGATCTTCCTGATTTCTGCCAAAAGCATATCTTTCTTGGGCGTAATTCTAGCTTCACTAAGGAAAGGGAGTTTGAGACAATGCACAATTTTCATTTTGAATAATTCATTCATTTTTCTACTAAAAAAAGAACACTGTTCTCTTGGAAACCACACACACACAAAATCCCAACAGCAACAGCAAGTATTTTCTGATAAAGCAACAATATTAATCTCAAGAGACTGTATTTTGAAAAGGTATCTTAGCAACTTCTATTATACATGAGAAAGGTAGTGGTGGGTTTTGTTCTGTAAAAACTTTCTATTACCAAAAAATTCTCATATCAAATGCCAAGCATCTCCATAAAATAAATTGTTTTATGAAAAGAGTTTATTAAGATGAAAATTCCTAAAAGAGAAATGAAAACATTGATCAAATAATACAAATGTGCAAAAATGTCACTTGTATGTACTTGCTTATGTTTGTTCCCATCAAAGCACATTTGTTTTTATGCGGGAACCATGTGTGTGTCCACAGTTTTCTGAGGGTTGTAGGGGCATAACTGGCTGAGCCATAGAACTCAGTAAAGGACCCATTTTCTGGCACCAGTTGCACAGCTGAGAATTCCAATGACAGTCCAAAGCCTTGCATATGTATGACAAACAAAAATCTGATCTCAAGGGCTTTTTTGTTGAAATAAATACAAATACACATGCTGAACTTTCTATGTGTGTATGAAGAAAAGGAATATTTAGTAAGAAGATTCTATTAAGAATTAGCTGTTGATCTGATGAAGAATGGAACTGACTCTAGAAATTTGCTGAGGTATGAGTTGTTTTATCTATGTACTTTTTTAAGTAATTGCAATTAATTTAGGAAAACAGTATTGATTTACTTCTAAAGCTTTCTTGATCCAGTCTTTCAAAATGCAGAAACAATTGTAGTTTAAAAATTAGGAATCAGTTTCTGAGAGGCTTCTGTAATATATACAAGGCTATCTCCGTTTACTGTGTAGCTTTGAAGAATGATAATTCTTGCCTGTAATCTATTTTAGATAATGTCTTGACTACTTCTGTAAATTATATAAAGTACAATGACATTGCTTGCTTGGGTTTACATTCTGAACTTTACTAGATTGTGTGTCCGATAAAAGTAGATGAATGACTTATATATTCTTAATGTTTAACATAAGGCAGACTACTGACAAATTTATCCCACAAATATATAGGATTTCAAGGCAAAAACAAACAATGTCTGTCTCTGCTGGACTGTTCCCACTTTGTCATGGTACTTTAGCAGACATCACAGAAGAGACACCAGCTAAGAAGCTCTCTAACACCCAGGCTGGACTATCAGGTCTGACTTTTATTCATTATTAGTGCAGTTCTGTATTATTTGTATCTCCACAGTTCATGGTAAACCAAAGACATCCTTGGTAATTTTGCTCTTCTGAACACAATTTTTTCTTTAAAAGTAATGGCCTCTCCTTTGTTCCCAAACTTAAGAATTTCTACAGAGACTGTCTTATTTTATCCTATGATATCTCATCAGATTGCAATTGCTATTTCTAATGCATCTCTGACTCCCTCAGACATGAACCAGACATGTCCTTTTGTGTCCTCTGGAAGCGCCTACAGGACCAAGAAGGAATCCTGACACTACCTCCAGGGCATAAATAAAGGCCACGGTAAAGTTTTGTTATACAACTCTAATGTTGTGCACTTGAGGATACAGACATTTCAGCAATTTGTCTCTGAAACAACTTTTCTTCAAAGTTACTGTTGACAAGCCATATAATTTTAATGCATAGTAAATACAAATTTTGGGTAAGCACAAAAGAGGTTTCCAAGGTTGCAATTACTGCTGCAAGTGTAATGCGAAAGTGACTAATTAAACATTTAGATTTACTCTGGCAGTCAGTCTGTTCTGGCATTAAAAGAGAGAATATGGCTGGATCCCTATGGCTGAAAACAGCTGCCACACTTTGGCACAATTGGACAAACTCCCTCCCTTAAAGCCTATATGATTGTGGTGGATTGACCTCGGCTGGACACCAGGTGCTCACCAAGCTGCTCTGTCACTCCCCTCCTCAGCAGGATGGTGGAGGGGGAGAAAATAAGATGGGGGGGGAAAAAAAAAAAAATAACGGTCAAGATAAAGGCAGTTTAATAAAGCAGAAGCAAAAGGCCACGCACAGAAGCAAAGAAAAACAGAAGATTTTATTCTCTACCTCCCATCAGCAGGAAGCATGGAGGAACAAAATGCTAAATTCTACTGGAGACAGTGCAGTCTTTGTTTTCTTGCAGAAAAAATAAATAACTAAAAATAAAATTATATCTCACCATATTTGCCAGAGAGATGTACAGGAACTGTACTGGCCACTTCCCAGGAAGCAGGGCTTCAGTACATGTAGCAGTTGCTCCAGGAGACAAATGTCACAAATAGCGAACGCCTCCCATTTCCTCTCCTTTTCTCTTAGCTTTTATTGCTGAGCAGACATCATATGGTATGGAATATCCCTTTGGTCAGTTTGGGTCAGCTGTCCTGGCTGTGTCCCCTCCCAAGATCTTGCCCACTCCCAGCCTACTGGTGAGGAGGGGAATGTTGGAGACAATCTTGATGCTGTGCAAGCTCTGCTCAGCAGTAGCCAAAATACTGGTGTGTTATCAACACCCTGCTAGCTACCAATACAAAGCACAGCACTATGAGGGCTGCTGTGGGGAAAATTAACTCCATCTCAGCCAGACCTGATACAATGATGATTTCTGGCTACACTGTGTTTGCCCTCTCTAGTAAGCTTTAGATTACAAGGATACATTAAAACTCTATTAGGTATGTTTTGGCTTATGCCAAATGGCTCCTTCATAAATACCAAATGCCTGTAAAGCTGAATGCATACCTACCCTCATGGCACTACCCTAGCTACCCCAAAACCCATCAGCCACATTGTCCCTCCTGTGCCCCCTAATGACTCTAAAGACTACCTGGCTCCTTTGAACTTGCCTGGAAGAGAAGAGTAACAATGGCTTTTTTGTTGCTACCTCCAGTATCAGCAGTAGGTTATCTGCCACTGGGATTTCCTTGCAGCCGCCTTGGCTCTAGAGTGAATTTGACCCAGTTACTTTCACAGGAGGTTTTAATACAACATATTCTCTTCCTGGCTTTGGAGAAATAGAGAGGAAGAAAGAATGGAAAGCATGAATTTTCTTAAAGAACAATAAGTAGAGGAGAAGAACCTTTATGGTATTTTAAGTTCTTAAAGTCAAGGCTGCATGGAAAAGCAGATGTAGGAGTATTCCACAAAGGACCTTGGGGTGACCTACAATACTTTATGATCACGAGCACTGCATCTAAACTAATTGCTAGAAATAAATGCTATCTAGTTACATTTTATTATTACAATATATGGTATAATTTTGTTATGTTTATGTTATGTGTAATAATGGAATAGGTCCAGGTAAAACTTCTGGTAAACAGGGCAGAAAAAACAACACCCATACCACTGCAGATGACTGTCTCTGCAGAGAGTGGAGGGTTCTTTTGTTTGTTTTATAAATCTACAAAATACAGTTTAGGGACACTCATAATACCAATTCCCTCTTGGTGCCCATGCAATTTTAATTATTAAGCATGTTTTCCCTAGTTTTTAAAATGCCCAGTATCCAGCACACTTCATGACATTTTTACAGTAAGGACAAGTACAATTTCGATACTTTAAACTGTATGCATTAAATGCCCTGTGAGCCTGCAGAGTCAATGCAGAACTCTCAGATTCGCTCCCAGCTGTTAGGGTCTACCTCTGACTTCCTCTCCTGCTCGTCACTGTTCCCCACAAACAACTTACTGGCTAAAGAATATGAAGGGTAAAACAGAAATCTCTACTATGAAAAAATCTGCCCTAGCCATCAGAGAATTGTTTCTGTGTGTTTTCGTTTTTTTTAAATAAGGGACAGTACTGTTCCTTCCTGTACAGGGAAAAGAGTAAAGAACACCAACCAACTTTCTCTTCTTGCTTCCATTTTCTGCTCAGTCGAAAGGAAGTCTTATTTATAGTATGAAAACAAACACAGAGAAGTATAGAGAACAAATATGAAAGAGAATCATACTTAAACCCGGAGGAATGGCTTCTGTCTCAGCAGATAACCTCCGTAATTCCCATGGTATTCAAATATACTGGACTACCACAAACAGTGCTCACAATATACCACATGAAAGTTACTGTATTAGTTTTCCTCATTAATCGTTGATTCAGAGGAATTAGTTTCTCACACTTTTGGCTTTATGTATTCAGGAAAACAATATTGATCAGGCAACACTAAAACACACTATCACTCTTTAAGCAAAAGAACATCAACAAAATTAACTGAATTATCTGATATAAATACGTATCTCTGTCCTACCCATCCCAACACTGATATCAATTAGCTTTTTTTGTTGGCTATGAATTGAATGCAACATTCAGCTTTTGTAAGCTTGCCTCAAAACCCCACATTTTTTTTCATAGAGCAAATTATAAGCTATAAGTTTACAAAAACTTGACAGAAGTAATAAAAAATTCATATTAACTCTCCCCTCTGATATGCTTATGTAATTAGCAAGGAAAAAAATTAATAAATAGATCAAATTTTCATACCTGTGCTGAGACCACACTGATGCTGTCAAAACCAACATTTCCATTGCTCTCTATGACAGCTAAATTTGCATAACATGTTCCCCCATTGCTAGATGATAGTGGTTTGGGTGGGTTAGTCTTATCCTGAGAACGATTCTGTTCGCCATTTTCAGAGTCATTATGGCCAGTCTAGGTGACAAATAAATAAGTAGATTGCTAATTAAAACAAAAGCAAGATAACAAACATAAGAAAAGAGTCCAAAAAAGAAAAAGGGGAGGGGTATCACATTCATGCTGCCTTGCTTTCAAGGCAAGTTTCAAGTAAATGTTCAAATGGACAGCAGTAAACATTTGAAACATTTAAATGTTTCAATGAAGTCCAAACATATCTAATTTCCTAACTTATCTCTTACTTTTAGCTATTCAGAATACATGTGGGGATTTTTCATATTTATACCTGTATGTAGAACCTCACAAGCCGAACATCTGACCATAAGTAATCAACATTTGCTAATTATTCACAGCTGCTTGTCAAATAGAGCTCATTAGCCTTTGTCAACTGTGCCCAAAAATAAAGGGCAACAGATTCATTTTTTCTATTTTTTATTGGTGCAGTTATTACAAGCAAAAGACAGTTGGTCTTCATAATCTTCAATATCAACAACAGTTCTGGAGGGAGGACCTCAAATGAGGGAAGAGTAGGAAGACAGGACAGTTTCCTTTGCAAGACGTGAGCAGAGAGGACCAAAAATTTTGAGAGGCCCTTCTCTAAGACAAATTCAGCCTCGCTCACGTGAGTACACACAGAACAAGTACTCTGACGCACGGGTAGAAAGCAGAGCCCTGTGCAATATGGATAACTGCAGTGTCACTAAAGCAGGTCTGCGCAGGGAAACACAGAGCTGAGGTTACTGAAGGCGAGATTCAGGCACTGTTAGCACAGTTACACTTCACAGATGACTGAGAAGGTATGTACGTCACATTGATTTCTCCTGCCCAAAGGGAGCTCCAGGGGCAGACTCCATTCTCTCCAGCTCTTACATATTTCCACTTTTTTTCTGATGCGTTTAGCCAGCACAGCAATGACTTGGCCTTTGGGAGCAACTAGAGCATATGCCAGTGACAGCAGATCACACTCGCATCTGGATTCTGTTCCCAGCTCTGCTTATAACTCTCTTGAAAAAGCAAAATTGCTTCCTCTATCCATGTGGATTTTTAACAGATATATCAGAACACACGCTAAGGCTTAAACCCTTACATAAAATGGAAAAAACCCACCTTTTATTAAACTGTCAAGTATCTCTTAAAATATAACAGGTACTTTAAGGCAAAGCTCGTTCAGTTAGTAACACATTTCATTACCTGGTTATAGATCTTCAGTATCACTTTAAGAATCCTTTCCACAAAGAAGAGAATATAGAATCCACCAAACACAGCAACTGCTTTCTCAATATAGTTATCTACTTTGGGGTCAAACCCAAATGCCTAACAGTGAAGAAAAAAGCAATGCAAATTAGTCTGTAATCTTACCACATTTCCAGAAAAACAAAACACAAACCCCAAACAGACAGATATTCCTCTAAAATATGGGCTGTCTCTCTACAGACCGTGAGTTACCATGAGGCTGAAATTATGAAAGATCTTGATCTTTTTAAGATGGTTTTAACTTGGATTAAATGTTAACATGTTTTAATTCAGCAGAACTTAACATCTGGAATGTAGTAAAGTGCAAGACGAGAAAGGTCTAACCTGCAGCCCATTAAAATTCACTAGGGTTTTATCCAATGCATTTCTCTTTCTGTCTAGAGGCAGAATAGCCCTTGGTCTTTCCCATGGCACAGCTAGACGTAGATCTTGATGGCTGTGCTCACCCAGACAGAAAGATGGTAGCTAACGGCACTGAAGCCCACCCACAACTCTGGAGATTGCAACCCACACCCAGAATCCCACTGCAGCATGCTTCTAAAATTAATACACTTTAGAAACTAGTACACAAATCAAATAATGATTCCCCTTGCTTACCTCTGGAATCAGCTGGAAAATTGCATTTGAAAAGAGAGTACCAATGGCCAAGCCCACAAAGTAGGTTAAAACCTTGGGGAAATATGACTTCTTTAAGAGGGGAGTTAAAATCAATCCCAGAAGTGATGCCAAGTTAATGATAGTCACAGCCAGGAACCCAAATCCCCAAACTGTGGATAAACAAGCAGAAATATGAAATATTTTAGTACAACACCCAGTTCAGGCTGTTTGTGATTTTTCTAAGAGCTAAATTGGCAAGGAATTGGCAAAAAGAGTGGTTCCCTGGTTGAAATTATACTTCGCAATTATAAAAATCTTAAAATGCATAGATACTTAAGATGCATACCTGCAGAAAGTAAATATCCGGAAACATTGTCTGGGGCTACCATATTAAAAATGGAAATTGTGCTAGTATAAGATCTGGGATAGCCTATCTGATGCTAGTATAAATCAGGTCTCTCTACAGTCAGTGAAGATGAAAAATTAAGGCTTAGTCAAAGTGGCTATAGCAGAAACATAAGACAAAACTTTGTATTAGTCCCAGCGTTAGATCCAATTTTCTATCTTGGAGTTACTTAGGAGTAAATGACAGTCTGCTGTCTCGGCTGTACTATACCCAAAAATCCTTCCTGATAAAGGATGACTCCTTCAAATCATCCTGAGGTGGTAACTTTCTGTTCCTGACACTCCTCTTCCTCCTCTAATTCAAAATATATTTGCTGGCTGAAAACACTGCCCATAACTGCTTATCAAACAGGAGAGGTGGCAGCTAGCCAATTGTAGAGACAATTTTAATAAAAAAATGAAAGCATATAAAAAAAAGAAATTCTACATTCAAAAAAGATAGACATGTGGTTTAGGAACACAATGGGGAAAACCTTTCCTAAGTGGTGGTAACTGCATCAGGGCTCACCATAACTTAGCTTCCTTGACCATAAGCATAGTCGCAGATTTTTAGAGTTCAGACACCAGGACTTGTACTAAGCTATACCATAATTATTCTGGAGTCTGAATTATTGGTTGGGAGTGTGGGAAATTAGAACAAGTGTCAAAAAATCACCATCAAAAAAGCCAATACTAATTACTTTTTACAACAAAAGACAAAGGATAAATTTACAAATTGTATGTGTAGATCAGTGGGTGACAAAAATGAAAGCAGAAGGGAGCTTAAAACCAAGCACAAAAAAATAGGTTATTGCCAAATTGTGAGAAAAGTTCTCATGGAACTACATGCTTCACTAACAAATGGTCTAACTTCCATGCTGGTACTCTTTGTTCAGAACAGCAAAACATACTGGGACACTTAACTTGAAGTACATGTTATAAATGATACAACTGTCGCCATTTTGTATGCTTAATGCAATAGGAGATGTCTCATAACATACTAATGGACCTCTGCTCACAAGTAAGGACATACATTCACTGATATGTAGTATCCCCTGAAGTCACAAAAAAAAAAAAAAAGGGAAAGGGAAAGGGAAAAGGAAAAGCCTTTCTTCTTCCTGATTTTCCAGAGATTGGGGGTGCCAGAAGACAGATGTGGTTTTCCTTTTTAAATTCTGTCCCAGATCTGGAGGGCTCAGAGAACTTGGGATTTTACATACATATATTTTGTTTCTGACTTACCCAAAGTGGAAGAATTAAAATATGCTATCAAATAACCTCAGACAATGAAAGAATAAATTCAATATTATCCATCCTAGACATGCCACAGATCCTGCAATAAGCCTCAGTAGCACAGGGACTAGTTTAACAAAATTTTTAAAGAAATAAAATAAAAGAAAGATCTTTCTTATACATTCTCCAGGAAGGTGCTCCTGGGCCTCGTGGCCAGATTTTCTTTGACTTCAGAAAGACCTAAATTGTAATTGGAAAGAAAAAAAAAAGAAAAAAGAAAAAAAGAAAAAAGGATTATCCCATAATTACACAATTACAGGAACTGGTACTTCAAGAAAAATACCACAAATGGGGGGGGGAGGGGAGTGATAAAAATCCAAGACAACCAATGTTGCCAAAGTTCCTGCGCTATGGACTGTATTTCACAATATCATGTATGCACTGCTGTCTTAAAATTGGTTTTAATCACTTGGACTCCATCCACACTAAGCTTTTCATGAGTCCATGCATCTCAGAAAGCTGGCTAGTCTGACTTTACGTAATCAGGGCAGAGCATTCTGCTTAGGACGCGCACTCTCTTCCCCTGAGACTGGTGGCCAGTAAGCTTTTGCCAGCTACCATTAATCTTTCTGTCTCTAGAACTGTGACCCCAACAAAGAGACAGCCAAGATACCCAAAGCCACAAGAAATCCAAAAAATAAAACAGCAAGAGTGCAAGTAAGATGCCCTCCTTAGAAAGCCATTGCTCAGCATGGTTCCTTATATGAGGTGGGGACAATGTCTCTGGGCCTTCCTGAGGCAGGCTCAGGCTCTTCCTTAGCCCTCTCATGGGATGAAGAGGAAATAAGGGTATGAATACCTTTCTGAAGAAGCCAAGCAGAGAGCACAGAACCTGCTCTCCTTGTACAGAAGGAATGCCACTGGGCATTTCCAGCTATTTCATGCAACTCTATACACCTCCCTATTACCTTTCAGAGAAGCAAGAAAGAGAAGGACTTGAATGTGCCCCTAAGGTCAGCTAGGTTAGATATAAGATATATAAACCTCAAAGAAAAAGGCAGCATATAGCATGTCATTTTAACTTTTACTCTACTTTGGCAGCACTTTTTTTTTTTTTATTGCAAGTAGCTGCCCCGTAAAGCTTATTGTACTAATTTCTTCTGCATGTCTTGTCTGTTCGAATTTTGGAAGACAGAATATTGTTAAGTGTGTTGGAGTCCCTGAGCAGAGAATTCACATTAGCACAGCTGGGAACATACATAGAGGATTTACCTTCACAGGCAGGAACTGAAATCAGCTGGTCTCAATACTGCCACAATACAGGTTAATTTTGTGACAGGGTGGGGATGTACATAAATCAACACCTGCATTTGGCACTGGGCCTTTCTGTGACTGTCCCTTCAAAACAGGCACCGCTATGTGTCACAGCCTCATGCACTTGGGGTTTTAAGTTACCCCAACCATGGGCCTTGCAGATTTCTTGCGCTGCAGCCAAGGGAGGGGCAGGAAGACTGCTGCCTTACTTATCTGGCTACTGGACATTGCTTCTGAGCTGGCAGGATAAAGAAAAACAAGAGGGATAGTCTAAATAGCTTAGGAGGTTAACTACGGGTCAGGCTTTCCACCTACAACCTTCTTAAATGGCCCAAAACAAAACAAAAAACCCAACCAAACAAACAAAAAAAAGACAGATCCTACCCTCCGGTGCAGATATTATAGACTTCTTGACAATATGCGCCCCTGTATGGTATAAACAATCTAGAATAACCATGGTAAACTGGTGCCATGGTTTCAGTGATTGATCAAATATAATTCTAATTATTCACTGACACAGCTAAGTTTTAGGAAGGATCTATAGTACTTAATAAATATCATCACTTGTATTAATCAGAATGTTATTAATAGTAATATTTCAAAAATTATGAAAAACACTGCTGTATCTCTGCTCATAAATACTGCCATTAGGCACCTGCCCATCCAACATCCTAACTTTTAACTTTAATTCAGCTGACTCTCTTAGAATAATAAATTTATTTGGAATACTGAGTCAAATAAATAGGCCATTACATATTTGATCCTTATCAGTGCAACAAGTGACTTCATCAACAAGCTGAATCTTCCCTGTGCTACATTTTTTTATTGCACTTACAGTTCTGTGCACAATAAATACAGAAATAATAGTGAGAAAAATAGGAGGAAGGAAGATTAAGGCTACTCAGCCATGTGGTGACATTCCATATGGAGAAAGCAGCACAGATGACATGAAAGCAAGAGTCAGTTTGGAAAGAATATGAGTATTTTCCCTCAGTAAGACAGTCACTGGCTCCCCTGATGTCAAGACTCCCACCTGCAAATAATTCCATTCGAATGCAGTTCCCTAATAATTTTACCTTGAGTTGGCTTGATACACACACATCCCACTAAGTCTGATTTCCCACTGCAAATCACCTGCACAGACTTCCCTTCTGTACTCCCATCTTCTCTACTATTAACCAGCTATTAGCGAGAGTCTTTATGCTTCAGGGCACAAACCATTATCCAAACAAAACAGGTCAGAAAGACTCTTCCTTTAATGGGCAAATCATTCCATAAATATCTACTCGTTCTTTCACCTGTATCTAAAACATTTTGCATAGATCACTGTTAAGAGATAGGAAATTTGTCTAGATAGTGCACTGACCTGAAACAGCATTTTAATTTTATGTTCCCACTTTTCAACTACATGCTCCTAAACAAGACACTCCTCTTATGTATAGATAAGTGCTTACTATTCTCCTAAGAAAACCCCACTCCAGCCCCAGTATCAATGCAATCAATATTAACTAACCTTGTAAAGAATGTGGTTTAGATGTATCCGCAAAGTTTGCCTGATGATCACACGGGTGAAAAACTAGCTGTTGCAAAACAGCAGGACATATTGAAGAGAAGCTTGAATTTGATACGTGACTGTTGTTCGGTATCCCATGCAAATTAAAAATTTCCTCACCAGTCAAGCACTGGAACAAAAAGAGATTTTGCCAACTTAATACATTAATGCAAAGCCAAAAAATAAGTCATACACTGAGAAACCCAAGAATTACAACATGAAAATACTGTAATACATTTTCAAGGAAGTGTACACAGTGTTTATACGCTGTGTGTGAAAACACTGTGATTGTTTAATGCGAAGCACAAGTGATTCAAAGTGTTTTAAGTAAAATAAATCACAAATCAATGAAATGTTTTAAATAGACATTTGCAAATCTTATGCTGTACGAACCAGGACAGTTAAACTTTACAATATATTTGGAAAAATAGCTTCAAAGTAATTAAAATTTCATGTAATTACAAAATAATTAAGTTTAAGAGCACACCAGATACAGTTAATATCTCAGTGACAGAGTATGTCAGAAAACGATTGCCAATTCAGTGATTGCTTATTCATGGAAGTGACACTTCTACTTTACAACAATGTTTCTTATCTCCCCAAATTAGCTGTTTAAAAAAAGTCTAAACATCAGCAGCACTCAACATGTTTCATTCATTTTATAGCAATAACTGTTAAGAGCAAACATTGTTTTGTAAAACCATCTCGTATTCCAATGAGATACACTCTTACTTGGGATCTTCACTTTGATTTCAGCTCAGGACATAACAGTATCTAATGGCTCAAGGATAAATGTTTAGCAGTGCTAAACCAAGTCAGGGACAGGGCTGGTTGCTCAATTTTTTTATTTCCAACCAAAAGGAAAATATCTTAAAATACATATCTACAGAGAAATTGAGTATTTCTAAATACTTTATATCACTGAAGTCTTCCATCTAACACTTTCCATTTATTTACATTCATCATTTCCTACAACAATAAGGAAAGAGTGTTCTTTTTTTTGAGTGTAAACAAAAGTGATTTGGCTTATTGCTGTACAACAAACAGATATCAAGGTTAAGTCTCAAGACAAAAAAAAAAAAATATGTTTTCCTTCTATATGAGATACCAAGTTACAGCATGACTCTCCCTGCAGCAAATCTCAGTGTGGCTGCAGAAGTAGAGCACTGGAAGCCTTTGCAAAATAAAAAAAAAAAAAGTCACTCCCTGCTCTTTTCAATTTTGCTAGCCTTCAATTCCACAGCACTTCTCCAATAATTCAAGATTATTCTTCATAAAGCAAATTCCTTCTAGAGATAAGCCAAAAAACTGCAAGTCATTTACTTCAACACATCTGTTTACGCATCTAATACTGCCCAAAAAGTGAAAGGCATGCACACATCGTTTGAATGTGACTACTTCAGATTTAGCTTGGAGGAAGAGAACATGCAGGCCAATTCAAGTGACTTCAGCTAAATTACATCCAGGATGTTTCTGTCCTTCCTCTTAAACAACCCAGTCTAGCTTGAACCTAAACATAAGTATAAATTTTTTTAAGGCTATGAGACCTTAACAACTCAAATATATGAAAGCAATGTGCATATACTTTCAACTTTTTATGTCAATGCTAATGTCCAAGTGTCACATATAAAATAAATATAGCTTGATAACAGAATTTTTTTTTTAAGCATGTTGCTCTGTTTAATCTCAATGGAAGCAGTACACAAAGAAAGTATCACTGAAAACACAGTATTTAACAGCCCAACACATGAATCTCTGGAACTTTCTAAACTATGTGCCTAATCATTTTACTATTAGCTCTGCATTACAGAATAATGCAAAATACGCAGCTAATATGTCCAGTGTGAAACAAAAAGAGGATAGTTGCAGTGTATAGGCGTCGTTCCTATATGGTGTTTCTTGTATTAGTGGCTCAGAGAACCATGTCTGGAAGTCTACAGTGAAAAGCCCTTAGAAAAACAAGCCAACAGGAGCTAAGAATTCATAACATAACTACCTCTAAGAGAAATAATCTTTAACTATCTCATTCCTAGAAATATAATATATATTACTAGTTATTTTAAAAAACTATAATATATTAGTATTAATACTAGTTCACAAAAAACCAAATCACGTTGTAGGTAGAAATTATTATGGACATTACGGAGAGAAAATAAATGAAGACACAGCATGAATTAGTAAACTCGAGACTTGTAACTTTGGGTACATACAAACATGCAAGTGAGAAATACCATCGGACAAGAGCTCTTTTATGTGAGGATGAGAAACAGCATTTTATTTAATTACTATTATTGTTTTGATCAGGGACGATCCCAGAGGATAATGATTCCTATAAATGATTCATTGTTAAAGTTACCTCATCCTCTCAGTAAACTCCTACATACATCCAAGAGCTAAAAAGCCAGCTTGCATGAGTTCATTGGCACAATGAGAGGATTAATTAAAAGATTAAATCTATTAGAAGCCTTGGATTGGAGCAACTCATGTTTGCAAAGTGCAAAACTCTGCATTTATCTTTGGAGGATAAATACATTAAGACAGACATGCTGCCGTAAAAATATAAGCTATTTATTTTGTAAGACAGACGGGTGATCTCAGCAGAAAGGAAATTTAGCCTCATGGAACAGGGGATTGAGAATGACATCTTGGTTCACCAGGTCTACAGTCATGTCTGTCCCCTGCTATTCAGTAAGCCTTGTCATAGCAATTAGGTGAGGGGACTGGCTATAATGTGACTGTCACCCGGTGTTTAATAAACAATTGCAAAAAAAGATATGACATAACTGATCATGTCCCTGAACTGTTAAAAAATAATTTTAAAAAGGCTGTCATCACAATTAGAGAGGACTTAAATCAGTAGAATTTACACAATTTCAAAGCATTCAGACTTTAAAAGAATTAAACCACCAACTGGGTTATTTTCTCCTAGTAAGGCTCTCCCAAAAATGATTGACCAATATGGGAATTTTTTTTTAAGATGGTAAATGAAAAAGTGATGCCCAACTACCTAAAATCTCTTTACACCAGTACCTTTATAAATGAAAAGCTGATGCTAGCTCACCACATCCTTTGAAGGAAAGGATGGGATAATTGCTCAGACAACAATAATGCAGAGAGGACCTCTAAATGGAAAATTAACAAAAATTGCTACAGTACCAACCGGCTTGTAAATGCTTCGATTCCTTTTCTGATCTTCTGTCATATTCTTACCTTTGCTCTACCTTTGTTTTATCTGTAGCATTCCACACGTGAAGTAGTAAGATACCCAACAGCAACCTGGACTGCAGTTTCTAGATGTTTCCAGATTAAATACTAGCCTAGTCCACACCAGGGCTGAGCAGTGGGTCACACAGTACCAACAGCAAAGAAAGAATGCAGTGAGTATCTCTCTAACCAGCATTTGGTTTTGTTTTAACTCAGCCTGAGTCTGGATAAGGCAAAACAGAGACATACAACTATATCTTCCTCAACTTACTTGTAACAAATTAAAGCGTCTAATGCTGATGTGGTGACATTTTTTTGTCACTCAGCACAGGTAAGAACTGGATGCTAGGAGATGACCGTGCCTTCAATAAGCAGCGCTCCATAAGGAGGAGTCAAACCAGATGAAGCTGCTTGAATGCACTTGTGTGTTTTAGGGATTACACACACACCCCCCAACATGGTCGAGGCAGCTGTTCATGCCAGGAGCTGTACTGTCCATGAATGCTGAAATTCACTGAAAATATTGTAGAAATAAGACCTTTGGAAGGCAGAACAAATCAGTCTATTTATCTTTTCACTGGCCAAACATCATCAGGTCATGGTGTTGGATCAAGACCATAAACCACACTCTGTCAGGCCATTCCCCCTTCTTTGAAAAAACACAAGTTGTAACTAGTGAAACACTACCAAAAAAAAACCCTAAAAAAAACAACAACAAAAAAACCAAAACATGCAAAAGCAGAGCAGATACTAGTCTGGTTCTAGTCTATCTGAAACACCAGAGTTACTGGGTTTTGACTCATCTTGAGGTGAAAATTAATTATATATTCTTGTGAATATTAATAAAGATTTGAACTTCATTTTGTCCAAATGTCTTGTTTAAAAATTAAAATGCATTATATTAAGACACAGTATTCAGGCACAACATACAGACTGGCATAAAAATAGATTTAGAAAAGTCAAAGAAGGAAATTGGAGCATGATTTTAGCACCTACTGATTCAGGTCAAAGCACAAACCAAAGGTGATGTTAGCAAGTTTTCTGCCCAATGCCAGTTTACCTGCCATGTATTTTTTGACCAAAACTTTTGAGCATGTAATTTAATCCTCCAGCATGTACATATATGGCTGTCATGCTACAATGAGCACAATGATAGAAGATCAAGTATAGTTTTGTGTTTTTACATCTTGCTAATAATGTAAAATACAGAATGAGTAAACATGCCATCATCTATTATACTGTAATTGTTAATCTTATCTCTATTAGAAGGACTAAACTGTTAGAATTCCATAGTAAAATGTAAAAAACAGCAGTGACCAGTTTGTGAGTTTGCTCAGTTAATACTTACTTCTCAGACAGGAAGTTTTAGCTTATATATTAAGGAAAGATGATAACAGAAAAATTGAAGAACAAAGAAAATACAAACATAAAATAAAAAAGAATAATAAAAGTGCATGATGAAAGAAAAGACCAAAAGCATAAGGAAATAGAGACAGTTCAATCAAAAATCCCAACATAGTACTAAAAAATGTTTTCTTTTTTTGTGTTTTACAAGAAAAAAAATTAGCATTGTGATGGACATCACAGGACAGAAGTTACCATAAATGCCTACATGAATATACATTCAACACCATCATCAAATTAAATATTTTTTTCTTCTCAATTATCTTTTCAAGTCAATCTGGTATCAACGGAAGATGAAATCAAGCATCTATCTTTTTCTGACTTACACATCCAAACTCTCTCAATCTTTAAGAGAATGGATCAGCTTCTGGTGAATCTTCTCTTATGAGGTTAATAGGCTTACCAAAATTATGAACAAAACATTAAAACAAAACACTAATACTGGGATAAAACTAAGAGAGACTGTTTCTTCCTACTAGCTTTTGAAGTGCTGTATCACCTGTCCCTTACAGACCAGCTCTCCACTAAAAATTACTTCAGGCTTGGCTGAGAGACTCTCTGATAGAGCAGGGGTGTGTTATCTTGATTGGAAGAAAGGCCTGGGAGTCATCCTACTAGCTCTGGACACTTAAGTTAAGAACTGGAAGTCTAAGATAAACCTTGTTTCCTCCTACAGTCATGTATTTATGCAGCCTGAATGGATTCCGCCTACCCGAGAAAGACCTAAACCACCCCTCAGAGGTATTTACTTTCCTCCATAGGGAATCGGTAGAGCTTAGGCCTCTGATGCCTTCCAACACCCAAAGTTAGATTAGGCCATTTTATGTCTTCTGTCATAACCAGTAGATTCTCTAAATTATCAACTTGTAAGCACTAAGAGTCACAGTGTTTGAAAATGATCATGTATGATTTACTTGGTACAAGTATGCATTTGTATACACCTGCCCAAAGTCATTGATATACTTAACATCTATTAGGGATCAAAAGCTAGGAGGTAAAATACACTTGCTTAAATGGTACTAGCTGATGGAGCAGCCGTAAGGCCAATTTTAAAAAAGAATACAAGCAATTCAGCAAGAGCATACACATTTCAGTATGGTATCTTAGATAGTATTCAAAATGAACACAACTAGAATAGGCCTGTAAAAAAATTTGTTTCAGTTAAACCTTAAATGACTTATGAGGAACATGCATTTACAATAATAAGATAGAGCATTAGGTTTTTTGGTGGTGTTTTTTTTTTTTTTTTTTCCTCTAGCCTGTGCCAAAGCCTGTGTACGAGGGCTACGTGCTTTTGCAGAGGAAAAACCTGGAAGACTGAAGAATCTACTCATTTCTATGCCCTTTTAAAGAAAGCTCCTTTTCATAGCCATATTCCACACTGCAAACTTGTACTTAGCCTGTGTGGCTGGGAATGTTTATGTTTTTAATACACTGTGTTGGAACAGTGTTCAATTTGTGAGATTTGAAAGCAGTGACTCTAGCAAACACTGCCATGCTTAGATTGAATACGACATTGATTTTAGAGGCATTAACTCCCAATTAAACTTTGGTAAGGGTAAAGACATCACAATTGCACTCTTTCTGAAACAAAGGGAGCTTATCCAAGGTTTGTCTCTTTCACAGAACAAGCAAAAGAGCTACTACTCCAAATGTAAAAAAAAAAAATTTCTCAAGGTCCCTAGAACCATGCCTCTTCTGTTTCTCATGGCGTTGAACCAAACCAGAGCAAACAGTCATCTCTGCTTTCCTTTCATTTTTGTGACTGACTTCATGTCCCTGATTCTTGAACATAAGGAAATCTCCACTAGCCTCAAGATTCCCCTTCAAGGAAACAAACTTAGTCTAGGATGCTAGAGAGATACAAAATTTCACAGACTTTGAAAGTAGCGATGAGGTCTGAATTTTGTACGGAGACATTAAGCAGAAGAAAATATTTTCATGGTTCAAAGCTGCGCCGGGGGAGGTTTAGACTGGATATGAGGAAGGGTATCTTTACTGAGATAAAGTGGTTGGACACTGGAACAGGCTTCCTAGAGAGGTGGTCGGTAGCCCAAGCCTGTCAGTGTTTAAGAGGCATTTGGACAATATCCTTCACAAGATGCTTTAACTTTCAGCCAGCCCTGAATAGGTCACGCAGTTGGACTAGATTATCTCTGTAGGTCCCTTCCAACTGAAATAGTCCGTTCTATGAAAAGTAGTATTCCAATAATATTTAGTCAGCAAATTAAACAATTGTAAACATTTTTAGTAGATGAATTGACGGGTGTACATTTTTGCACTCAACTTAGACAAAAGATGTGACAATTTCTGAAGAAGTTTCTTTACGCAAGTAGACACGTCTATAATCAAGTTGGTGCTATCACATGACAATTGTATTTTAACAAGTCCCAAAGATTTGCTTATACAACTCTCGGAGGGAAACACCAGCTGATTCTCATACACTTTTCGCTGTTGTCCTGATGCTATTTACCCAGGAAAAGTGCCAGTTTAACCGCTGAGCAACGAAGAGGCAGAACAGCTCACTGATGCATGGCAGTTTCTCCCCTGCCACAAGCTGGTCTCACCAGTGGACCGGTACCTTTTCCCAAAACCCCGGCCCAGCGCCCCAAGAGACCTTTGCTCCCTCCCTCCCCGCTTCAACGTAAGGAAACACGACGCCGACGAGATTTAAGAAACTACGGAGCTGCCCACCCCGTTCGGCGCTCTCGTTCCTGGACATGCGTTTCCAGCCCAGCCCTCACCGTCGCCGCGGAGCCAAAGCGGCACCCGGACAAACCCGGCTTCCGCCGCCCCCGCGGTACCTGGTTGTGGTGCAGGTGGGTCAGCGGCAGCACGGCGCTCAGGGCGGGCGCGGCGCCCAGCTGGTGCAGCAGCGCGGAGACCTGCCCAGCCGACAGGCTGTGGTTGGCCCCGAAGACGCGCAACACATCGTCGGCGAAGGACACCGCGGTCGGGGCGCCCCGCGCCGCTGCTGCGCGTGTAGGCATCTCCAGCCCCGCGGGACGCGGCAAGTGTCGCTAAGCGCGCAGCACGGCGCAATCCCTCCGCACCGCCCTCGCGCCGCCACCGCCTCTGCCCACGCGCCCGGGTCTCCGCGGGGCGGGAGCGGCGCCCGCCCAGCTCGGCCCCTCCCCGGGGCGTAGTGGGGAGACGGGGCGGGCGAGCGGCAGCGCGGCGGTGCCCCCACGGCTCCGCATGAGGCGGGCGCCGCTCCCCCGCGGCCAGCCCCCTGCCCCTTGCGGAAGCTCCCGGGGGGGACGACAGTCCCGCTCTTCGGTCCCCGCCGCGGTGTCGGGCTGCTTCCCGAGCGTTAGCCTGAGCCCGCAGGGCCCCCCCGTAACCCTGTGTCACGACAGAAGGGTGGCACGGGGCTGTCCGGAGATGGCCCCAACACGCGGGAAAGGAGGAAGCTACGAAATTCCTCGCTGCTGCCAGCCCTGGCCCAGGGGCCACACAACTACCAGACGCATCCACGGAGGCACACAGACTTTCCTGAACTGCCCCGAGAGCTGTCCCCAGACGTACACCTGCTGAGCTCAGCCCGCCCGCCTTCCCCTACCTGCCACGCAGCACGCACCCTCTCCCCATGCCTGGCCCTACAGGCAGGCCCTGCACCCACCTGCCGTGACCCACGATAGTCGAGGTCAAGGTCCGGGCCCCGGCCAGGTGCACAGGCCCTGCCGTACACACCTCACCAACAGTATCTCCCCAGTCGAGGCACCTGGACCTTGGAATGACCCGTTCGGTTGGCAGCCTGTTAGGCAACTCGCTGCTCTCAGGCCCCCTCCCTCCCACAGGTTGAGACACAGATTTGTGTCTACTCTACCTTTTTAGGAAGTTTTAACGCATACAAAAAAGCATGTGATTTCATGCATCCTTTTTAACAAACACAAAGTTGTGACTGGTCACAGGTATCTTCTTGGGGGCTGTGACTCAAGTGGTTTAGATAATCCTCATGTTTCAGGACAGCAGCCATGTAGTAGTGGCTCCAGCTCAGAGGAGATTTGCACTAGTAACAAGTTATTCTGTAACTGCCCGTTACAAAATTTCTTATATAGCCCTGTAGTAGGCAGCGTTAGCATATTTTTTAAATTATGTAATTTTTAAACGGGTTCTCATTTAGGCCTCTGTGGAACTATGCCGAAATACATGAGTTGAGACACTGTCCCCAATTCCAAATTTCTAAAACCAGAATTTGGCACTGTATTTGCCAAGCGGCCTGAGTACAGCACTAGGAAGGAGGCTTGGTTAAAGATACTGCCACAAGCAGTGAAACTCATTTGGATAAATTCTTCACAAACAACTTCCATACCACAATTCACAAAGCATCTAGCAGAAAAAAAATGCCAGCAGCATAACCCACTATACTGGGGAAGGGGGAACAAAACAAAAAAAAAAATGGAGAGCACTACAATCATATAAATACTATGGGAAAACCTAAACATTACTCTTTCTGAAATAGAGCCTGAATAGCTAAGACACTTTCATGCTTCCCTCATACTTGGCTGGTGGCAGCTAAAACAGCCCCAGCACAATTTAGTTGCAGGTTGTTCCAAATGACAGCCCCCGTCTGTGCTGATTATACCACCAGCCATGGCTGATGATGCTGCACCATACCCACCTCTCCATTTATGTGTGTATTTTGGGTCTCTTCCTGAGAAAGCAACACAAGATTTCCTTTGCTGCTAAGGGAACCACGACATTCTTCTTCAGGCAGCAGCTATGTCAGTCAGTATGGCACCTCCTATACTTTCTTCTTCAGTGTGTCTACTTCTAAACACAGCTCTAGTAATAGTTGATTATTGAAGGCACTGTGAAATTTAAAGAAGTCTATTTTTGACAAGTGCCTTATGACCAGGAAATAAACTGGAAACAACTGCGAACTGGTAAAAACAGGTAAATCAAAACAAATTGCTGGTTGCATCAAAAAGATTTGTCAGTGCTCTGTTGTGCAGGGCCACAGGGTTAATCTCAAAATTGATTATTTTAAGACTTCCTTTTTAATCAGTAACAGAAATATAAAGGATTATTTAAATTAGTGTAATTAAACAAACTCACATTTGCATTAGTTTTTAGGCCCATATTTGCATAATGCTGAAAAGTTCAAGGAATTCCTGAATAATTCCATTAGGAATTATTCTCTGTTGCCAATCCTCTGCAGAATGAAAATCCTGCTCTATTTCTGAGAAACAGCCAAAATTTTTCCTCAAGGACTGATGCATTCATACTGCTCTAGTTTAAAAGGGAAAAAAAAAGTTTCAAAACTGAGCATTACCAAAAGAGACTGCAAGAGCTAGAAGGGCATAGTAAGATCGTGTACCTTTCAAACTGTACATACAGCATGAAGTACTACTCCAGATTTTGTGTACATTCTTGTGATGTACAGACCCAATCAGAAAGCCTCATCTTTGTTCATGTCAAGTCTGATAAAGCTTAGCCAAATACTAACAGAGCCAAATTCTCTTTCTCAAAGTGAAAGAACAATCTGTTTGTACACTGTAAACCAAGTATGTCCCAACAGTACTTCATGGTCCTGATTCGCTATTGTGTTGGTGTTTTTTCCTGCTTTTATTACACCTGTGCAATGTTACTGTCACATTTAAACCACCACAACGTGCCAGCACACCAGATGGTGACTGGCAGTGGGCAAGACGACAACACATAATTAGCTTCTCCAATCTTCTAAAGGGCCAAATCCTCTCTGAAGTGGGTTTTCTTCAGAAATTCAGTGAAGCTATAGCTAATTACGTCAAAGCTAGCATGATTTGTAATCATATGTGTTATCTCAAAATCAGAACCACCCTCTCTGCTTATTGTCATTCAAACCAATTGAAACAAATATATTTGAAAACAGCAGTCAGGTTATAATTCTGTCATTTGGCAGGTAAAATAGACACACCCATCCCTTGTATTAACATTTGCACCCTTTTTCTCTTAACTCTTAGTTGGATTAACTATTTAAAATAGGATTAAAAGTGATATCCTGTAACTAAATGCCCTTGAATGAAATTACATATAGCAATGGGTATTTCTAGGGAAAGTATCTATGTAGATACGTAAGAATATTGAACTGACTTTTTTTTTTTTTTACATATTTTCCATAATTAATTCTCTTCACTATTGTAAGTGAATTCCCAGCAGCTCTATTTGTTCATTTTTAACTTGGCCAACCAGACTCAAACACTCACAGACACTATATTTTAACTTCCAGAGTCTCACAGTCAAATAAATTACAGATTAGAAGCATGCTAAGATAGATACTCAGTTTTCAGTATTGCCAGTTCAGGAATCTTGCAGTTCTCCTCAATTCCATGCTCTTGCAAATACTGAAAGGGAATTCAGGGATCAGAGCTCTAGGAACACAGTCAAAGGGTACTGCAAAGACTGAAAACAACAGAAGCCAAATTAAAAAAATATTGTTTGGCTTAAAAATCTTAAGCTAAAAAAATCTCATACATCTGCAGATCTTGACACATTTTTGAAAGCTTGTGTTCATAGAATGGCACTGGAAACATAACCTTATATATCATAGTGGAAAATTTTCTGAAATTACAGACTTAAAAGGAATCTTTCCTTTAGGGCACATTGGCCAAAATACCTCATATTGGTACAGTAAAACAAACATACAAAGGGAAAAGAGGGATCTCAAGTTTTACAAAAGAGTTTGATCCTGTGATTTTAATAGTGAATTACAAGTGCTAGGGGCATGATACGGACCTCAAAATATGAGAGGTATAATGGCATTGCTATGGTAAATCAATCCTAACTTGCTGCTTTTCTGAGGCTTCACTATAGGTACCATTTGTGTATTGTTTACTATCCTGAGAAGCTTGCCTCATGCAAAAGGTTAACATTATGCAATAGATTTCACCCAGCAAGAGGTATTACTTGCTCCACAATTCTCTACTAGCCAGTTCATTAGCTTTCTCTCTGTGAAACTGTAAAATACCCTGTTTCTGATAAGAAATGTGATCCATTTGTTCCTTAGGAGTAGATATTGTTTAAGCAAGTATCTTTAAAAACAAAATCTCTAAAATAAAAGAATCAGATTAAAATCTTCACTCTTTACAATTTTAAGTACTAATATATTGAGATATTTAAGGATCTTCCACCACAATAAGAATAAGAGTTCTCTTTAATGGAGATAAGCAGATGAAATTATCTTCAGTTTATAGCTGCTCATTAGAAAACTGAGCTTAATAAAATCCCACTGACACTTTACAAATATTATCTGTCCACACCTAGTTAGTGAAAGGTCAAGACTACCTAGATCATATTTCTAGTGTCAAAGCTTAAAACTGTTTTGAATCTAAAGTTTTGGCCTAGAGGTGTCTCTAATTTTCAGTTGGTAAACAGGCTTCTAATTTACAAATCCAGTAGCTTCTGGGCTACAGTATGAAGCAAGCTAGTGCCTGGAGAGCTGAGCCAACCTATATAGCAGCTGTGGGTCATGACTCAAAGTAACCAAGATAGGTGCATAGATATAGGAAATAATAAACTTTCTTAAAAGAGAACAGTATCCACTGCAAAGACAAGTACTGCTCATGTTGTCACATTGCTCAAATAACCTTTACCAGAAGAGTCATCTTCTAGAAAACACACAGGTCCTTTTTCTTTTTTCCAAAGTTGCAAAAGTTTTTTAAAAAAATCAAATAGACACTACACATTCTTATCAGTAAAGCTTCTTTTTTTAAGAGGAGGGAAGTTCAGAAGTTTGGAGTCCTTTGTCAAGGTAGCCCTATTTTGAACTGTAGCATTATAAAAAAAGAATTTTTACATTTAGAAATTCAAAGTGAAACATTTCAGCTCTTCTCCCCAAGTCTTCAAACACACTTTAAAATTTAAATTTTCTATTGTTCAAAAATCAGATCAAAAACAACGTTAAAGTCTCAAAATCACTGATTAAACAATTCATGTTTTGTAGGAACATGCCTAGTAGTGACCTCTTACCTGGTGATGACCTTTAAATCCATCAAAGGATCCCAGGGGAGGGTCACAGTACTTTACCGAAAACTACAAGCCTGGATTATATTGAAATATCTGCACTGAATTGTATGTATCTAAAGAACAAGGGTTACCGCAGAATAAAGGAGCGGCAGTCATATGTCAATATTAGTATGATTAGATAAGCAGAGTAGTGTCAGCAGGATGTCTGAGACACAACATGCTGGCATTGTATTTTACAGGCTAGATTCTGCAGAGATCAAGACGAACCCTATGAGAGCGCAATGCTAAACCTGCTGCAGGAGTCATTTAGGTTTTTTTCCTCATAATCCAACTGGGTGAAAAAGTAGAGTCTCCAGGGCAGACACCAGAACAGCCTTACCAGCTCCCATTACAGGGCCTGGGAAGAAAACAATTGCTCTGGACATTTTCTATATCAGTGGCCTTCAATACATCAGTCCTTTCTTTTGTTTCTTGGAAATACAGCTGCTAAACATGCTTGAATAAGCAAATTCTTTCTGAAAACATGAAAACTCAGCTCTGGGTTTGCAAATCATGTCAATATGCTTAGCACACCTCCAAAATAGATGCTGTACCGGCCGCAGAGATTGGGAAACGTGCAATGAACTCAGCATAATTTTTCAACAACTACTACGAGAGAGGGGAGAAAAGGCGCTATAAAGGTAGAAGACATCTTAATTCAGAGGAAAACCACAGTTGAAGCTAACACTTTCCTAGTTTGGGATGCAGTGGTTATCATGCAGACTCAGGCCCTTCAGTCACTTCTCTTCTACACACCTACTTAACACCAAAATTTTAAAAGTTCCAATTAACAGACAGTACTCCCAGCCTGCATGAATTCTTAAGCATTATTGCCATGTCACATTTAAATTCAGGATATACTCAAAACTGTGGTGCTCTAATCTATTAAAATAATATCACCCAAATGACAAAGTTTTAAAATTTGAGACATGGCTGTTAGTCAAATACTCAGTCATTTGGGGGATATTACTTGAACACAGAAAGCCTCTCAGTTTTAACTACATCCTGGGTGCGTTTTTGCGTCTAACTCCAGTTATCTAAGTAACAAAGTGTGTTAACATGATTTCAAAGATATTTTGTATCATTCTGTTGCAAGACCAGCAGTATTATCACAAAGGAGCACTAGAGTTGCATGCAGTTTATGACAGCTTTGAACTCTTTGCTTTCATGTACTTGTTACAAGTATTTATCACCTAGGTCAACATTCAAACTCTGCCTAGAATGAAAACAGGTTTTGTTTTGTTGAAAAGTATTAGAAAACAGGTTTTCTAAAACTCTCACAACTCATAATTATGCTGTAGAATACAGTCACAGGATGCCTTTGAGGCTAGATAAGAACTAAACAGGATTGAATATTCATATTAATAATCAAAACATTCAGGTACAATAAAAGAGAAAAGTGTGTGAACCCTTACATATAGGTATAACAGTTAGGTATGAGGCTGCCTACAGACAACCTTACCAAGTATGGATTTCATACACGCCAAGGTGAAGCTTCTAATACCATACACAGAAGGAGCACACCAGATCAACCAAAGGTGGTTCCTATTTCATCTTGAGGTTATTCAAATCTGAAGCATTACATGTATGAATTATTACAGACTTAGTTCACACAACAGTGTAATCCATTTCCATACTTATTTCACTAAATATGAGTGTGCATAAACACAAGAGAGGTGTTTAGAATATTCTACTAAATAATTTATAGGAAAATCTTTAACATATGCAGCCAGAGGTACAAGGACACCCATAGGCTATTCACAGCACTTGAAACCTAGTGTCTGAAGTATCTAGTAAAGAAAGCAGAAAAGAAGATTATTTTCACTGTTACTGTAAATAGAATTTGCACATTTTTTAGAAATTATCTTCGGACTCTGAAAGGTAATAGTAACTTATGTACTTCAAGTACTTTTAGAATGCTTGTCCCTTAAAGGAAAATACACACAATTCAGTGAAACAGAGCTCTTACTGTTTTCAATGATCTGTATGTTTTCACAAAGGGCATAGAGATGCATCTGACTTCAGGGATATAACTGAGCTGATGCTTGTGTGCTAAAAGTCAGTTGAGTGGAATAAGCCCTGCCAAAGGGTAACGCTGACACTAGGTCTTCCTTCAGCAATTACAGCAGAAGCACCGAATAAATACCTGTTTCAGTTCCATGTGTAAATCAAACAGATTCAACTCACATAACAGTGCATTCTAGAGCTCACTAGAATTTATTGGTGAAAAAAGCCCCTCTCTGAGGGTTCCTCACATGCAGAAGGAAACAATACTTCCACAGTAGCAAGTAGCTGTTCATCAATGTTCATTCACTGGCTTCTCCCTTCTCTTCCCAACAAACTTTCTAGTCAAGGAGAATACTTCAGCATCCACCCTTCCCCCAGTGCCCTGTTTTCCATGATACGTCACTCTGTTGACAAAGCATGAGAAGATACACAAAATTCATATTCCCTTGGCATTCTCACTTATAACTACAGGAAAGCTGTGTATATGCACAGTGGCATTTCAGTATTATTTGACTAACTCATCTGTAACAGCCTTTGGCAGCATGAAGTGTAAGCCTGAATCTTCTCTCACTAGTACTCAAAGTGCCAAAATGTTAAAAGTTATTTCTGACAAGCAAGTATTTAATGTCTATCTACCTAGATGGTGGTGGTGATTTTCAGATTTGAATGCTTACTGTGTAAGAGTTTCTAATGCAATTTGTAACTTTACCATGGCACACCTGTTTTAAGAGCTTTATTTAGTGCTGGAGTTGGATGTTACAGTGTGTGTGTTTGGTGGGTTGTTGGGCTTGTTTTTTTGTTTTGGGTTTTTTTTTTGGGGGGGGAGGGAGAAGGAAAACCATTTTTAAGTGACAGCAGACTCTTTTAATATTCAACTGGTTTTGCTTTAAAATCTTGTACCCTCATTTAGGCCTAATGCTATTAAGCCTAGCTTACTGAGGCAGGAGTACTGCCAGCTCTGCTGAGTAGTCTTTATACATAATGTGTACAGAAGGCCAAGGCTTAAGTCATGAATGTACCAGAGCATTGATTTTAAAGGAGTCAGGAATTTACAGAACCAGAAAGGTTCTATGACTAAAAAGAAATATGCTTTAAAAAAAAGTTTTTGGAAGCTGTATGCTAACTTATCATGAGGTCAGAATACTGGAAAACCTCCAGAGAACCATTGCCTATGTTTATCACAACTGCAACATGGAAAATACCACAACCTTCCAAAGTATTTACTATCAGATTTGGAATAGAAAGTGTTAAAATAGCTAAAGAATAACACAATACAAACATTTGGCAGAGAATACTTCCTGAACAGGTTACAGGTTAAAAAAAATTAGTCCTACGGATTTGCAGCTGTGGGTCACATGAAAAAATTCACAAAAGAAATCAGACAGCTAGTTCAATAGCATTAACTTAAAGAAGCTGGCTGCAGAAGTTTTCAATAATTTTATAGCTCAATTCACACATTGGTTTCTTATGATCCTAACCCTAAAATGCTGTAGAGGATTTCTAGTCCATGTAGGGGATGTATTGTCCATTAACACTTTTAGAAGTCTTTGAAGATTAAATATATTATGTTAAGTCCTTTGAGTCAATTTATACTCTTCTGGTATAAATCAGAGTAGAATGTCTCTGGCAAAGCAGAACAGAGGACGAATTATAATCACAATTTACAAGTCAAAAATAAAAAGAGTCCCACAGTCGCTATTTGCTTGGCCTACAAAAGGTGTCCTCTCAAGCAAGACCAGCAGGGACAAAAAACATAAGAGTTCTGGTCAGCTTGTTCTCTGTTTTTGTGAGCTTGTCAGGGAAATGTGTGGACACAGCATGTTTCCAAGCTCTAGGCTGCAGCAGCAGACAATAAAATTGCTATAGATGAGGAAATGGCCTCTCTATATCCACTTCTACAGCTTTCAAAGTATACAAACATGAACAGATTATGAAATTATTAAAAAGAACTGAAAAACTTTGTGAGCAAATGTTAATAACTGTAAGAGAACCAATTAATTAGAACCCAAATGGCCTTAAGCAACTGCCCTAGAAATGGTTAATTTTGGGGGTGGGTATAGACCACCACAGGACAGAAGTGCACAGCACAGCCAATGAGAAAGCTTCATAAGTAAATAATTCTCAGTCTACTGCTTGACACCACATAGTTGTTGAGATTCCTAACATAGCTGCTGGCAGTTAATTATGATTCTTTAGGAAAGAAAGATTCACCATTTAATCCCTGTAGGTAAACACAGTTTTGGTCCTCACTAAAGGGCAACTGAAGCAATAGTTAAATAGCAATAGGCACCTCAAGTCTGACCTTCACCTGAGAATCTCAAAAACATTGAGTTTAACGAGCTCATCTTCCCAAAACCTGGAGATGAAGGAAATACTACATTTGTTTTCACAGATTAGGAAACTTACAAATAGTGAAGTTCAATGATTTAAATGTAAACAAGTGCATGGAATCCACTTTTTTAACTCCTACTGCATACCACCCCCTCCTGCTCTATAGAGCAGGTCTTGTAAAAAACACTATTCAACAAAGAGAAGGTGGTGTATAGGACTAAATTCCTAAACAAGAGAAGCAGAAGGGGTGAGTTCAAAATTTGAGAGGCAAGTTAAGACTTTTTTTTTCTTTTCAATAAATTCAAAACCCCTGTTATTTTAGGACATGCTGTAATTTTGTTGCTTGGGAGTTAGGGAGCAAAGTTAAACATAGGTTCACAATAACCTGGGAAAAGCACTACTATCTCCTATTTCTAGTAACACATTACTTAACTGTGGTAAGAGACGGCCCTCCCTAACTGTTCCAAACTTTTAGCTCATCTCTTTTGTAAGGAAAGCATTCATCATTAACACCTGTGAGATAACAGGCAAAGGATTTCATGTGTGGCAAAATTGCCACATCACTGAAATATCTGCCATCAGGTCAAGTGACAGCTGCCCAGAGGCCAGATGAGTTTTCTTCCAGAGACCATCTGAGGCAGAGCATTAAAACATGATCTTTGGATTTCACAGCATAGAAGGAATAGAAAAGGAAGGATTTGGAAAGCATCAAATAACAATTTGGGAGGCAGGGAAGGGGATGTTCAATCTGTAACTCCATTGCAAGAGGAATTCAAAATTTAAAAATGGATCTCAAATATGGTCCTGCATTTTAATTTTTTTCATGTTTTTGTCATTTCCAACATACTTATCACAGTAAGAAACATAATGATACCAAGTCCTGGCTTAGCCACTCAGATGGTGTTTGAGAAATCTGAAATGATCTCACACAGACTGGGAACATCAGAAGCTGTCAAAAACAAGTGTTTAAGAGAGCAAAACCAGCCAACTTGTTCCTACAGTACCCATTATAGATAGCAGCTCAGGGCTAATAAGCTCAGCATCACATACTACCTCATTCTGCTCAGTTGTATAGAGAACATTATTAAGAACAGATTCATTTCGTTGTATTGGTATATCTTCTATCACTTTCATGTTCTAAATTTTTAGAGAATTCAAACAGTATTGCTAAAGTATCCCACATTACATTATTAAAGACCCAAGAACACACACAAGTTCTGCATTGTAAAATTACCAATTTTGTGACATTTTAGGAATTTCTAAGGCCTGAATCCTCAAAATGCCATACATCACACATGCTTCACTCTGTAAGAGTATTTTATTAGCATTTTAGCATCCTAGGTTTTTTCATTAAGTGTTTAAAATTTGTGTTGTGATGAAAAATAATGCTTTAATTATAGATCAGTTATTAAATGTACAACACATTCAAAATGGATTTGCTTATACCTTACTAGATGACTGAAATATAAATAAAATTCAGATAATTTAGTGATAAATATACATACCTTTGTTTACAGAGAAAAGATTCTGTCACAGCACCAGCTAATAAATATTGTGACTATGTACTTAAATATTTACATCTTCATATTTCCATCTTCTCAGACATACTATTTTCCTTACCATTTATAAAGCAAACCTTTCCCCTCTGTCCTTCACTTGACTTGGTCGTAATATGAGCGAGTTTGAAATTTGAACAAAACCTCCTTGTTCCAAGAGTACAAGGGGCGGAGGAAGATGCAGCTAGAGAAATAGGTTGTTCTTAGTGCCTTACGCCACCCTCTTTGACAAAAGCCAAAGGATAGGACAGTAAAGAGGCCATTCAAGGGCAGCTGTTCCTGGATTACTTGTCTCCAGCTCCTTCGCCATACTTTGTTATGAAGTTTGCTGGTAAGTGGACTGAAAGTTGAGTTTTTTCATTGTTTTACTTTTTTTTAAAATAAGATTAGACCTCTCCGAGACATTTCGATGGTTATTCCAAATACAGGAAAGAGGTGTTAGCCTTATGATGGAAAAATGCAATAGTTAACACCTGACCTAATACTATTCACATACAATGGTGACTTTAATGTTGCCAGGCAAAGGTTGTACATATACAGAACTTCTCTTTTGGTCTTTTTAATGAAGCAATAGGATTTGACCTCCTTGATTATGAAATACCTGGCAAGGATATGGTCCATTGGAAGCAGAAAGGGTTTGATCATAACGCTAAATTGAAGAAGGAGAAAAATATTCATCTTCTGCTACAAGATTCAAGGAATAAATATTAAATGTGAAGTTATTCCCATATTCCAGTACGTGAAAACAACTGTCAACACTCAAGAAAGATTGTGTTAAACAACTGAAACACTTCCAAATTATTTATCCAAAATAAACTTTCATCAGAAAACTACCATGAACACTTGCTCATCTTAGCTCTTAAAAATTAGCAGTTGCTCTGGTTTTAAATCATTTCACACTCCTGAAAGTTCAGATTTTACATTATTAAAAATAATTATTATTTAATATCCCTAACCACTACAGTGTTTAACACAGAACAGACTAAGGCTTTGCCTCACTAAAACCAAAGAAAAACTCCTCCCATCTTAAGAACAGCCAGGATTTTGTAGCTTATAGGGAAAGGACTGGACAAGGATGGGGCACTTTGTTTCTCCTCTTTAATTTATAAGGAGAAATAACATTGTTTAGAAAACAAAGCAACAGAGCTCCAGTGTAAGGCCTGAATCAGTTTCATCATTTCTAGGAGACACACAGAGACAGCAGACAGGCATGGATATGGCCAACAGAGCAGTTATAGATGGCTGTTAGAGGACAAAGGGACAGAGCACAAAGTCAGGGACATCAACAAAAGAAGTGATAAACAAGTGTGCTGCTGAGCAAGGAACTGGAATCAGCCTGAGAAAGTCAATGTGGTGTTACCTTAAATAGCGTTCTCACTTGCTCCCTAGCAAGTTGTACAAAGTCAAACACGTTTCATGCAGTAATGGCTCATGACTATATTGCATTTTTTATTTTAATCTATAAGACACTTATTTGCTTTTTTAGGGCATTACCTTTTAGTCCTGTCACAGCAAACCCACAGTATCAGAGAATACATGGCACAATTCCTGCCAAGAGGAGGAGATTCAAAGCTGTCCTCTTGGCCTGCCCCCACCCTTGAATCCCAGCATCCTGCTGATCAACAGCAAGGGTTGTGCCCATGCAGTTTGTTCTGCTCTGACAGGTGCTGGCATTTGGCAGCATTCCCAGTAAGCAGACAGCTGCAGAGACAGGAAGACTTGGCTGCCAGTCAGAAAGCCAAGCTCATGGAAAGCAAGGAAGGATCCAGAGGATGCAAAGGTGTTAAATTCCTTCTGTGTTTTCACAATCCTGAAACAGCCAAAGGCTGCTCTAAACTATGCTGGCTGCCAGCAGTTGCAGGCACTTTTAAAGCTAGAACACCAACAAGAAAAAAAAAAATTAAATTAAGCACAGCCAAATATTTACCAGAAAACCTAGAGGACACCCCTTAGCTCTTTATCATCTTCCAGCTCATGACGCACTAAATTGAGCTGCCCAAATTATGCTGTCTAGATTAGTTGCAGTTCCAGATTTGGCTTGAAGCAATACACCTACAGTCTTTCCTCTAAATGAAGTCTAGCCTCTCCATCCTCCAAATTCAGACACAAGCTTTCCACTTTCTTCTGGAATTGCAAGGACTGTTTTGTTTCCATTGTTTAACAACTGTAACCCTACTGCTTTAGTGCTACACCAACAAGTAGGACTCCCTTGAAGCTGCTAGCAACACTAAAGACAATCTACTTGCAAGACTGAGCTTTCTTTCAATTCATCATGTTTATATGCTGAGGATCACATGTGTAAGTGGCACACAGAGCAGCAGGGAAAGTTACTTCTCCTTTTCCCTCTGTCTCCCTGCTCATACATTTCCAGAATATCAGCATAACAGCAGTCCTCAATTCATGAGTTTGGGCTAAACTTAAACAAGGATAATTATCAATTCAAATCACTTTGAACCTCAGCTTACTAAACTAATATTCTTGATTACACATAGGCAGCGATGCTCAAAGCGTGATTACCATAATCAGGGAGAGAGGCCATGAGAAGTTACTTAATGTCTTCTCAGTCAACTTTATCTACTTTTAGCACATCACTTTTCCCTGGACTAACGCTATTCCTGCTTATTTATCTTACACTAAACAGAGATTTATATTATCAGGAGACCTATGCGTTTGGCCTACCAAACCATATACAGATTCATTCTCCATAAAAATATGTTTAAAATTCCATTTTAAAAAAACCATGCTGCCATCCTGCCTAAGGTTGCAGTTTTGTCTGTTTGGGCAATGCTTTGCCATAGAAAATGGGCATCGTAGAGAAGTGGCACATTGCTGTCAGGAAAAGCACTGTATGCTTCTATGGTCAGAACTACACTAGATTATTTGCAGCTATTTGAATATTGCAAGAAGATTCATTAAAGCAGAAAGATTTTGTCCTTTAAGACATACAGATCAACATGGATACTTTTATTCCAAAATTGTACATGCAGCTTGCACAAACGTAAAAACTACATGGGGTTTAGGATAGTATAATCATTGGACTTGTTGACTAGGACAACCTGAGATTCCATATGGTAGTCTAAGTTAGAGTCATAGAACTGCATATGGGACAGAACCGTAAAAGAAATCAGAGTACATATAGACAGATTGGTAGGATTTGTAATATTTGTCCTCAGCTATACAAACTAGTTGCAACTTAGAACAATCATGTAGGCCTTTTATCAATGGAGATAATTGACATATCTTCAAGTCAGAGTCTGTCAAACAATGATAGATTCATTAATAAGATCTAGTATTTCTTATGGAAATAAATGAAGAAAGTCTGTCATTATCGTGAAAAGAGAAAGTACATCATGGCAAAGCTGTTCTTTTTTGTAGTATAGACACCAAATGCTACTTAGTTTGTTGGGGTTTTTTTTAATACACTGAAACCAGTTATTCAACACTTGCTGGGCAAAGAGCTAATACATCTCATTTACATTGGGGTTAGACATGGCACAGTTTCTAATCCACAGAAAGCTGTCCTTAAATTAGAGAGCAAACATGCTGTAAAGTTAGATTAGAATCCAGGATTTGAAAGCCTCCAAATGTGAGTAGAGCATTGGTTTATTTTTAGCACAGTCTACAGGGCTGATTTTAACAAGTTAATCCTGACCCAGACTCTAAAAGCACATATGCAGCACACCACTAGTTACTCGCACCAGTGTGTTAGTACTGTACTTCTAAAACAGTTTGGGGAGGGACAGGCAGAGTAGACAAGACCTTTGCATTACCATTTTACCCCCACGTTAGACACAGTTAACAACGCACATGAATACTACCATTAAAGTAGAGGCACAGAGAGAACTACATTTGCTAAGGAGCTAAGGACCTAATGAAAGAATTCAGCTATGAATCCAGATCTGAGTTTCTGCCACATCAACGATGACTTTCAGTCACTTACTGGGAACACCCAGTACATCAGCCTTTCACCAAGTACTTATTAAGGAGCCATTAATTACCACGTACCCAAGTGCTAGAGTATTTCAGTTCCCTCTGCTCTGATACTGGTATTGTTGTTCTTGATAAACCAGAATTGTAGCTAATCCTCTGGCTTTATGCCTGACTGTATATTTGGTTTTAGTGATATAATCTGACTGTGCTGGATGTTTTATAAGAAACATGCTGTTAAAAGGACATTTTGAAACTTTTTGATTTGTTTGGACAACTGAAAACTTGGCTGTCCCTGTTGTGGCCTTCTCTCTGCACAAACACAGCAACTCTGAGGGAGTATAAAATTATTTTGACACTATAAAGCAGGAATTTCAGTTTTGTTGTGAAGGTTTACTTGAGAAGTTAGGCAGTGTTCTGTGTTCCTCAAGTCCAGTTCCCCAGGCCCCTTTTCTTCAGTCCACCTCCTTTCCCCTTCTAACTCCTCTTCCACATCCCTTTCCAACCCAAACAGGACTTCTGCTTCACACCATCACCATCTCCTCTCTTCTGCTGCTGATTCAGTTCCCCATCTCTAACAGCGTGGGCACTGAGACCAAACTGACAATCCAAGCTGACTCAATCTACAGCTTCTTAGGTGTCTTGAAGCTATGCTCCTAGTTCCACAAGCCCATAAAGGTATGCTAGGACTTGTGCACGTGGGCTCCAAGCAATGACTGCCTCACCTGTGACACGATTATGTCTCAATCATTGGGAAATATTTTACAGCTTGCATAAACATAACAACTTTCGGACACATTTTATGAATGCCTATGTTTAGAAAGCATTCCTCCCAGGTTAAGGTAAATGAACCTGACATTTTGTTTCTGGATTTTCAAGTGGAGATACCTACTGTGATACACAGCTTTGCTAGCTTAATAATTCAGCAGTTCATACTTATGCTCTCATCAGCGATTCTGTCACTACAACTGCACTCAAACTAAACCCTGGTGAAAGTTTAGCTTCAGAGTGGTAGCATTCCAAGGTGGTGGTGTTTTCGGGTTTTGGTTTGTTTTTTTTTTTAAACAATGCTAGATTTACATGCTATATACATTATCTTCAGGAAATAGCACTTTTCTGTCTGTTATATCGTTGGCAAAGCAGACAACTAACTACAAAACACATGGGAAAGCAGACAGCAGGGACCAAATGAGTAGGCAGGATTTCAGATCTTTCTTCTCTATATTGACAGCAAGAGAGAGAAATACATACACTTCATACCTCAGCACTGTCTTCCTAGGTCAGGCTATGCTCCTGATTTTATAGCACAGGGTCACAATAGACTTGTTTGCAAACACAGTAAAACTTTCGTTTACTCCCTTGCCTATATAGATGTTGCAAACAGTATTGTCCTTAAGTACAGAATGGCCACTTAAAAATAAAAACGATCAGATCAACTGCTAGATACCAGTAAAGACTTAAGGGGACGGACAGAACAAACCTGTTCATTTGTGCAGTCAACAGAACGGCTGCAATTACTGGTAAGAGGCTTTCCAAACAATATCAATGCTTTACTTAAGAGTCTCCACTACCAGAGACCTGAGAGACCTGGCTTCTCTTTATTACCACTTTCTCTGTGAGTTCAAGGATTGCGCCTTAAATCATCCTGCTAAAGCCACTGCCCTAGATTTAGAAAACTGGATCCCAATTTCTGATTTTCCTCTAGTCCTGCTATAAATGACCAGACAGCTTTCCAATTTTATATTGCCTTTGTATTTCCTGGGGAAGGAGAGAGATACACATATTTAAACTTAGAGAGCAGCATCACTGAAGTAGCAGCAGAAGGGAGAGAGGTCTTGACCTGTTTATCTTTTGTTCTGCTACCACCAATACTCTCCCTCAAGCCTTTTACTACTTTACATTTCAGACATCTCTAACCTGATCTAGTTTTGGAAATGAGCAGAAAATTCAGTGATGAAGCCACCTAATGTTCTGTGAGGCACACAGCTGTCTCCTCTTAACAGTTTGAATAGTAAACAACAAAGTCTTTCCTCGAGGAAATGAACTAGCCCTTCGTATGCTCCCAGGTGGGAAATACAATCAAATAGTAATCAGATAGGGAAGTTCAGATTGAGAATCTGTAAGTACTTAGAGTTTGTTGACTGACATACAAACACAAAAAAAATGTTTTCAGGACACAACCCTCAAAGAACAGTGAACCCTCACAACCCAATCAATTGGCAGAGACAAGAACACATGAAGTCATGGGGAAGATGTTGTGTTGCTATATCATACTATTTTTATCTAGACATGTATTTGAATGACCAGTGTCTCTTCATTCCCTTTTTCTTCCTGAACGCTCTGAAAGGTACCAATAGCACTAATTTATGCATGCTTGTGAGACTAATGGTTTGCCAAGGCAGATGTGAGAAAAACAGCTTCCTCCAACTAGAACTCTTTGACCTGTTCACATATGCTCTGTTCAATGATTAAAGTAGTTGCCTTGTCCAATAGTGGCCTTCAACAGGACACATGAGCAAAGGTTTTCTGATGTGTGAACGGAGGAGACGCTTATTGGCAAGAAAAGGTCTCTGTTGTTCACTGAGTTGTGTGACTACCTTGAACTTAAATAAAGATCATAAGTGGATGCACAACATAAGTAATAAAAAAATGCAAACAGTTAATTTATAAGATTTTGATGTCCTTGTCATTTCAGCATAACAAAACATGCAGTTTATAAGAACCCCTGAAAACTGGACTCCAAGAGCTTTGCACTTAACAGGCACAAGCAAACTTCTATTTAGCAATTTCTGAAGTTTCATCAATGTTTACAAACAGAATTTGGAGCAAATCCAAGTCTATGCAATATATTTTGAAAATATCTTTGCTATCAGCAATGCTATTTCTGTTATTGCTTATTCATCACACCCTTTTCACCCCTCTGGGAATTTTTGCAAGAATTCCAAGAGACAAATCTTTACTCCCCCCCCAACCCCCCCTTTTTTTTTTTTTTTTTTTAATAGTGCCAGTGTTAATTTCTACTTCTTAGGAAGCACAGTATAATTGAATCTAACTAATCATGGATATTTAATTTCTTCTTCTTTTTGTAAGTGAAATAGTTCAGTTTCTGTTCTCAATATAGTTTTCAAGAAACTATTCTTTCTAAAACCAGGTCTTCACTTCAGCTATAAGCAAGTCTCCACATTACCAAATTTTAAAAATTCTTCAAGCTTCCTATCTTTATAAACCAATTAAGCAGATGTATCTGCAGAGCATACATATTTCGGTTCTTTAATTCAGTCATGTTACCAAAATAAAGTCCACCAACCTTTGACGGTCATTACTGTGGTTCAGAATTTATTTGTTTGAGATTCTTGAATAGATATTGCAGAGAAAGTATTATCCAACTAAATAATGCTGAAAATTCAGCATCAAAAGTGTTGATTGTCCTTAAAATTAGATCCAGTGTTTTAAAAACAATGTTCAAGATTNAAAGTGTTGATTGTCCTTAAAATTTTAAAAACAATGTTCAAGATGAATGTTTTAATTTTGGTAACACGGTATGTTCCAAGATGCATTAGGTGTTAAACAGACCACTCGAAAATATGCTTACCACTATGTTAGCTCAACCCTGTTCTTCAGGGCACCTATCATATATCCTCAAGTGCTTTTACCAAGTTGGGGAATCTTAGCAAACTTCAAAAGAAAGAAAATTCCAGACACTTTCCGGAAGTAAGGAAAAAACTTAGGAGATGGGAAATACTTTCGATAATTATCCTTTCTGCTGAGAGAGCGCTTAGCTTATCTTTGTTTTGCCATTGTTTCACTGATTTTAAGTGCTTTACCTTCCTACATCTCATAGTAGCATGCATCACACTTTTTTCCTTTTACCAACTATAAGAAATTAAATAATTCTGAAAGGTACCGTGCAACTGCAAAGGATGGTACAAACACAGCACATGCACTTCAGGACTGCCAACTATGCTTGCTCTTTCTTATCAGCTTTCCATATGCAATAACCAATACAGTTATTAATCCACATCTTGCAGTGGTGTATGTGGCAAAATAATTATATAACACAGTGGTACAAATAATTTGCAGCATACATAATGCTCAGGAAATATTTTTTGTAGACCTAGGAGGCAGAAATAGTACCTGTTGCCTTTTCTAACTGGCCTCTGCTGGCACCACTTCTGATTTCCTTTGACACTTGCCAGAGACTCTAACTATCTTTGCACTCTCTATGGGGGCCTATGGTTTTATTACTTTGTCAAATTTAATTCCAATTAGTGCTTGAATGGCAGTTTTATATCAGGAAGCCTTCTAGCTCAAGCAGCAGTAACAATTTCTCCACAATACTCCCAGAAGTTAGAGCTGCTAAAGAACTGAGGCAATCATCCTTGGCCAAGGACTTGCTAAGGCATGTGAGATGTCCCACAGAGTAAGTAGATTTGCATTAAAATGCATTTGCATGCATTTCTCTGACACAAACTTCCTATAAACTTTCATGTCAACATGGAAGAAGTTTACTAAAATAATTAGGTTAGCTAAAGACAGCAAGGTAGCGTTTCTTACAGTCCTGTTGCTCTTAATGTGTTGGGTTTTTTCCATAGTTATATGTTCAACATGGGTCTGGCTGCACTAGGCTTGAAATAAAAGAATAATTGAAGTCACAGTCTCACTGCAGTGATATTAAATATACAGTATATAATCAAGATAGGCAGCGCTGATCAGCATATGACTGCATCACAACAGTTCAGCTAATCACTTCACCCCTAAAAATGCCCCATTTTCAACATAACTAATGATGCACATTCTATTTTTTACTTTGTGACTGGATTTGTCTTCAGAATAATGCTGTACAAGATTGTTCTCTGATAGTAATATGTAAAGCCCAGACAAGGATCCCATTTTACTAGAAGATTGGCAGAGCAAGGCAAGTTCCTACCCCCAAAATCACATTTGAGTCATAGATAGTAGCTGCATCACAATATAAAAATGGGACAAACACACAGAAATCCACTAAGATCAGCACACATTTGCTGAAGTCATGCCATACAGACTCCAGATTCTGGTCTTCTCAGTGTTTAGAAAGACTGACAGCAGTCATGAGCCAGCACAGAGGGCTCTGACTGATAGGAAGGTATGATGAGATAACTGCAGCAGTACCCTGCCCCAGCTCTTTATCTTGCCCCCAAACAGCCAACTGCTATGCAGAGTGGTGAGCTGCTCATAAAGCAGCAGCATGAGCTACTGCAGTTTACAGATAGCCTGTGAAAATAAATTGGTACCAGTTCTGGTTTACTTTGTGTCAAACTCTAAATTCCAACAAGTCCTGTATTAGTCTACAATACTACAGGAATTCTTGCAATGCCATTTTTGAATGTCAGAGACACAATTCTAAGAAATATGAGCACTTGCAACCATTCAGTTAGGATGCATTCCAATGACTTAAGATCAGAGAGAAACCTTATTCTCAAGCATTGTGCTAACAGTCTTTCATCAAGAGATAACGCCAGCAACAACTTAGTACCACTACTTCACTTTACAGTATTTAGCTTGGAATTGTAACATTACTGGAGTGTTTTCAGATAACACGTACAACTGTGAAAACTTGCAGACAGTGAGCGAATGCCTCAAGTTTTTGGCTTTACCCCTACCCAGGAACTAAAATGAGATGTAAGCTGACGTCCTGGTGTGATTGTCTACTTTTGGCATATGTTTGACTTACTTAAATCACCCTCCCCAGATGGAAAGATTTAGTTTATCTGTCACATGTGTTCTGAACATACAAGAAAAATTCTCAGAAATAAAAGCCTGTGGACTACCATGAGTCTCCTAAATGAAAGCAAGGTCCATTATGGAAGATCCCTATAACCAGTAAAATTTGGTCCAAAATTTCTGGAGTTTAAAAAGTACAAAGGTCCTGTTCTACCAAACTTATAGTAATTTTATTCTGCCATTTATCTCCTAAAACTGAACATGAAGAAAATCCAAGAACACCCCAAGGTAAGCCTGCAGCCCTGTAATGGTTTAAGTATTCTAGCGGTTTTTTTCATGAATTATTAATCAAGGATCATGCATTAGCCTGCTTGTGAGCATAAAACTTTGCCATACAGAGAAGACTCTTGACCACTTCCCCACTTGATCTAAGCCAATGGGACTAATCATGGTGAAGCTATAACAAGTTACACTGCTGTAGAATAAATTTAGGTTTTGAAGCACATCTGAAGAGGGGAAGTGTCTCATACTTTCTTCCCTAAGTAGTTCACCTGGGCTGAAGGAGTAAAATTGAATCCTCTTTATGATATAGGTCTGGAGAGGGGATTAATGTATACTCTTCTGTTCTGTAAAAGGTTACTAGCCTGTAATATATTACAATACAGTAAAATTGGACACAGCGGAGTCTAAGCATAAGATGTTTGCTGTGTTAGTAACAGGGAAGCTGTCATAGGTGCATTTCCAGGTATAGTACTGTATAGTACTACCTGAAACAGATATCCCTCCCTTCCTTCCTTCCTAAGGGGTTTAGAGGTGGAGCAGCACACCACATTCCAAAAGAGAAGCTCCAGCAGGCCAGGTTCAGAAGTTCACTCAGCAAAGCTCATGATGCACTTACTCTTGCTTACAGGTTTATGGTAAGGCTAAATTCTGAATCCAAACACAATAGGCAGCTGATTTTCTTAAACTGCTTTCAATACCCTTTAGAGAAACAGCTAAGATCACAGTGCCATTAAGATGAGCAGTATATACTAGGATGTTTGTCTCTTTAAACCATGTAATCTGTGTAGACTCAACATTGGAATGACTCGATGGTTTCTACTCAGTTGCTGAAAAACTGGAAGGCTCAGAGCATGTTTTCTTCTTGTACATTTGAGGAAAAATAGCCTCCACAAGCTGGTACAATAGGTTGCTACTGCCTCACACATGCTAAATGGTGATTATTGAAAGGTTCCATTTCCAGCTGAGTCTCTGAAGCCTTTGTTTTTAAAAATAAAACACCTCCTGAAGTGAAGAAATCACTAAATTGCTATAGAGTAATTACATGAGAGACTAAAGGAAGATACATCTTATGAGGTTAAATCTAATCTAAATCTAATCAGCTTAAAAAAAATTTGTACTCAAAATAATAAATTGAATACTGGTCACACTCTGGCTTGGTTACCTAATCACCAAAACTAACTGCTGAAGAACACTATGGTGGATGTAAGCAGTTCCACATTAAATTAATCATGCATTTCCTTAAGTCCTCAGTACATGCTTAGTGAAATATTTAAGAAGTTTCAGAAAGTGGATGTAAGTAATGTACTTGTCTTCACTTACTGTCTAGTTAAGTAGGTATTATATTTGAAATAATTGCTAACATTTTGGATGTATGTTTTCTAGCTTTGTTTTTTTCCCTCCTGGACACCACATTTGAATGCTGAGCTTTTTTCCCGTTAGTGCATCTTCCTGATGTCATACAAAGGACAGAAAGAACATGCCTTAAATTCACAAATGCATCTCATATGAAAGCAGAACTCAACCAGTAGAACAAATTTTTTTTAAGTTTGCATCCATTTACATTAACAGTGTATGCTTAATGAAAAATATAAAATGCAGTGATATTAAAAGTCTGACTATTTGACTCTTCTTCTGGAATGTTAAAATATGAAGTCATTATATTTATTTGTCTATTTTTGCAGGAACTACTGCCACTCAGACACCCCAATGATCTAAAGACGAATGTAACATGGCATTGTCAGATACAGGTCTCTGATGCAGGGTCTATGTCATCGCTACAGGCACCAGTCATACTCTCTGCCTTGCCACTATTCTCAGAAGCTTTCCATCACTGAAGATAACATTAAAAAAAAAAAGCAGTGTTTAAATGAATGTTTTTCCAACAAAATGATACTTAACTCAGATTTAAACTTTCTGCAGGACCTGTTCTCTTCAACTTTTCACTCAGCAAAAAATAAAGTGTTACATACAATAAGGGCAAGACATCCCATCATGATTTTTTAGATAGAACTGTTGCAGTAAGATGACCTGACTTATTTACAGTATGAAATTACAAAATCCAAACTCCTGAAGTTATTTTCCTATCATTTAGAGTCATAAGAATTCAAAAAACATTCCCAATTTAATTGTCTTCTACAAATCATTTACCATTTGATAGAGGCATGAGAGAACTCAAACACTTTAGACACCACCAAAAGATACAACAGGTTTGTAGCAGGAACCCCTAGCTTTCTGGGGAAAGCATGTCAGTCTAGTTTCCACTCCTTGTCAGTGAAATAAATATGTTTCAAGCACAGAACAGAAAGCTCTTAACTCTTCTGTGGCTGGGTGTGGTTATTATCATTACTCCTACAGATTGTTGTGAATTATCTTACCGTCCACTGAGAGTAGGACACTACCAGTCTCTCCACATATTGGTGAAAAACAGTCTTTAATGAAGAGCTTACACAAATAAAAGAGGCAAAACTATAGCATGGGAGAGAAATAGAATAGACTAGAATATTTCAGTTGGCAAGGATCTACAATGATCATCTAGTCCAACTGCATGACCAATTCAAAGCTGACCAAATTAGAGCATGTTATTAAGGGCGTTATTGCCCAAATGCCTCTTAAACACTGGCAGGCTTGGGGCATTGATCACCTCTCCAGGAAGCCTCTTCCAGTGTTTGACCACCCTCTCAATAAATACCATCCTTATTTCAGATTAAATAATTGGGCACAAACAGATTAAGGGACAAATCTGCAATGATATTCAAGTGTCTAATACTCATTGAACTCTGACAGAAGCTTATTGGCCTTGCCTTGCATACTCCAGGTCACAGACTGTTGCAGCATTAGGAGCTGAGCTCACACTGTCCAAATCCTTCTGCAGCACATTAACCATACAGAATCATCCTTATGTTTGCATATATAACATTAACAATTATTTCATTACCATAAGAGGAGGATATAGGACATGGGTTGAATCCATTCCTGAAGCATCCCAAGTTCCTGACTAATAATACGTTTTCTAGCATAACTTCCTATCAAATCCAGAGCCATAAGATACCTTAGTGCCATAGATGCCTCGCCTATCAATGCCAGAATTGCTCATGAACTAGAATTTCTTCTATCTACAGTAAGTCACAAACCTGCAGCATGTGTTCCTAGAAGATGGCAACAGCAGCTGCTGCCAGGAGAGTATATGCATTATCCTCTTGGCTCATTATTGGTTTCCAATTTGTATGCTCTGATGATGTGTAAAGCTTTCATTCTGCAAAGAACACAGGTATATAAGTAATCATTGTCCAAACTCAGTGACAAATTCAAACCTAAATGACTAATTAGGACCATGTGAGTTGGATTTGATTGATTACTATTTTTAAATCCCTGAAAAGAAGGCTATAGTCTGTCAATAAACTTTTAAAACAGCTGAAGCTAGAGCTCCTACAATAAATAGGAAACTAGCCCATACTTTCTATATATCTCCATCAAGTGGCATTAAACATACTATTACTGTAGCCCAAAGTCTGAAAAAGAGCCCCACACTGTTAAACGCATGTTTAATAAAAAGGCTTTAGAAAAAGTTAAGTTTGGTGTCAAAAGTACCAGTGAAACACAGATCCAAGTGCCTGTGTTACTTCCAGAACAGAATGATACAAACACCACCACTGAACACATCTTCACCACACTGGCTCGTTAAAGAGGACGGTGAGGGGGGAAAATAGGTCATGCAGCTGGTTTTCAGTATCTTCTTCTCCCTAAAAGTGAGTGACTGTTTCTCAAAAGACTTGCTATTTTCTGACTTTTTGAGACCAAATCCTTTGAAAACTGTCTGACATCCACTAGAAAATAATGAGGCAGAGGGAGAAGAAAAAAAAAACCAAAACCGTTCTTTACTGGCAACAACAAGGCACTTGACAGAAAATGTATCTTTAAATTCCCACTCTTTGCAGTTTTTATTTGCATGATCTGTTAGAACTTTTCTTCTGGTTCATCTCTTGTTTCAACTTTTGCTTCCCCAGTGTCAGGAAGACCAGAGACAGCTACTGTAGAGCTGACCACAACCCTTTTGCAAGCATTTTGGAACCCTCCCACTTCTTGGGATACAACTTACCACTGCTCAGCTGGCGCAACAGCATTCATCTCTGTGGTATAAGCAGTAAATCTTTCCTCTTTACATTTGGTGCCTATTAAAGTGGTTCACTGCATAATGTGGTGAAAATAAAGTGAGGATTTTTTAGGGCGTGAATCATTAGTATTTGCAAGAAAAATCAACTATCACATAGTGATGTCTACGCAAAAAGGAGGTCATTGAGCTCTTCTTCAGAAAGGCATTTCAGGATCCTTAGGTGAATCCTAATTGTACTTTAAAACATTTGCATTATATTGCAGTTTTCTCTGGGTGTATATTTAAAGACCCCCTTATTACTACTCTATTTTTCCTGAAGCTGGCATTTTTGCAGCAAGACTGTAGGTGGCAGTAGCTCTACAGTTATTTTTCCTGGTTCCCTGTTGTAAACACTTCTTGCTGTTTAAAAAAAAACAGGCAAAAAAGAATCTTTCTACCTTTCTTGTGAAATAAGTGGTGGGAGGACAGTCAGAATCAAGAGAAAAGAAAAAAAAGAAGCATTTCCTCTCTGATTGTCAAAATTCTAGGATGTAAAATTTTCTCATTTCCAAAGATTTTATTCCCACTCCCCAGGAATTAGATCAGGCTCTAGGTGTAAGAGTAGAGTTAAGGCTTCAGGGCATACTGCTATATTCATCTTTCACAGGGGAGGGAGATGTGTTTTAATTTCTTCAGAACATAATTTATGGTTGGATTTTTAGTAGTAACATGGTCTTATTTTGATGTCTAGAAGCAATACTCTACAGTTTTCCTTTAAAAGTGTATCATTCTACTTTGGGCTTGTTTGGGTTTTTTTATAAATATTGGAGAAGTAGCAAGAGCTAAAATAGGCATTTAATAAAAAAAAATCACTTAAACCCATAAAATTTAGTTTTATGGACTGTGATGCAATATTCAGGGTGAAGACTGAGAAATCCAGATTAGCAGTAAAACCTGGATAGTATGTACTGGTGAGCACACTAGAAATAGCAGGATTGATTCTCTGCTGAGTTGCCCAAGGTTTGGCCTGGCTGCCACAGGGTTGGAGCTAGTAAGACCAAGCTAAACTCAAATAAAATCCTAACTTACTTAATTAGCTCAATACAGTTAAGGTGCAACCCAGATATCGCAAGTGATTAAGTAGTAATATAATTTTGTACAAAGAACATTATGGTTGTGATATCAGAGACTCGGCAACAAAAACATCAGGCTGCATATCCTCATTTTATGTACCAACACCTGCACCTTATCCAACATCATGACTGCCTTTATCTACATTATACCATCTTTTATTCCTCCCCGCTCCAAGTCACAGTTCACCAAATGAGCAGTCATATCTTATTCTATTTTCCTTGCTCTACTTGCATTCCTGTACCTTATCCAGTGAAATATATTAGAATTTCGGCCGGAGACAGTGTTTGTTTGCCCATGGCTCTTTTTCCCTACAACAATAAAAAACTCCAAATGTTAACATTATTAGATATAACCTCACAATCACCTTTTGAGTCAGTCCTCCCCTGCCAAGCAGAGGATACAGTCAAGGCACAGCAACGTTGAAAGTTCCATATGTAGCTCTAATACTACACCACCAACCGCTTCCCTCCCTACCTCCCACACATACAAACTATAGTCTTGACTAAATATTTGCTGTTGTTTTTTAAGTATCAGTTACACTTAGTATCAATGTCTTTTATGAAGACATCATTGATTTATTATGTTAAGAATTGGAACTAATCTTGAGAGCAGGGTTTCAGGGACAGTTTTGCTGTTAAAACTAGTTTTACATTAAAACACAAGGAAAAACAATGCAGCAAACAAAATAACCTGACCTTACCACAAATAAAACAACAGTTGCCAATGCTGGACACTTGTATGTGAAATGGTTTGCATCAAATTGTAATGAACCCAATGCTGCATTCAGCACTGAAGCTAGCTCTCATACCTGCAAACAAGACTGCAGCATATGCACTAAAGAAAGGAATCTCTGATTCTCTTTACCCTTAGCACCAATTTTATCTATATGGATTATTGCCTGCTGTACACTGTGTTATATAGTGAATTATACAATGAATCCAGATGGTTGATTGTAGATCTCAAACCTATTCTATTTCATGTTCTGTAAGTAGTAACTGTTACAGAGTAATTTTAGGTCTCTCAACAGTATTATGGTCATTTGATAATAAATATCCATTTCATTTCAATGAAAAGAGGTGAACTTACTTGGAAGAGCTATAAAGGAACAACTCTGTGGCCTTCATCTTAAAGTAAGAGTCTCTCTGTATAAGCTTATGAAGCTTATACAAAACTCTGGCTACAGCCAATTTGTGGATGGTGGATCACCTCCTACTATAGCGTCCTGACCCACAGCAAAGGAAAGATCAAAATCTGTTAGTTTCTGGCATATTGGTTTCTGTGGAGAGGAAGACTTTGGACAGGTCCTCAGTTGTAGCAATGGGAGAATCAGGATCCTTTGGCATGGGGTGGCATGTACTTGCTATAACCTCTCACATTTTACATGGCCACTTCCTGATGACTTTCAAACTTTCCTTCTGATGTAATTTTCTCAGCTGGATATTGAAGCTAGTTCTGCAAATCTGACTGGCACTGCATGCAGTGTTAAGCACATTTCAGAAAATGATGTATGGAAGTTCTGCTTTCTGGTTTGCTGCATCACAGCCTAATTTGACTGCAGAACCTCTGTGTGTCTCTGCTACCTGTTTTACCACACAGTCAGTTCCTCTCTAGCGTTTCTCAAAAGCCTATCCATATAGCTGGAAAAAAAGACTCCTCGCCTTTGCGCCCTACAGATAACTCATAATATAGTCTTTTCCAGACTCTCAAAGTGAGTTATGTGTTTGCCCTGACAAGCAGACTATCACATGGTCTGCACCACACTGCTCCTGCTATCACCAAATATCCCATAGACTCACATAGTCTAATTGCTTTACTCATTTTCTATGCTGAGGCTTTCCCTGGACTTAAGCTTGCAGTACTATTTGTCAGTGCCTTACTTCTGGTGAATCCTGTTGAGACACAGCCCAAAAAACACTCACAGGCTACAATCTCTTCTAGGAGCCAGGCTCACAATTTAACATTCCCTCCACAGAACCTAGCCCTCAGGAGCTTAAATACACTCCTTTCCACAGAATCACAAAGTCCATGAGCCCTTCACAAACAGAAAGGCTTTGCAAAAGATTTCTCATTACACCACACTTTTTGTCTGGAAAAAAGGCTTTTACAGGAAAGAGGAAAAAAAAAAAAAAAGGAGCAGAGACCCTAAAACCAAGCACCTTTAGTCAGACTCACCCTGCTGGTGAGTCTCTGAAATTTCATATGTAGTGAAAAAAACCCAAGGTATTTTCTGTTATTACTGTCCTCCTGATAAACCATACGCTGTAGCGCCTAGAGAGAACCAAATTTTCACCTCCTGTTAGGGCTCTTCAGGCTCTCTCATGTGACTCAAGCAGCCTCCTATCAGGTGATGAGATGTTCATCACCTGACTTGAGTGCCAATATGCCTTTACTGGTATCCCCAAGCATACTGTTTCTTCTCTGTGGTAATCCATTACATGTTTAGAAATCCTGTTCTTTTCAGAGTAATTTCCTTAGTTCTGTGACCTGCTGTTTGTACTACAATTCTGTAGCTTTGGGTTTTGCTGTGGAAAACCTTCATGCAGTGGCAAGCAGAGTACTGTACCCTGTTGTCTGTGTAGGTTAGTACTTAATGCAATGGATTAGATGGAAATCCATTACAGCTTTTTTTGTTTGTTCTGTGTCAAGTTTGTCTCCTCTATTATGCTGCCAAGACAGACACTGATAAATACTGACTCTGTTTACTCAGAATTTCCTCTGTATTTTTTTCCCCTCCAGTCTTCATTAAATAAGTTTAGATTGATTTAGGAAGTCTGACATACTGCCTAGGGTTTTTTTCAGATCTATTTCAGCAAGTCTGGAGATTCCAAAGCTGCTGTTCACAGCTCAGGAGAAGTACTTGCCTAACAAATGTCTGACCTGTGAATATTACCAAATCTGGAAATTTTGGAGATTGTTCAAATTGTTAAACTGGATCTTTGAAAACAGAATACATCTATTTCTTCTATGGACTTCAGGGCAGTACTAAGTTTTGGGTGGTCTCCATTAATTAGATGTGACTTTCCTGTAAGCACCACTCATTTTATTTCCATTATTTCTGTTCTTTAATGCATCTGTCAAACTTTTCCATGCCAGCCAAAGCAGAAAACATTTAGAACTCAAAATCAACTGGAACTTTCCTTTCTAGAAATGACCAGTGATAATTTGGCAAAGTATTCTGTTGATTGCACATTTTTAAAACAGATTCTAGCTCAGGCCCTTACAGCAGTCTTGGCATAATAGCACATGCAGGAGTTAAAAGGAGTTAGAACTCTTTTTTTCATTATGATATGGCTTTGATATATGCATGGAAAAAGAGGCAGTTTGCATAGCTATTAAGAGAACTTAATAACAAACACAATAAATCTAAATAGCTGTTTTTTCTGTTAAGGGGTAAGGTGACGAAACAGAAACACTTGTGGTAGATTTTGGCCCCTGAATAAAGGACTGTAACAGGTTTGGGCATGCACTGCATGTGATCAGGCTTCTCTACTGAAATCTTTGACCTGTTCTGTTAGACACATGAATCACAGTCTGAGAAACACTGCTGGAATCCTCAGAAAACCACAAGGCCCCTGACAGTTTGAGATGACAGCATCCTCATTTGCAGTGCTACTTGATTATTTTATGACAAGGAGTCACATGTATAATTCTCATTGGGGGGAACAGACCATCAATGACTTCAGAAATATTTTTCTTCTAAAAGGGGGGAGGATGAAGAAAATTTCTTCAATTTCAGTAACATCAAATAACTAATAAATGCCTGACAGTTTCAGGTCACATTGGATGAAAGTTAGTGGGGGCGGACTTCTTATGTACATCATTGTGATAAAAGGCATCAAAAGTTTTATTGCTCAGTAGTCTGGTTTTTGGGTCTAGATATGCTGCTTATGTGACTTTGTCATGCAAAATATTCATAGAATGGTTTAGGTTGGAAGGGACCTCAAAGATCACCTAGTTCCAACCCCTCTGCCATGGGCAGGGACACCCTCCACTAGACCAGGGTGCCCAAAGCCCCATCCAACCTGGCCTAGAACACTTCCACAACTTCTCTGGGCAACCTTTTCCAGTGCCTCACCATCCTCACAGTAAAGAATTTCTTCCTTATATCTAATCTAAATATACCCTCATCCAGGTTAAAGCCATTACCACTTGTCCTATCACTACATGCCCCTCTTCAGCTTTCTTGTAGGCCCCCTTCAGGTACTGGAAGGCCATGATAAGGTTTCCCTGGACCCTTCTCTTCTCCAGGCTGAACAACCCTAACTGTCTCAGCCTGGCTTCACAGGAGAGGTGATCCAGCCCTCTGATCATTTTCAAGGCCCTCTGCTGGACCTGCTCCAACAGGTTTATGTCTGTCTTATGTTGGAGACCCCAGAGCTGAACACAGTACTCCAGGTGGGGTCTCATGAGAACAGAGTAGAGGGGCAGAATCACTTCCCTCAACCTGCTGGCCACACTTCTTTTGATGCGGCCCAGGACACAGCTGGGCCTCTGGGGTGCAAGCACACATTGCTGGCTCACATTGAGCTGCTCGTCCACCAACACACCCAAGTCCTTCGCCTCAGGGCTACTCTCAATCAGTTCTCCTCCCAGCCTGTATTTGTGCTTGGGATTGCACCAACCCATGTGCAGGACCTTGCACTTGGCCTTGTTGAACTTCATGAGGTTTGCATGGGCCTACTTCTCAAGCCTGTCCAGGTCCTACTGGATGGCATCCCCTTGACTGAGAAGATTGAAAAAAAAAAAAAAAGACAACTGTGCTTTGCACTTGATAAAGAGTGGAAGATGAGTCATACGTACTTTGATTAAATCCGGCCCTGTCTCTTCCAGTTTCAAGTTTATTCAAGACTCTTTCAAGGTTTTAAAGTCACTCTTCTAAAAGGCACAGCTTGCTTAAACTATTGGCAGATCAAGAGACTGACTTGTGGCAGCTATTCAGTTTTAATGCTTCAGACCACAGGTGCTTCATACACCCAGGAAAATCACATTAGCGCGTATCAATGAAGGACCAAAATAAGAATAAATGGTTTGCTATCCAAGTCAGCAAAACCAGGATTTGGAGATTTGTTTGCAAACTGGAAAATAATTTAAGGGTTACATGCAATACTGAACATGAGCTGGTCACCTTTGGTTACTTTTATTTTAGCTCTTCCCACTTTTCTGTGGTTACATTTTAGCTCTTCTCACTCTTTCCTAGCCTTTAACATAAATGGTCACAGTTTCTCTTCTCTGAAGTTACACTGGAAGTCTACAAAGAGAACCCAGATCTTGAAACTTTAGCTCTAACCACAAGATTGTCTTTCTATTATGAATGGGGATGATTATATTATTAGTACTAATACTCTATTGATGAGAGCTTATTAAGAGATTATTTTCAGTTTATAACTTTAGCAAGATTTATTTGCTTTGTATGAAAGTTGCCACTTCAGGGCACCTGTATCAAGCTTAGTTGTTAGGATGGGGCTGCTCTAGAGAAGAACTGCATGCTTTCCATAGCATCTCCATGAATTTCCTGACAAAAGCTGGGAGGCTAGTAACAAACAAGCAGGCAACTGCTGGAAGAGACAGGATTATATCATTAATCCTGACCAGGTGAGCCATAACATCTCCTCTTCTGTGCTGGAGTCCTGTTTGATGCTAGTAATATCACTTAAACCAATTTTCTAGGTGCTTGACTTGGACACTAAAGTCTGATTGCAGAAGTACTAAAAACACATCAGCAACTGAAGTCAATGGGGGCAAATGCTTTGACAACAGCAAGTACTATACCAGCATGTCCAAATTTTCCAGTCAGGTAGGTGCTGTAGTATCATCCAATGACAGATGAGTTTCTTCTAATGGCACAACCACCTCCTCCAAGTATTTGGATGGGATGGAGCAAGACACAATGGGCACCAGGGCCATATGACTTGTCCAAGTGGGGCAGATACAGATCTTAAGTGATAGTGTGGCCATATTCATCTAGCTAGTGATAAGAACTGTGGGGGAAAATAAGATGAATCTGAAACACTGAGAATCTTAACATTCATATTTTCAATCTTCATTTCTTTGGGCTTTTGTTCTGTATCCTTAGAATAGGATTTTTGCTACAAGAACATCTTTCTAACCTATCTAGGCCACTGTCAGAATTCCAGCAGACTTATCTGGACCTATCCAGAAGCATTCATAAAGTCACCATGACACTCACCTTACCTTTTTGCAGAGCTATATATAGCTTGCAAAGCAACATCTTGCTTCAAGAAAATACTTGACAGTTTTGCAGATGCTGCCCAGCCTTACTATTTACAACTATGAGCCCCCTGTCAGAACACTTTCCAAGTCTGCAGGGAAGGCAGAGAGCCTCCCTCAGCCCCCAGTCCTACACCCAGGTAGGTCAACAGGAGTTTGCTGTTGATCTAAATACAGGCAGCACTGAGTTCTCACCATGCTATCTAAGGGAGTGTCTTTGGGTGCAGCCAATTGTTGGCAGCACAACGCATAAAGCTGGGAAGAGCTGCTGTAAATATACCCAAGGGCTTAAACAGTAGTCTCATATTCTTATTTGGACAACAAGGTAAACAGCAACATTTGAAGACTTTGCAATTCCATTTCCCTACCCTCAGGTGAGAAAAGTCACATGCACTTTCAGGTCAGGTCTCAGCACTGCAGAGACCCTGAGCCTCTAGAAGTACACGTACCTAAAGTGTTACAGCACTGTGTGGGGATCCTTAGCCTTGAAAGCAAGGCAGGCCACATAAGCATGACAGTGTCCAAGACAATGACCTCGGGAACAGCAATAGAATTGCATGGTCATACTAGTTCTGGCTTTGGTGCAGGGATGTTTATTTATAGCTTAAAAGCCTCTACACCATGCTCTTACACAGGGTGGAGAAAGAATAAAAGACTGTTCCATTATCACCCAGGCTTCAGTTTCCAATCAGTAGATCAAGAGGGGAACTGAGAAAGAAAGTAGAATAAGGAGAACACTGCTTCCTCCACTACTATCACTCATTGCTTTTCTTGTGTAGAGTAGAAAACAGACTGAGGTACCTTTTTTCCTGAAACCTTGCTCTGCCCTGGCTCTTTTTCTTGTTATGGGATACTCTCTTGCCCATTGCCTCTCATCACAATCTTAGATAGTACCTGTACTGTTTCTGACATTGCAGTGTTAAGTACATAATATGTTCCTTAAAAAAATGTTTCTCTCAGCTCTGGAGCAAAGGTAGAGAACATGAGCTTTTATGAAACCAAATCCATAAGACAAGCTGCCTTTCCTACTGCCCTCTAAATATTCTTTGATAATGTTGTATTTTTAGAAAGCCTGATCCATTACACTAGTGATTTGTCTTTGCTCACCACTCACTATTATTAACTGCTATCATTACTAAAATTCTAAATAAAGTCCCACAAACCCACAGAATTTGCCTAAAGAGAATCACATCAATTTCAAAGATACCTTCTGTATGTTGATACTTTTAGGTTTTGAAGCATAAGTTTTTCATCAAAACCTGAGAGAAAACTAGCCATATATCCAGAAATTCTATGACTGGAATTTTAAGGAGAATATCACAAATTATGGTAAAGGCTTAAAAATTGCAACAGAAACAGTTCAGAAAATCAGTACTTCCACCAGCAGCTGAGCAGAAGACTTAAATGACTCACTGTATGAGCTCAAACAGCAATAAGACTGCCACTTTGAGCTTCCATAATGTTTTCCATTATATATTTAGATGTTGAAAGTTCTACGGCAGAGGAAGTCTCTTCCACTATGTATTTGTACACAGCTTAGCTGTCTGGAACTTCTTTCCTCTACTGGGGCCTTAAAGAGCTGCTACAGCATAAAATAGCTGTAATACAAAGTCAAGTTAGCTAAATTCTGCTTTCTCTACAGAGTTAACATTGGTCCTATTCAGTACACCTGACCCAAAATGACCACATAAATTGAACTGAGCATATATTTAATGAAAGTGACAAAACAAAGTGACAGACAACAAGAATCAAGCAGCTGTTCTTGTTTACATTAGCTAACTGGGTGAAACATTGCTGAGGCTCTAAATTTGCAGTCATGTAACAGGAAGAACTTATGTCTCTTAGAAAACAATAGGGCCCCTGAACCAGATTCTGATGGGTGGAATCAGATAAAAGTTAGAAGTACGTATCATTTAGATATGCAAAGGACTATGAAGAGAAACAGAAACACTCATGTAAAAAATATTGAGCATAGTGCAGTATTAATCATAACACAGGGAGGGTAGGTGAAAAAAGAAGGGAGTGAATGCAGTGGACTGTAAGAACTTGCTGTCACTGAACTCAAATGGCAAAAACCCATCCCTCTGCCTTCAGTGGCTGGCCAAGGTGTTACATAGCTGAGCAACAGAAGAGGGAATGACACAATTTGTACTAGGTCCAGATTCTGAAGAACTGAGTACAGATTATTAGATTTATTAAGAACTGTGCTTTCTGATAACTGTGACTCTACTTGCTGTAGCAGTTTGCTTCTGGCTCTAAGGTGCATGTCCTTCACATTGTTGCACTGCTACATACCACTAATGGTCCTGTAAATAGTTTCTATAAACATAACTATTTATATTCTGAGAATACACATACATACTATTGTATACTATTACACAGCTTAACCTCTAAACCCGGACTGGTAAGTAGGACCAGCCTAGGCAACACTTTCAGAGCAGCCTGTATCTTTTTCACAACCAGGAGAGCTAGCTAGGAGCCAGCTAAGAACACACAGTGCTCTGGATAGCTCTCCATTGCTAGCAGCTACCTTGCAGCAAGTTCACACAGAATATGTAAACCACCATTTTCAGCATAACTGAGACATTTGCTGTGAAATGCTCCTTGATATCTGCCAGCGTAAAAGAAAGGAAGGAGGTCTGGCGTTACACGGTCAAACTGAGGGGAGGCTAGGCTAATCATTCCAAATATTATACACATAAAATTGCCTTCTCTGCTTGACTCTTTCCATGCCTTTAAGTAAGTGGTACCCTATACTGTATCATAGCTATAAAAGTAAGTGTAGAGCAGTCGTACATGAAAACAAAGCAGATGATGTCAGAGCTAAAGTTATTATAACACCTGAGTGTTTATGCCTAGATTCATTTTCCAAATTAATTGGCAGGCTTATTTTGTGGAAGAGGTAAAAGTAGACTCATAACTGTATCTTTTAGCTATTAATGCAAGAAAACTATCAAGACTCTGGAAGAGAAAATATAGAAGATGCAATCTGATAAACTCCCATCCATTCAGATCTTATCCCCACTTGGAACATAAGAGCAAACTAACATGTTAAATAATTTTACTACTATATGTATCTCATGCACAAATCAGCCATCACAGAAATAGAGGCTCACTTGTAGTCCTATTCAGATTATCCTTAGTTATATCCTATTTAAGGTTTCATGATCACTTCTGTATTTTTTTTTATAATTCTTTAATCTTCCTTTTCTTGTTTACTTCTAGCTCTCTCCAAAAGTTCCCCTTTCTCTACTAATTATACACATCAGCCACATCTACAGCCTCATGGTTTAAGTCTACTAAATCTATTCCTCCCACCCCCAATAGCTATTCACTGCTGAAATCTTCTCCTGTTTCAGCTTTGGCACTTTTACCCAATCCACTAGAAATTTAGTATTTTAATGCAGCTACAGGGCTGAATCACTTGAGAGGCAATATGAGATCGTATATCTAACTTGCAGTTCTGTAGGAAGCAAGTGAAAGGTATGTTTGCGAGGCAACCTGTGGGAAGACACCACACTTTTGAGTTTTGCAGGGTGTTCCTGGGTCCATCTAAGTGCTAATGAAATACATGATGAATTGAGGCCCAGTCATCATCCACCAGAAAAAGGTGATGACAAAGTATGTCTCATGAATGCTGCAATGTGGGGATTCAGCAGCATCACTGAACTCTAGGCCCCTGCTCTAGCTGCAGTGTATATTGCTTGACTTTGCATATGTACTACAGCTATTTAGAAATTCTTTTTTATACAGTTTCTATTGTCTGCTTCATTAGAGCTCAATATATATTCTGTCTCAGAATAATGGCACCATCTTAAAAAAATTTTTTTTAAGCTTATTGTCTTACATTCCTGGTGGATCCAAGTTACAGGAGATAATGGCAACACCAACAGCAAGTGCTGACTAAACATTGATAGACCTGTAGGAGGACTGGAGTGTAAGAAAATCACTGGCTATTATCCAAAGCAAATTAGTTTTTAGGTTAGAACTTCTAGATGATAAAGAAATAATGGATTAACCAGAAAGAGATCTGGATAGTATGGCCTAGTAGGCCAATGAAGACAGACAACTGAAAGCTTTAAAAGGAAGTATCTCTCAGTAGCTATTTTTACTTTCCTTCATCTCTTCCTGTTTTAGTATCAAAGCTACTAGGTCAAAGGGAATAAAAAGATCCTGTCCTGATTCCAATAAATATCTCAAAACCAAAGAAAAAAATAGAGTAGAAAACTTTAGTGGTTTTTTTTTTCTCCAGTGCAGACATACCAATTAAAATGAAAAGTGATTATTTTTAAAATTACTGTCAATCTTACATGTTTATCTGTTTTCAGACATCCCTAGAGAAATAAAGCTTAATTCTCAGAAATAACACTTTGCTCCTACAGAGAAACAGTATTAATTGCAGAATTAAAAAATACTAAAGCCAAAGACTTCTGACCTTGGAAAGGGACCTGTACTCCTAGAGCAAACTTAGCAGAGAACAGTTACAGCTCCCAGACTGCATTTAGATATCAAGAAACATAAACATACACAACCTTACTAGGGTGAGACAGTCTAGGTAAGTGTACAGCTAGAAAGCCTTACCTCCAGCACATCTCCCCAGCTATCAGAGACTGTAATACAACGGGAAACATCTTACAATGTCTCCCTCAGCCCAACTACATAAGCTTTTGCTCCTTTGTGTTCAGTTTTAATCACCTGCTCTTCATTTGTGAGCTAATATGGCCCAGGCACTGAAGTACCTTGATGGTAATAATGCAAACCTGTGTTATCCAGGAAAGAGGCACCACTTTATCACTGTAAACCACTCACACCTGAGTCTATGTTATCCACCTGATTTCCCTACTGGTTGGAAACAGGATTAGAGAAATAATTGCTCATTTGGCTTTTCAGGTGAGAATCCTGTGCTTTAAAGCAGTTCATTTACTCAGAACGTCCTCTGAAGGTAATTTTACCAAACTGTGGGCTTACAGTCTTATATTACTGTGGGTTTCAGCAGAAATAACATTTTTGTTATGGTGTTAAGTTATAAGAAAGACAAATTTATGCTTTAAATACAATTGAGAAGAGAATTTTATTTTTAAACCTAGATGTTTGTAGAAGCTGATTAGGATTTCATAGGGAAAACTAAGCCTGAATACTTGATAATGTGTCCTTCTAAAGTAAATCTACCAGGTAAGTCTCCTTAAGTTTTGGAACTTTTCCACCTTGTCTGATTTCCTGGTACTTGTTCATACAGGTTTTGCCCTATGAGCACACCTTTGACTAGCTGTAACATGGCACCTTTCCTTTCAAACAAATCTTATTTTGAAGCACTTCTTGAAATCCATCTAAATTTCCTTCTTAAAGGCCTTTGGGGACCCATTCTCTCCTCGCTTGCTCTGCTTATATCAGTGTGCTTGCTTCCACAGAAAAGGTTAATCTTGAGTCATGAAAGTATCCCCATTTAATAAGGAGAAACATGTTTTACTCAGAAATGCTGAGTCATTCTCAATTCCCAATTTGGATTGGGAAGAGGATGGGGGAATGCAATTTTAGAACTGCATCACAGAGCATGAATAGCGATGCAAATAAAGGAAATGACTGTCTCTTCATACATATGTATATGTAACCTGTATGAGATTTCAGTTCTCTTATCAAGAGACAGAGAAAATCCTTTGCATTTCCAAGCTCTCTTTTGCAGTTTCAGCACTAATTTTAAATGAGTACATCTCTGTTCCAACCCAGAGATGAGACATAAAGCGTAACCTCTGTATCTACTCCCTTTCCAGGAATGAACTCAGCTACCATCTGGATATACTGGAAGTGTTCGCAGCATAATCTTCCTCTATGACATGACTGGTCTATCTATACAGTGTTAAATATAAGGTTGTAATACCTCTCTGGTAAAAACAGCCCTTTCTTCTTGTCCCAGTCAATAGGTGGCTTATGATTTGACCCTATTTCTTTTGAATCCATTTTTGCTCTAGATTACAGTTTTTTGCTTCAATTCAAGAAGCGATAGTTGCATAATTTAATTAATTTATAGTTTTTTTTAATCTTTCTTATAAATTATGATTTTTGTTAGTCTGAATCAACTCTGAGATAAGTGAAGTTCCACCTCATGTGGCCTTAGCAACATACAATCCCTCACAGATGCTTTTCAGATGCCCTGCTGTCTTTCTGGGCTAATGCACATCAGGTGAGCCATGCTGGCTGCTGATTTGAGATGTCTTTCACCCTTAGCAACCCAGACATTTATAACTTGGCATAAAGATGTTTGAACTTAAATGTTTCATGTAATATTTGTGCCAATTAAATGTGGCACTAGCAGACTTTCTTCACCCTTGGTTAGATGTGTCTGGGAGACTTCATTACTGTACTATAAACTTGGATTTCAGTACTAAGACCACCAGTGTATTATTGATAGTTGGCACTAACAGAAGTTAACCAACCTGGGAGTCTGCTCTGCCAGAAGCTGTATAAATCCACAGAAAAATGGTGCTGTGTAGCCTGCACTTTCTGCTCAGTGCTGTTATCAGGCATCAGATGGCAGTCAATCAGTAAATCTCCTTTTACGAAGTGCCCATGAAAGGCAGCCAACAGCCAGGTGCTATGTAAGTGGGTTTAAATTCACTCTATGCATAGTCTCTCTTCCCTCCAAAACTTTTTAGGTGTCAACCGACAAGAAAACGTTGGCAGCCACCAGGTCGGCCCTGACCCCTCAGAAGTGTTAAGAACGTCGCTGTGGGCCAAGCAACATGGACAACGACAGGATTCTTCTTGTGGCGGTGGTAATTCCCCGGGGGTGAAAAGGCTCGCCTATTCACGCGGCTTCCTTTAAGCGAGAGGGCCTGTCCCAGAGAAAAGGATTTCGTCGCCAGCGGGTGGGTGGGAGGCGCTTCCTTGGCTTCGCTTCTGTACCGCTTTCTTTGCCGCTGTTCTCTCCTCTCCTCTCCTCGCCCGCCCGGGCNAAGTCCGCGCGGAGCCAGGGCGCGGGTGGCGTCACGCCGGGTACATGGCGCGGCGCTGAGGGACGCGCAGCCGGGACCCGCCAGCGGCAGACGACGACGACGACGCGCCGCCAGCCCTGCCCAGCACCGGGTGAGCCCCAGGCGGCCCCTGATCCGCCGTTCGCTGCCTTCTTTCTCCGCTGCCTTACCTCGGTGCCTGTTTGCCGCTGACGGCGCTTCCTCCGTCCGCCGCCGCTGCGGCCTGATCCGGAGCGAGACCGGGGCGGGAGCGGGCAGCTGCNCAGCGGGTGGGTGGGAGGCGCTTCCTTGGCTTCGCTTCTGTACCGCTTTCTTTGCCGCTGTTCTCTCCTCTCCTCTCCTCGCCCGCCCGGGCTGGGCTTCTCCGTGAGGCTTCAGCCGTGAGGTGGTGGGCGGCCGTTGCCGCGCGCGGCGCTGAGGGGGCGCCAGCTGGTGGTGCTCGGAGCTGTACAGGNCGACGACGACGACGCGCCGCCAGCCCTGCCCAGCACCGGGTGAGCCCCAGGCGGCCCCTGATCCGCCGTTCGCTGCCTTCTTTCTCCGCTGCCTTACCTCGGTGCCTGTTTGCCGCTGACGGCGCTTCCTCCGTTCTCCGCCGCTGCGGCCTGATCCGGAGCGAGACCGGGGCGGGAGCGGGCAGCTGCGCCCTGCTGGGGCTGGGCTGAGCGAGGGGCAAGCGCTGTGGAGTGTAGCGGCCCCCCGGGGGGGAGGAGGTTTGGTGGCGGAGAGAGCGTCCCAGGTGTGGCGCAGGGCAGTCGCTCGCCTGTGACCTCGGCCCGGGCACGGACCTCCTGCTGAACTGCTGCGGGTTTTGCCTGCGCTCGCCGGCGCGGCTGCAGCGAGCGAGAAGGGAAGGCGGGCAACCGGCGGCAACGGCCGGCGCCGTGTGGCGGGACTCGGAGGGCTGCGGGTCGTGTCGGTGCCGGCCCTACCGGCGAGGGCAACGCCTGGAGGGCCGGGGAGGCGGCCAGCCCCTTCGTCCCGGTGCGGAGTTTCTGGAAAGGGCGATTGCCAGCTCGCTTTCGTTTCTGTTGCGCGTTTGAGAAATTGCACTCTCTTAGTGCACGCTGCCTCTGTGACTTTTTTTTTTATTTTATTTTTATTTTAAGCACGTAGTAGGCTTTTGTGTTGATGTATTACAGGCATCTTCCTAGCTAGGAAGGGATGCCTGTAAAGGACTGTCTTAACGACAAAAAAAAAAAAAAAAAAAATTCTGAGCGGGAGGAGGTGCTGCTTGTCACGCTTTTGGTTTTGAAGGTAACATAGGTGCTGAACCTGAGACGCAGGTTGGAGTGTCTGCTGTTGTGTAGTCGCCGGCTGACCTTGAAAAAACAGACGGTTACCATGCTAACGTAGGTTTGCTGCTGGCAACTTGGTGTCCTGGTCTTGGGAAGGGCTTGCCAAGTGTCACGCACAGTAGAAATAAAGGCTACTTTGAAAGTGAGGATTTTAAAGGCAATTTAGCACTAAGTGAAGAAACTGAAAAGCTCTTACCATGACAAGGAATATTATCAGACTACTTGTTCTGTTACGTTTGACCTTAAAACCAAATGTATTCAACTTTTCGTCATCACAGTTGGTTTTGGTTTTTTTTTTAATCTATTGACGCTTTCTGCTTTGATGGTAACTTTGAGAAAGAAGCAGTGTTGACTTATGTGAATATAAAATGGAGTATTATTTCTGAAACGTGATACAGATGAGCCATGTGTTGTTTGGCCATTACCATAATGCAGTGTACTGCTCTGTAATTTCATTCAAATAAGTAAATACAAGTGCCTGTAAGCATTTGCACAATTAGGCTTTGTAGGCAAGGGATCGTAACAACTTCAACTTCCTGTTTTAAAATGCTCAAAATCTTTGCTAAAGAATAACATTTTAAAAGAAATACAGATTATTTTTAATAGCTTTAAAATGCCAATCATATTTGACATTTTGTGCTTTGGAAGTCCTTTTTTCATTTGTTCTGTTCACAGAGAAAACTATACTAACTGGATTAATTCTTTCTCTCAGAACAGAGTTGAAAATAAAGCTCTTTGTATTTATTGACATCCAGAGTCAATGTGCTGTGAAGTATCAGCTTTTGAAATACTATTTCAGTTAAAGCATTTTTGCTCTTTCAAAAGAGAATGTAGCTGCCCATTCTAGGAAAGCATTAGCAAGACGTCATTCTAAGATGTAACACTGTCTGCAGTGTTTTGTAATCTACAGGGACGACTGCAGTTTAATTGAGAAAACGAAAGAGGAAAAAGCAGCCTGTAACTATCCAGAGGCAGATCCTCTGCTCCATGAACTTCCCTGGCTCAAGAGTTTAACTGACATTTATGCTGAAATATTAATTTAAGGATCTGTCAGAGAGTGTGGAGATTTTAAGGAAACTCAGTGCTAAAATACGTGCAAGATCAATTAAATAATTTAATCTGAAATATTAAACAGAAAGGCAAAAACCTTTTTCCATCCTTTGTCCCTTTTTAAAGAAAGAAAGGTCAATCAGTGGTAGAGTCATCAAAAAAAAAAAAGAAATTATTTTTTGATGCAAGTAAATACACTTTGAGTAGAGTAAAGGTTGTAAAACTGAGAACAGCTTTGTATCACTTTGTGTCATGTTGTATGTTTTTTAAAAATAATGTAGCAGATAAACTTCATACCTGTAGACACTTAGTTCAGTCAACACCTTGGTTATGTTTTTCTAGTATATATTTTGAAATCAGAAAAGTTTCTTTGGGACAAAAATGTGTGCTGGCAGAGAGAACAAGGAAATCTTGGGAGGGGGCAAGAAGGTAGAAAGCAGACAGTGATAATTTATTTATATGCACATTTTAAAATTTCCTACTTAATTTATTGAAAAAATGGCAATTTGTTTCACTGTATTTGACTTTTAAAATAATTTTTAATTAAAAATTTACTTTTTTCATTGGGGTGGCTTTATATGAATTCAATAATGGATACCTACAAATAAGTATCACTGCTGCAAATGTGCTAACTAATACATTTTTGAGTTTTCAATACTCCTCCTTTTCATCATTGCTTTTTCCCAAAAGCTTCTCATGCCACTGTCTCATGAATATGTGCAAACTCCAGAAGTAAGTGCGGATAGGAATTCATGTTACCATGCTTAGCTTTGCTGAGTCTGGAAGGACAGGAACCAAGTTTGAAGGCCTGTGAGTTTTACTATCAAAGATGCTCAATGCGGACTACAAAGTTCAAGTCTCCATCAATAGTTATATGCATACAAAGTAAATGTTGTTTTGAAGTTGCAAAGATACAGAGACAGACAATTTTTTTTTTTTTTTTTTACTAACTTACAGTTGGCTTTCTGATGTAGCTAGTGATGAGAAAATTCTGCAGTCTTCAGAGATTCTGGTTAATTACTCTGTGTTTTCAGAGATTGCTTAAACATGTACTTGCCAAAATCTTCTCACCTTTTGGTGGTGTAAATGTTTGCCAACTCTAAATTCAGAAGTATTAAAGAAAATTGTTACTCCTTTCCCTAAGCAAATAATGAAAACTCTAAAGTTAGTTTCATTTTTTTTTTTCCAACATGTTGATAGCTTTTCTTTTGGTTCTCAGACACAAAATAACACAGCTAGTATAAAACAAAGAGGAGAGACTGTTTTAGGCAAATAATGAAAACGAAATTCCTGATCTTGGTCACTTTTAGCTCTGACAAAGGTATTTTAGAAGTGGAAGTTGTAATGTGATGTCCTTTAAATAAGCTGTGAACCTTTTATGAAGTTCTGCATTGATAAGATCATAATTACAGTTGTCATTAACTGTGCCCTTAGGTCAATCAGGCACTAAGTTTGCATCTAATTTTAAGCATAGAAGTATTTCAGTGAGTCTTAGTCAGTGCTTTTATTTAAACATACATGTTTTGCTGAAGCACTCTTGACAGTTTCAGAGGTAAGACCTTAAAGGATGTTTTAAATTATTCTAGTCTCAGGGTAAAATCCTTTGTTTAGGATTTAGGTGGAGCTGACAGACTACTACTAGCATTTTTCTACCCCTTTCAACTTTTACATTCTTTTGAAAGCAATGCCAGATATATTTTTTTTTCCTTTGTTTAAAATGCAGAATTAGCTGAACTAAAATACCTCTGTATTTCATTGCATCCTCCAAGCAAACTCTACTGGTATCAACAGATCAAGAGCAAAGTAGGTCTGAGTTGTGTGGGGTTGCTCTTTTTTTTTGTTTGGTTGGTTGGTTTTTGTTTCTCTTAAAGATCATATTTCTGTCTGAATACTTGTGGACAGATTTTAACACACAAATGAAGTAACAACAAAGTGAGTAGATGGGGTTTTGGGTCTCATTAGTGTAAGTGTTTTTTGGTGTATCATAGGTTACTATAGAAAATTGAGGCTGCAGGAGTTTTACTATTTCTTTGGGGGGGAAAAAAAAGCCCTAGTAACCACTTTGCACCTGTAGATTTGAAACCTAGGTATAACTGTAACAGTCCTTACTTGCTTCTACCTGTTTGGTTCCACCTGTTGGTGTTACTTAACTGACTGTTTCTGTCATGCTAAGTTTTCAGTGGCTGTTCGAAACCAAAAGGACACTGAGAATCCCTTAGCTCACTTTTGTGATTGCAGTGGTAACAGCCCTTCCTATTTTCTGAGCCCTCTTCTGCTGACTTTGTTCATGAAATGAGGGATGGTGTCTTCGGTAAGACCCCAGAACTTGTGTGAAAGCACCTGGTGATACAGCAAATCTTATGTGAACTGGACTTCTGAAATCTTGGGTTTGCTTGTTACTTGGCTTCTCAGAAACTCTGTTCTTTCCCCCCAGAAAAGGAGAAGGTTTGCTGTTTAATATTGATGATTCATTACAGTGAAGACTTACGAAATGGGCATGTGTGGCTTTTTAAGTTAAAATTTGACTTTGATGAACAACTTTGTATGAACTAGAACTATTTTTAAAGAACATTCAGTAATTCTTCGTAGGGGAAAGTAACAGCATTTTAACATGATATTCAGGCTAGTTCAAGTAACATTATCACTCCACGTGGCTAAAATACAGTATAGTTACTAGAGTTTTGCTGTGTTGAGCCTCATTATTTTTACATTATACTTAGCATTATACATATACCACTATATGTTTGTCATATATTTGGATATTGTTTATTCCTTTGGTTTAAGTTGCTTTGAATGTGTTTTAACAAAAAACATTCTAATTGTATTCTAGCAATATCCTGGAAAAACATTTTATATATTTATGGCATCTTAACATTTCTTCTTGTCGTAGTAGTTCACGATTTTGGCATTTGGGAAAGGAATAAAACATATACACAAAAATTCTGTTTGTAAAGATACTTAATAAAGCAACCATTCAGGTGGTACAGTTACTACTATTTGCCAAGTGAATTTCCTCATGCTGTGAATTTTTCTTCAAATTTAGTAGTTATCTGGTGTAATAAATTTGAGTCTAGATTTCCTGCAATAATTCTGCACCCAACAATTCTGATTCAGAGCATCACACTTCTGAAATATCTTTAATACTTGCAATTGATTTAATTTCCTAAATGTTTTGTAGTTTTTATACTGTTGTCCAATACTGGGTCTGCTCATGACAGAAAATATATGAAAATTTGAACTTAGTTTTTTAATCTTAAAGATACACAGCCAGAACTCACAGGTCCCACCCAACAGGAAATAATAAGCAGACTTAATTAATAACAAGAGGAGGCAATTGGTGTTGTTATATTAGAAAATCAGTGTCATTTAGGGTTACGTAGTGTTATTGCAGTCTACAGATGAGAAAAAGTCTGTAGACAAAACTAGTATCTTTGATAAAAATGCCTCTGCACAAGCCTTCTCTCACTTGTATACTGAGAAATTATACTCAAATCTTTATTCAGAGATTACAGGTCTTTGTAGCAGCTGAAGGAAAGTAAAAAAAAAA